>OW569322.1:19901302-20313797 GCA_937595015.1 Polyommatus icarus | reverse complement strand
CCAGACTGACGTGGTGTGAAGCATCCATAGATATTATTATTATTATTATCTTTAAGGGTTCCGTTTTTTGCCATTTGGCTGCGGAACCCTAAAAATTAAAAAAAAATCAAAATGTTCATTTTTCTTAAGCAAATTATTGCCGCTAAAAGATCAGCTTATGCTGAGTTGGCTCTCGACTTTTCATTAGTATTTTCAATATTCTCTTAGCAAGTTAAGATTATAATAATATGTAGCTAGTTTTGTTATTCGTAGTAGCTGGTCTAATAATTTAGGTTTGAAAATGTTTTTTCGAGAAAATTAAAACGTTTACAGAAAGTTTTGAAAAATGTTTGCAAGAGTCTTGCTTTTTGCAAGACCAAGACCAAGACTAGGCGTGCAAGACCAAGACCAAGACCAAGACCAGACAGATTTAAACAAGACCAAGACCAAGACTGTTCGAGTCTTGGTCTTGGTCTTGCTTTGCTCATCACTACGTAGATGTGACTCGGCCTAACCGTGATACGCTGTAATCAAAGCATCTGCGTTTATAATTGATGAAAGCCGAGACAGTGCGTACGCGGATTTGCTATTTTTTTTACATAAATTATCTATTTGTGTTTTCCAATTAATTTTACTGTCAATAATTAAGCCTAAGAATTTTGTATTAGTCACTTCTGTATTATAATAATTTATTTATTATAATTTATTTTTAATGTCAAAGGAGATAATTTTTGGCAGAATTGTATTAAATTAGTTTTATTTGACGTGGTGTGAAGCGTCCATAGATATTATTATTATTATTATTTAAATTATTTTTTAAATTATTGTTAGTCATCCATTCTATTATTAATTTTAATGTCATATTTATATCATATTCATATTGATTTCTATCATTACATTCTATTATAACAGTGCTATCATCCGCAAAAAGGGACATTTTTTTCTTAATAGTAAATGGCAAATCATTAAGGCCGCATATAACGAGGACTAGTGAAATTTCATGTTTTTATTTTCACTTGAACTTTGACCAGAACGAATACCTAAGCGCTTTAGGAACACTTTCTGTTACATATTGGCACAATATATATTTTTGAGGTTTTATATTATTTATGTCAATTGCCGAAAAAGTTAATATTGAACGAAATCGAACGACAAGAAAAAATGTGGGAGAAACGACGTGTCTGAATGTAATATTGGTTTTGAACCTGAAATAAATAAGAATAAGTAATTATTTGTATTTATTCTCAACAACTTTCAATGTCAGATTGGGAAACGTCATCATGACGCTACATTTTACATATAGGTAGTTTGTGACAATTGACCAAACACTACAAACGTAGATAGATAACCTTGTTCCTTCATAAAGCCATCTCATAAAGCAGAGTCTCCGCCAAAACACTCTGATACTGGCGACTCACAAAGGAGCCATTAATAAAAAAGAAGAAGAAGAAGAAGAGTAAAAGTATTCCTTATTCTTTGACTACAAATATATACTAGTAATCTGTGCAATTGACATTTTATATGTGTTGTGCAAAAAATTTTCTTTGGTGTTGTGTCAATTCATAGCAAATGTATTCTTGTTTCTCGTCATTGGTATCCTAAATAAACAATTTAATTAAATTACATAAGAATTTAAGTTAATTTCATCAAACTGGCATCCAGGAGGTTCCTGTTTATAAGCTTTTATAGCTTGTCAACAACTACGTATCGCACCAGTTTACATAGGTTAGAACTGCTTATGATCGGGTGTTTAAATTATTGATTTTGTAGCTAGCAGATCATTGTTTGTTTATCTTCTCATCTTTTAACCTATGCCATATCGAAAATAGGGAACGAATACATTGGTTAACAACCTAACATCAATTTGTATTCGTTCAAGGACGGTTATTGTAAGTATATGCTAATAATGCTAATAAGATTCCTACAATTATTTTTATATAAATTGGATTAAAAATAAAAGTCTGAGATTAATAGAACACTTCAGGTATATACCTATATAGACATAATATATTTCTTATTCTTTATTTGTTCTCATATTATGTTTGCAATATTAGCTCTACTTTTAATAGAATAATTTAAATCAAAGTAATTATTCTGCTCCCTGTAACATAAGAGTCATAAAATACTTATATTATGTTTAACTTAAGTTTGTAAAAATGTTTACAGTTACCATTTGAGTCAAAGGAGACAATACTCAGGCATGACTGTGCCACAGTGCGCTCCTCGGTCTCCGGGCCGAGGGCAAAGCCCTATTGATGCCCATCCTGGCTCAGGGGCTGATACACCCAACCAGTCTATACTCAAGAGATATGACAATATTGTCAAGAGCCAAGAAGATAAAAGAAACTACAGGTAGGATTAACTATAGTCTTTGTATGTAATGCTTATATTATTTTAAATTTTAAGCTTCATATTATGCAAATTCAATTTTACTTTGTAAAATAAGTTAGTTTTTCTTACTGCTCCTATAAATATTGTGTAACATAGATAAAATATTGTCTAATATCCACCTATAGTATATATTGATTCAAAATTTAATTTTCAGAGGTCTCCAACTGTCAAATCGCATGAAGGTGTTGCTGGTTAGTGATCCTACTACAGACAAATCAGCTGCTGCCATTGATGTCAATGTTGGTATGTACAAATTAATGCCTCAATCGTGGGAATGACAGACACAATAGATATTCAATTGTTATGCGGCTGCCGGGGCCGCTTGGGGCTTGATGAGTCTCTCCCTAAATTAGCAGGTCGATTGTCTGTCAGTGCGAATATCAACGTAAATGACATTAAAATAACATTCATAACAGCGCGCCTTGTACGGTGGCGGTTACGACGCTCGCCGCGTCCATGATAGCGCGAAAAAGGAGAAAAAACCTTTTTAAGGCTTAATATAATACATATTTCAAGAAAGTAAAAAAACCAAATTATTAACTTATGTATTGCAAAGCAGTAGATATTTTTTTGTATGTAAGTAATGTTCTTTTGATAAATAATGAAGGAGTAAAGTGGTTTCATTCAATGATTTGGAGGTGATAATGGTTTTTTATTTCTTTATTATGTGATAGGTACCGATAGAAAAAATATGGCAAAACCAAATTACGTATCATATCATGTAGATTACTAATTATTTTTTTCAGATATAATTTCTCTGTTAATGGCCATGAAAAGTTGTTTCATCTGCACGCTTTTTTCGAAAGAGCAGCCTTAAGTAGATTGAACATGAACATTTTTTTTTTAAATTAATTCTTTGTCCCCCTAATTGTGCCAGGGCTCGTTGCTATCTTATTAAATTATTTTAACATAAAAATGTTCTTTTTACCCCATAAAAATCCAATTATTATAGTATTACACTACATTATCAAAAGTTCTTATACATAAAAATTCTAATTAATTATTAAATACTCAAATATTCAATTTCGTTCCAATTCAAACTACAATTTACAAATATGTAAAAATTAAAACAATAAAAATACGGCACAACGTTCGACTACCCTAATATCACAGCTTACAATTACATTAGTTTACTGGAATTTCTTTTGTTCGCAACACTCACTATCCTTTTGCAAAAAGAGAGAAACAAATCTCTCTTTTTTTCCCCCCGGGATGGCAGGCAGATTCTCACCCGTCATCAATGTGCCCAATTCTTGCTCAATATCATATCTATTGCTAGCAAAAATTGGACACTCGAGTAACAGGTGAGGAACCGTTTCCTCAACTCCTGGCTGACACAGGCACGACGGATCCTCCTTCAACTTGAATCTGTGCAAGTAGAAGGCGAATCCGCCGTGTCCAGTCAGTATCTGTGTGGTGTGGTGTGTGATGTCTATCTTTTTTACTATTTTGTATGCAGCAGCAGCGCTTGGGAAAAAGAGTTTCGTGACTCCAGCCGTCCTTCCCACTTCGTATCTCCTGTCCCATTCCTCAATCGTATCCTCTCTCAAAATACGCTTGACGAATGAAACAGGACACAGATCGTAGTCAGGTTTCCTTCTCAATCCCAGCGCGGCCTCCTTAGCTAGTTCGTCAACCCTCTCATTCCCTCTCAGCCCTGCGTGCGCCTTAATCCAAAACAGGGAGACCTCTGCGATGCGGCTTTTCGGAGGGCCGCCCTTGTTTGCACTGCCAGGGGATGAGGGGAACTAAGGGTGATAGCCTGGAGAGCCGATCTGGAATCGCTAAGGATACCGACCTTTGCCATTCCACTCTTGCAGGCTATTCTTACTGCTCTTTGGAGCGCTAGAAGTTCGGCCTGGTAGACGGTGCAATACGGCGACAAAGCAAGCTTGACGGCCTTCGTTTCGGGCTCACCCATCCATACAGAGAGAGCGGCTCCGACTCGACCCTCAATCTTGCTGCCGTCCGTATAGATCCTATGGATGTGGCTGTTAACCACGTCAGCATACGAGTCCTCATCTACCATCCCGTACCTCAGCTCTACCTGCTCTGCCGGATGTGGGTCCTCAATCGCGGAAGCCATTCGTTCCACCTCCCTGTCCCTCAATGCCGGGTAGGACACTCCCCTCTTGATCTCATATAGTCTCGATACTTCAAGTATTCTGAGATCAAGAGGGAGTATCCCAGCCAACAGCAGCGCAGAGTTCAGGGAGACGGTCCGATATGCTTTGCAGATCTTCAGGGCAAAACCCCGTTGAACGGAGATGAGCCTTTTTTGGACCCCCATCTTTTCCACGGTGGGTGCCCACGCTGCTGATGCATACAAGATAGTTGGTTCTATGACCGCCGTATAAATAGTCTTAACTACTTGGGGGTTAAGCCCCCAACCTACTCTTGCGGCCCTGGCAAGCCGCTTGTAGCGCGTTATTGCCTTTTGACAAACGCTGCTAACGTGGGCGTTAAACGTCAAGCCTTGGTCGATAATAAGGCCCAGAATCTTTATTTCACTGCAGTATTTAATTTCTACACTCCCCATTCTCAAGCGCGGTATGTCATATTTTAGTCGCCTTGTCGACAGTAATGCGCAAGTTTTATGTGGCGCAAAATTCAATTTATTAGCTCTGCCCCAATTTTTAACGACGCTTAATACTTCGTTAGCTTTTAACTCCACATCTAAAGCCGAGTCTCCCTCAAAAACAAGCACGATGTCGTCAGCGAAGGCCTGACAAAACACACCCATCTCCTCTAGCATCGTTAACAGGGGGTCCAACAATAGGTTCCACAGGATGGGACCGCCTATGGATCCCTGCACACACCCCTTGTCGGTCCTCCTGTTCACTTCCACTCCAGCATATCTAACATTCACACACCTTCCACTCAGGTAGCTGCTGATGAACATGAACATTAAAACTTCTTAGTTCTCATTATTAATAAATTATTTAAGACTAGCTGTTGCCCGCGACTTCGTCCACGTCAGTATAGTAGATAACATCCCAAGTATTATTTATTGTACAAAAATATTCAATGCACAGAATTGACTTTCCTACGATTTTATTATAATTATATATATGCTCCGCGTGGCTTCGCTTGCGTAATTTAGGAATTTCACGCAACCGTACATTTTTCCGCAAAAAATTGCTTATGTCCCTTCACATGGTCTATTCTTCATGTTTGCCAAATAACATAAAAATTGCTCCAGATAGTATTTCTTAAGATAATAAGCAATTTTATATAATTTCCCCCGTTTTTTCCACATTTTTATTTATTTCTTCGCTTCTATTAGTCTTAGCGTGATCAAATATAGCCTATAGCCATCCTAGATAAATGAGCTATCTACCACTGAAAGAGTTTTTCAAATTGGACCAGTAGTTCCTGAGATTAGCGCGTTTAAATAAGCCCTTTCATATAATTTCCCCCGTTTTCTCCACATTTTCCTCTATTTCTTCGCTCCTATTAGTCTTAGCGTGATAAAATATAGCTTATAGACTTTCTCGATTAATGGAGTATCTAACACTGAAAGAATTTTTCAAATCGGACCAGTAATTCCTGAGATTAGCGTATTCAAACAAACAAACAAACTACAGAATTATAATATTAAGCATAGATGTTACATAAAAACATGGTAAATTATTGTATGTACTTACAAATGCTTTTATAACACTACTATCATAATGTTTTAATCCACAACAAAATTATACATCTACATATAATATTGTTTTTATGGTAAAACTTAAAAATGGTATATTGGTGACGAGCTTTTGCCCTCGGCCTCGTTCGCGTTAGGAAGAATTATTACATACAAACTTTTATTCCCTATTTTAACCCCTTGGGGTAGAGTTGATCAAAATTCTTTCCTAGCGGATGCCTACGTCATAAGATCTACCTGCATGCCAAATTTCAGCCCGATCCGTCCACTGGTTTAGTGTGAGTTGATAGATCACTATGTCAGTCAGTCAGTCACCTTTGAGTTATATAATATAAAATTTAGATATGAATAAATGTTTACTTACTTTGTTCACATAAACATAATTTTTGAAGTGAAAACTTCTTTAGCGGCGTTGAGCACTTTTGTGGGTTGGGTAAAAACTGTGAAACTCGCGTCAGATTTTCGTGTTAATCGAAAACTCGAAAACTCGAAAACCGTAAGACGGTTGGAGGGTGTTTTGTATCGAACTCGAACTCGAACTCGAATTGTAAGGGTTTCGAATAAATAAAAAAAAACGATTTTTTAAAAATCGATTTTCATAAAAAACGGGTTAAAAATTTAATCGATTGTAAGGGTTTCGATTCATTAAAAAAATAGATTTTTTAACAATCGATTTTCATAAAAATGGGTTAAAAAAATGCACAACGTTAATAATCAAGTTTTCACTTCTGCCGGCACTCCCGGAGTGCATTTTTAAGCTTAAAAACTGTCCTATATCTTTCCTGGGACTCAAAGTGTATCCTTATTGGATGTAGTCCAAATTGGTTCAGCATTATCAGTCTGAATAAGTTAATAAAAACAGACATTTAGCATAATATCTGTCTATAATATAAGAATTTTTTGTTTTTAGGATATTTAAGTGACCCAGAAGAGTTACCTGGGTTGGCACACTTCTGTGAGCACATGCTGTTTCTCGGGACAGAGAAATACCCAGAGGTTTGTAATAGGTTACTTTTTTATAATGTTTATGCTGATGCAAGGGACATGTTTTGTTAGTGATAAATTGTTAAGTTAAGAAAAGAATTTTGAGGAATTCAGTAATGGTATATTCTATAGTATTATTGTAATATTATGATGTGTGAAATAAAATTTTACACTTAGAGATAAACTACGATAACATGGCGCGCCCCTTCAAAATTCAAAACGTTTAAAGTTATGATTAGTTGTCCAACAATCTTGGTAATAAGTGACATTAAGACGTGAAATATTACGAGTACCACTGGTTGATTGGTTGAATACTTACTACATACAAACTATTTCATAAGAAAGTGACTACACACCAGCGTTGCCAGACCAGACGTCCCGATTTTTTCATCAAAATTAAAAGTCCCGCGCGGGACAGGCTCAGTCCCGATTTTCGGGGAAAGCCCGAACGTACCTACGTGCAGCGTGCTGAGAAAAAGAAAGGTGCGTAATGAAGATAAGAGTGTGGGAGGTAGAGGGGTGGATTTTCTTTGGCTACTTTAGCTATCTATTGTCACGTAAAAGTTATTTTAACGCAAATAAAAAGATAAAAATTCAAAAAACTTTTGATTTTATACCTTTTTTTATTATGTCCCGCTTTTGACTGAAGAATCCCGCTTTTTCACTCTAAAAGTACCAAAGACCCGACTTGGCACAAAAAAAATCTGGCAACGCTGCTTCACACACTGAAACAGTAATTTGGAGGGGCGCGCCATGTTATCGTAGTTTATCTCTAATTAAATAATTATAAACATTAACTATTGCTGATTACATTTTTAAGAGAATGAATAATAAATCTAATATTAATGAAGATCATTTACTTTTAGGAGAATGAATACAGCAAGTTTCTCTCTGAACACGGTGGGATGTCCAACGCCTCAACATCTTCAGATCACACAATGTACTACTTTGATATCCTACCTGCACACCTCGGGAAAGCTTTAGATATGTGAGTACATTACTATTATTATCAGCTGGTTTACGAACAGTAAATTTGAAAAGGCGAACATTGTTTTCTTTATTCACAATTTAAAACTAAAAACTACCAGTATAATATATTATACTCATTAATGAGTCCAGTTCGAACGGTATTACAGAATGGACGCGTTACAAGTTGTTTTGCAAAAATTAGCAACACATGCTTAGCGAAAACTATCCTTATAGCGCATCACACACGGTGAAGATAATATAATATTTTATCTTAAGATGTCCAAATATAAAATATTATAGTATCTTAAGCTATCACACACGGCTAAGATACGATAATATTAAAAATATGTTCATTTCCTTACGAGTCTGCGTTGGTGCCACACGTATGCCTTGTTAGAGTTCTATATACAGGGTGATTGACTATGAGTGATAACTAATAACTGATACTGTCTTACTTCTTCATTTGTTAGACAGTTTCTCAGACGATGATTCTGATATAGAATGTGAAATGCAGATTGCAGTAGCACATTCCAAAAGGAGAAACATTTAGATAGAGCCTCACTAAAAAAGAGAAAAACCTGCGGCGCATTTAACCTTTAGGGTCTACACAGACGGACTACATTTCAACTGCAATCCAACTGCAAACTGCAGTTTGAATGCAGTTGACACGACTGCAATGCGACTGCAATAGAACTGCAAACCAAACACGCAGTCCGATTGCATTTCAGTTGCTGTCGGCGTGCAGTCGTGTGAACTGTTTGGTTTGCAGTTCTATTGTAGTCGCATTGCAGTCGTGTCAACTGCATTCAAACTGCACTTGAACTGCAATTTACAGTTGGATTGCAGTTGAAATGCAGTCCGTCTGTGTAGACCCTTATCAATATCTGTCAACGAAGAAGTTTCAGGAGTATTTAAGAAATTCAAGAGAAACATTCATTTCGATTCATGAGCTTTTTAAGCAATAATAATAATAAAGCAATAAATTATGAGTCAATTTTATTTAAAATTATCCGAAATGTTACTTTTCGAATGAGAGTAAGTATGTAACTTTCTAACATACAGCATTGGCAACACTGCATCTACTAGTGCGTCCGATCACCGATGAGCCCGCTGCTCGACACAAAAACATGTCGTACTGTACATATTCATAAAGATATATTTCGCATCTTAAGATAACATATTAAGATACGAAATATATATTTCGTATCTTAAGATAAAATATTAAAGTACGAAATATATATTTCCATATCTTAAGATACAAAATATAAAATATAAATTAACTTCGTCGTGTGTGATGGTTCATAGGATTTGTATGGTGAGCGATATTCTAAAATGTGTCTGTGATGCGCTTATAACAAAGTGCATTGAAACTATTTTAACTTCAAGACTTGGCCAGTGAAAACCAGTTCCGTAGTGCAGTGATACATTCTATGAACGACTGATAAGCGAGCGGGACGTCGTGCCGCACCCCCACGGGACAAGGGCAGTTGCATTTTTCATCCCTTTCGCACACAGACCCCACGTTCAAGCCGTGTTTATCGCTGCGCGTGAGTTTGGATTTTATGTACTTGAAATAGAAATGTAAATGCGCTAGCAATACCCCGATGCTATATTTTTGTTCAGCTGGAATTTATGTTTTATTGAATGATTAATAATTAATACTTCCAATTACCGTAAAACATGAATAAAATGCGATCTCCGCCAAATATAACTGGAGGAGGGTCTCAACCCGACCTATCGAAAGTTGTAGATTCCGATTCTCAAATAACTTTTCGAAAAAATAATAACCTGAAACGAAAACAACCTGAAAAGGATTGTCAATGCTCGGATGATATAAAATTAATGCGAGAAGAGATGTCACGATTGTCCTCACTATTGGAAACCTGTGTTGTTTCTAACCAACAGCTGATAACTCAAATGAGCGACACCATCGTCGACATTAAAAGCGAAATCACTACGTTAAAATAATCGCATGACTCATGAGCAGACTAAAAACCTACTTACAACGAATATAACTGAGATACGTACACAAATTCAGGAAATGAAATCGGAATCCTCAAAAACTATGTCAGAAAGTTCTAATATCAAACTACAGCTTTGTAACTTAGAATCTAAAATTTCCGAGGGTGAAAATAAATTACGTTCCATCGAAAACAATATAAAAGACTTCAACTTTAGTTCGCTGGCAACAAACACAGATAATTTTTGTACAAATGAGCAAATAATACGAGAAATACAGGAACGTAAAAAAAGGCAAAATAATATTATTATATCTGGCATACCGGAATCATCGTCATCTAGTTATCAAGACAAGCCCGAAACAGATGAATGCGAGGTTCTAAAGATCATATCAATTGTTAGCAAGTCCTTACCGAATCCTCGTAAAATATTTCGAATTGGCAAATATAGCCCTACCAATTCAAGAAGGGTAAAAAGTGTGCTTCGATACACCAGATCCAGTTTTTCAACTTTTACGGAATAAAGAAAACTTGCCTACTAATATTAAAATATTCTCGGATCAAACTCCTGCTCAACAAAAATACTTTTTAAATATAAAATCTGAACTTGCACAGAGAATCAAAAACGGCGAGAAGGACATCAAATATACACACCGGCAAAATTAGCGGAACATAATAAAAATTTATTTTTTTTGAAAATTAATCGCTGTTTTTTATATATTTATTTATTAATTTAATAATTGATGATTAAAAAATAAAACTTATATAAATTTAGGGCATAAAAACGTGTAAAATTAAAAAAAATCTGCAAAAATCTAAAATTAAGAAAAATCTTTGAAATTTCAGTAGTAAGTTTTTAAGTTAAATTCTTCATTTTTACTTAAGAAATGCCATGTTAACAGCGTGTAATGCCTTCTATGGATCTGAAGAGAGTCTGGATACGCCATTACATGCTTGCATTTTGATTGTCAATCATTTCCTGTGGGATATTCTTCTACTCCTCCAGTAGCGCCAACTCGAGCTCCTGAACACATTTGGGAGCTGGAGTTTTAATTCGTACCGTTCACCCATTGATGTGCCACACGTTCTCAATCGGATCCACATCCGTAGACCGTGCTGAGTTCTCCACCTGGGCTACGCTAGCATAATTTAGGTCATAATGCCCGATTTTTTTACTCTATGGACGCGCAAAAAATTGAAGTTACTACCTAAAACTGTGTAAAAGGCACAACATGCAGTTCTAGGATGTCTGTGCTATTGCCCTGTACTGTCAAAGTACCATCATTAACAATCATCAGCTCTGTGCGGGCTCCAAATCATATGCAACCCCAAACCATTACGAAGCCTGCATGATATACCACTGTTTCCGTTAAGTTTGATGGTCTATAGCGTTCCTTACGATTTATCCACATTCTTTATCGCCTGTCAATAAAATTTACACAGAATTTGCTCCCATCACTGTACAGCACACGATTTCACTCACTTGTCAAATTTTGATGTTCACGCGCAAATCTTAGCCTGGCTCTTTGGTGCCCTGTCTCAAGTTTTGGTGCCCTTGCTGGCACCTTTGAGTTTAATTTAACTTCTTTGAGTCTTCTTCCTACTGTACAATCACTTACAGGTACATCTCGGACCTGTTCCTATAGGTTTCATCTCTGCAAAGCAGTTTAAGGTCGATTTCTTAAGGCTTGTACCCTTACAAAACGGTTATCCTGAACCTTTGCCACCCGATATATGCCTTGTTCTCGTCTCCGAACGTAAGATCCAGTCTCTCTGTAGCGTTGAAATTTACGATGGACCACGAAAGCCGACACACCTAAGGCCTGACTGACCGAACGGTAGGTGTGACCTTTCTCTATCGTGGTTACAGCTCTAGCTGTCGTAGATGCTGGAAAATCCACTAATTTTGTATCTAAGCAATGTGTTCTTCCAAAAACCAAACAATCAAATGAGCTGGCATGCCTTGCACCCCGCTAAAAACGCCATTCTTATCAGAAACACTTACAACGTCAATCATCGAAAAACACTTAGTAGGGCATAATTGCAATGAAAAACTGTCAACTTGCCAGTTTTGTTCAATATTTTATTTCTTAAATGAGCTAAGAAACTATAAAAAAGGATTTCACACAGCCCGACCCACTTGAATTCAAGTTGTGGCCCTTTTTACTTATGTTCCGCTAATTTTGCCGGTGTGTGTATATCAAATATATTAATAATATTCCCACTATTTTAAAGAATGCTCAAAAAACCCGAATCAATAACTCCGAATAATTATAACTTGCCTAGCACTGTAACACACCAAATTGTTAACGACTATCAACAGATTCAAATAAACAAATCAATTCTTACGTTTTTTTTATTTAAATGCACGAAGCCTTCGTAAAAAGGGAAAACTGGACGAGCTCAAATGCATTTTAGAATCCATACCGGCCACCGTACACCTTATTTTAGTAACTGAAACATGGATACAAAATGAAGGCCAAGCTCAACAACTACATATAAAGAACTACACTCACTACTACAATTATAGGACTGACTCGGGAGGTGGAGGAGTGTCTGCATATGTGCATGACAACCTGGCGCATAGTTTAACTAAAACCCTGTATGAGGATGGTAACAACTACCTTTGGATATATTTACGTAAATTCGACTTAAATATTGGAATTGTATACAACCCTGGATACACGAATATTACTAAATTTCTGGATTCATATGACAATCAACTACAAGAACATAAAAGAACCATTGTTTTTGGCGATTTCAATATTGATTGAATGTCAAAAAGTAATACTTTAAAGATGTACAAGCAAATTATTAATCAATCAGGCCACATTTTTCTAAACAAAATTTGCAGCAAATATTGTACCAGAGAGGCACCTACTAAAAAGTCGATAATGGATCATATTAGTACTAACTTAATTAAAGAAAGCTTCCATATGACTCTGATCAATAGCTCGATGTTTTAATATATAATAACAAGCAAATTTTCTTATAACTAAAAAGATTTAAGCCTCCTCCAAAAAATATTTTAACTACGAGTGTATAGACTACAAGAGCCTTAAAGTCAATAGAATCAGATGGTTTTCAACACGTTGCTGATAACTATAATGATTTTGAAGAAATGCTAAAATATCACATACAGAATAATAAAAAGAATAAAAGAAAGTTACTTAATAATCTACGTGATGACTGGATTGATAGACATATTATAGACATGATAAAGGGAGGAAACTATCTCTGGAATCAGTATACGAGTACAATATAATCTGTCAAATGCTCCATTAAATTGAAGTTTAATTATCATTCTCTCTTCTCAATTATCATTCTCAATGTTCCTGACTGCGGTTGTTAAATGTTCATATTCATACAGACGGCATATAATAAACCATATATTTCTTCCACAGTTTTTCCCAGTTCTTCATATCCCCGCTGTTCACGGAGTCGGCTACGGGTCGTGAGCTGAGTGCAGTCAACTCTGAGCACGAGAAGAATGCGTCTTCAGACACGTGGCGGCTCGACCAGCTCAACAAGAGCACTGCTGCTCCACAACATCCCTTCCACAAGTTTGGCACTGGTAAAATATTATCTACTTTATAAAGAGCTTATTCCACCTTACTAAATTTAGACCTCTAAATTGATTCAGTAACTAAATTTTGTCAAGAGAATCAGCATTTAGAAAGTTAGGATTCTAATAAGCGCACTAAATCGGAAGAAGTGTGGGTTCTGATTAGTGCAATCAGAAGCTTCTAATTAGTCTTCTTTTTAGGATCCTAATTAGGACATCTAAATTTAGTAAGGTGGAAGAGGCCCTTATGGGTCAATTCAAGGGTCAAGGGTAAAACTGAAAACGTAAAAACAGTGCAAATGAAAAGTGAACTTAAGCCTAAGGCTTCTTACAGACGAACGGCACGTGTCGGCGGCACGTGTCGACGGCAGTCGGCGGCACGTGTCGGCGGCAGTCGGCGGTAGTCGACGGCAGCCGACGGCAGCCTTTGACAGTTTAAGACGCTAGCAGGGGGCCTACCACGACCTTTCCTATTACGATCATGTTTCCAGAACACTTTGTTGTAAGATTACAACAACATTACCGTACTCACTTTTTAAATATAATTTTACTAAAAAACTGTAAAAAATGCAAAACAATGTTAAATCCGCTGTGAAATATCAACTTTTTTAAGATCGCTAGCTTGACGTTAAAGTAATAAATTCTTATCTATCAAACGATGTCGGTTATTAGGTGGTGATAGGCCCCCAGTTATGACGTACCCCCGCAAGGTAAGCGTCCACAGGTCGGTATCGTACGCAACGAACGTCTAGCATCAAACGGATATTTTTTTCACAGTACGTCCGCTAAATCGGCAGTGTACGGATTACTGTTTAGCCTAGTAAATGAATGCTCAAAATGGGGGTATGGATGGAAAAGTCAAAAGCAGAAATTTTGACTCAGGAACTTTGTTTTGACTAATTTGAAGATAAACATACTAGCTAGTCGGTAATCCGTACGCTGCCGATACAGTGAGACGTACTGTAAAAAAAAAATTCCGTCTGATGCGAAACGTCCGTTGCGTACTATACCGACCTATGAACGCTTACCTTTACACGTTAAGTCACAACTGCAAGCGTTATAAACTGTCGACGGCTGCCGTCAACTGGCGCCGACACGTGCCGCCGACTGCCGCCGACACGTGCCGCCGACTGCCGCCGACACGTGCCGTCGTCTGCCGCCGACGCGTGCCGTCGACACGTGCGTCGTGCCGTTCGTCTGTAAGCGCTTTAACCGAAAAACCTGCACTAATTGCTCTTTGTAACCCCTATAAGTTATGTAATTATTATTTAATCTTGCAGGTAATAGGGACACACTAGAAACGATCCCCAAACAAAAAGGTATCGACGTGAGGAAAGAGCTACTCAAATTTCACCAAAAGTGGTATTCTGCTAATGTTATGACGCTCGTCGTTTTCGGTAAAGGTATGTCAATGCGAGTTTCTTATCCCGACGTTCAAAAAATGTATTTATAATACCTATTTTCAATAAAAAGATATTTTAACTAATTTTAATACTGTTCAGAGCGCTAAGTTTGAGTTGTTTTTGTCACTTCCTATCACAAATTAAACTGAGAGACTTAACGCAAAGACATAAAACACAATCATCAGACTTAAAACTTAGAAAACTTGGTGCTAGTTAGTAGTTGTAGTGATTGTTATCCATACTTAATATTAAAAATGCGACAGTAAGTATGTCTGTCTGTCTGTTGAACCGATTTTGCTGAAAGGCATAGAGATACTTTGAGTCCCAAGGGACACAGGATACTTTTAATAAATAAACGAATTTTGGCACAACGGAGTTGCGGGCGTCATTTAATAACTTTGATGAAAATGATTTGGCCACACATGTACTGCCTTCTTTTAACGGCTATCCAACATCAAAATAAAGTCTGACAAATACTTTTAAAACATTCCAAATGAACCAAAACATTGTTTACTTTCAGAATCCCTCGACGAATTAGAAGAGATGGTGGTGAAATTATTCTCCCCTGTGGAGGACAAGTCCGTGACAGCTCCGTCTTGGTCCGACCACCCCTTCCCTCCGGAGTTGAGGAGGAAGCGAGCATACTGCTACCCGGTGAAAGACCTCCGATCATTGTCTATCGACTTCCCCATACCAGACACTAGGAAACATTATAAGAGCGCAGTGAGTTTTTTTTTTAATGTTGGGTTGAGTAAAGTAACTTTTCAAATTATTTAATATGAGATGTTCCGCGCGCCTTTGCCCGCGTAGTTTAGGAATTTCACGGAAACTGTAAACACAAAAAAACCTATATCCCTTCACGTGGTTTATTTTTCACGTGTGCCAAATTACATAAAAATTGCTCCAGTAGTTCTTAAGATAATAAGCAATAAGCAATTTCAAATATTTTCCCCCGTTTTTTTCACATTTTCCTCTATTTCTTCGCTCCTATTAGTCTTGGCGTGATAAAATATAGCCTATAGCCTTCCTCGATAAATGGGCTATCTAACATTGAAAGATTTTTTCAAATCGGACCCGTAGTTATATTATATATTAGCGCGTTCAAACAAACAAACTCTTCCGCATTATAATATGGCTTATAATTAACTGATCACCAGAAATAGTAACATTTCATTTCACAGACAAAAATAGTAAACGACTACCAAAATATAGACCACCATTTTAATGTAAAATGATAACCAAAGATTTAACATCTTAAAACCAAAAATAGGAAATGATCACCAAAATTAGTAAACGATCACCAAAATTAGTAAATGATCACCAACAGCATACTGTAAATATGATAATATTATAATGTAAAATTATGAACAAAGTATTTTCATTTTGCTATCCTATTAAGGGCGTTCCTTACGGAGATACCGTAATTTACCGTATTTCAAGCCTTATAAACTCATAATTTAAAAGCTACAAAGTTATAATAAAAATACAGCAATAATCTTCACTATATCAACATTCCTTTCCCCGTTTTAAATTTTCTATTTTTGATTATACTCATGATATCAGCTTCCAACGTAAAACCAATTTATTAAAATTCAAGCATACATTCTGTGGTTTTCTCTAAAAGGTTTTCTATAAATTTAAAAAACCTGAAATACTTTATATACACTTTATTTGCTAATTTTACATGTTTCTAATATGAGCCATACTTTCAGACTAGTATATTGACGTCTTACATTGTCACTGGTTATGTTTCTTAAATACAAAACAAGGTCGACCGAACATGCCGCCCACCAAGGACATCTTGTAATGTCCTTAACTGAAGATAAATAATTTAACAACAATGATAAATTTCTAAAAAGTGACTGAATATGATTACACAATACAATTCTAATTTCTAATACAAGTAAAGTGATTATAAACAAACAAATTGTCTATAAATGAGTTTATCCTTTTGGAAGGCAGCACACTTTATCGATCGGTATTTGCAAATATTATTGAATTTCTTTCTTTTTGAATTTATTTCTTTCTAACCAGATTATTATATTCTCCTCTTACTAAACTCTGCTTTAAATTCTCTTTTTCTTAGTATGACTCTCTAGTATTTTAAAACATTTTCTGGCCGTTCTCAACGATAATCATTTCTTTAATCTTTCTTCTGTTCTGTTCTCGTCCTTATTTACAATTTTCATCATGTATCTCCCTTCCACATCTCGCTTGTTTATAGTTTAAGTTACATTTTCGTATTTTGTATTTGTATCGACGATAAATTATCCTTCTTTTTTGACTTGACACTGTTGACATACTATACCTCAATACTTTTGACACTCTTTAGACTATTGGCACGTTCGTTTCAGGTACCGTACTTTTTCACAAATAAAAACTTTTTCTTGACTTTTTCTTCTATCTGACTGTTATGACGTTTTTGACATTTTAACTTTCATGAAATTTCCACAGTGACATTTGATGATATTTATTTTGTTATTTGGAATTTTATGTATTCTTTATTTATATTCATGTCTTTCTTATTAATATTCTCTCGACTTTCTCTAACTTCTTCGTTTATTTTTAAGTTCCCTTCTGCTTCTCACTTTTTTTACACTGTTTACTCACATTATCATCTAGCAATAGCTCGTAAGACCATATTAAATTCTCAGAGGTCCTACTGCTTTGCTCATAATATATGGACCATGTTATTCTCCTCAGAGATCCTAAGGACCATGTTGCTCTCCTCAGAGGTCCTTAGGACCATGTTACTCGAAGGTCCATATTTTCACTCGCAGGACCATGTTGGTTCTCAGAGGTCCTGCTTGTTTCCTCGACGACTTGCTCGATGGACCATGTTGTCTTCTCGAGAGGTCCCGATTAAGTCCTCGAAGGCTTCTATTTATTTCACTCGAAGGACCATGTGGTTTTCTCTAAAAGGTTTTCTATAAATTTAAAAAACCTTAAATACTTTATATACACTTTATTTGCTAATTTATTTAATAATATTTTATTAATATAAATAGCAGCCCTCGTATAAGAAACATGTAATTCTTATACGAGGGCTGCTATTTATATATCCGGAATTAAAAAAAGAAACAAACATATATCATTTAATATGGTTTTATTGCTTTTCAAAATATTCGCCGCGATGATCGACACACTTTTGCATACGCTGGAACCAATTTTCATAGCACTTTTTCCATTGCGATTGAGGTATCTCCAAAAAGTGCATTTTGAACGCATCAACAGCCTCTTCGCGGCTCGAAAAACGTTGACCACGTAATTTGTTCTTCGCGTATGGAAATAAAAAGAAATCGTTAGGTGCCAAATCAGGGCTGTACGGCGGATGACCAATCAATTCGATCTTTTGACCCTCCAAAAACTGAGTTGTTTCAGCTGAGGTGTGACAGCTAGCATTGTCGTGATGTAATATGATTCTGCGTTGTCGGTTGTCCTTTCTTATTTCTTCAAAGATTTCTGGTAAACAAATGGTCGTATACCATTCAGAATTAACCGTTTTACGATTCTCTAATGGCACTGTAGCTACATGTCCATTAATTCCAAAAAAACAGGCGACCATTTGCTTCAAAGTACTTTTTGCACGAGTAACTTTTGTTGGTTTCGGCTCATCTTGGAACACCCACACCGTTGACTGTTGTTTAGTTTCGGGGTCATAAGCATAGATCCAAAATTCATCACCTGTGTAGATATTATAAACGGCTTTTGACGTACCACGGTTGTATTTTTTTATCATTTTTTTGCACCAATCGACACGAGCCCGTTTTTGATCGATTGTCAAGTTGTGCGGAATCCAAAGAGAACATATTTTTTTTACAGCCAAATGTTCGTGTAATATCTTATGTATGCTCGTCATACTTATGCCTAAGGACGCCTCTATCTCGCGATATGTAACATGACGATCACGCATTATTAGTTCCCGCACAGCATCTATATTTTGTGGGACAACAGCTGTTTTTGGGCGACCTACTTTATTTTCATCCGTGAGCATAGACCGCCCACGATTAAACTCACTGTACCAGTGATAAACAGTGGTTTTTGATGGTGCTTCATCTTCAAAAGTTGCGGTGAGTTGAATAAAGCACTGTTGTTGATTTAGCCCACGCCGAAAATCGTAGTAAACCATTGCACGAAAATGTTCACGCGTTAAATCCATGGCAAATGAAGACACGCAATTTTCAAAATGACGCCACAATGGAAAAATAATTGACAGTCACATAAAACAAAATGTATTTTTCAACCAAAGAGTTCTATTTTCAAATGTTGTAATTACTTTTAAAATATTGTTCTTGTAAGTGGCCATTTCCGGATACATAAATAGCAGCCCTCGTATGAGCCATACTTTCAGACTAGTATATTGACGTCTTACATTGTCACTGGTTATGTTTTTAAATACAAAAGAGGTCGACCGAACACATTCATTCATTTGTTTCCTTATAATATTAGTATCGGCTGTATGGCTGGGACTATTTCAATTTTCAACCGTATGTAAGGTTTCTCATACAGTATTCTCAAACACAGCAGAGGAATGTTGCTGCGTCTGGGACCAATGTGGAATGGAAAAATGTGTATGTGTAGGTTTCCTAACTACGGGTTCTGTACGAGGGCTGCTATTTATGTATCCGGAACTGGCCACTTACAAGAACAATATTTAAAAAGTAATTACAACATTTGAAAATAGAACTCTTTGGTTGAAGAATGCATTTTGTTTCATGTGACTGTCAATTATTTTTCCATTGTGGCGTCATTTTGAAAATTGCGTGTCTTCATTTGCCATGGATTTAACGCGTGAACATTTTCGTGCAATGATTTACTACGATTTTCGGCGTGGGCTAAATCAACAACAGTGCTTTATTCAACTCACCGCAACTTTTGGAGATGAAGCACCAGCAAAAACCACTGTTTATCACTGGTACAGTGAGTTTAATCGTGGGCGGTCTATGCTCACGGATGAAAATAAAGAAGGTCGCCCAAAAACAGCTGTTGTCCCACAAAATATAGATGCTGTGCGGGAACTAATAATGCGTGATCGTCATGTTACATATCGCGAGATAGAGGCGTCCTTAGGCATAAGTATGACGAGCATACATAAGATATTACACGAACATTTGGCTGCAAAAAAAAAATATGTTCGCGTTGGATTCCGCACAACTTGACAATCGATCAAAAACGGACTCGTGTCGATTGGTGCAAAAAAATGATAAAAAAATACAACCGTGGTACGTCAAAAGCCGTTTATAATATCTACACAGGTGAATCTTGGATCTATGCATATGACCCCGAAACTAAACAACAGTCAACGGTGTGGGTGTTCCAAGATGAGCCGAAACCAACAAAAGTTACTCGTGCAAAAAGTACTTTGAAGCAAATGGTCGCCTACAGTGCCATCAGAGAATCGTAAAACGGTTAATTCTGAATGGTATACGACCATTTGTTTACCAGAAGTCTTTGAAGAAATAAGAAAGGACAACCGACAACGCAGAATCATATTACATCACGACAATGCTAGCTGTCACACCTCAGCTGAAACAACTCAGTTTTTGGAGGGTCAAAAGATTGAATTGACTGGTCATTCGCCGTACAGCCCTGATTTGGCACCTAACGATTTCTTTTTATTTCCATACGCGAAGAACAAATTACGTGGTCAACGTTTTTCGAGCCGCGAAGAGGCTGTTGATGCGTTCAAAATGCACGTTTTGGAGATACCTCAATCAGAATGGAAAAAGTGCTATGAAAATTGGTTCCAGCGTATGCAAAAGTGTATCGATCATCGCGGCGAATATTTTGAAAAGCAATAAAACCATATTAAATGATATATACACACCGGCAAAATTAGCGGAACATAATAAAATTTTATTTTTTTTGAAAATTAATCGCTGTTTTTTATATATTTATTTATTAATTTAATAATTGATGATTAAAAAATAAAACTTATATAAATTTAGGGCATAAAAACGTGTAAAATTAAAAAAATCTGCAAAAATCTAAAATTAAGAAATCTTTGAAATTTCAGTAGTAAGTTTTTAAGTTAAATTCTTCATTTTTACTAGAAATGCCATGTTAACAGCGTGTAATGCCTTCTATGGATCTGAAGAGAGTCTGGATACGCCATTACATGCTTGCATTTTGATTGTCAATCATTTCCTGTGGGATATTCTTCTACTCCTCCAGTTGCGCCAACTCGAGCTCCTGAACACATTTTGGAGCTGGAGTTTTAATTCGTACCGTTCACCCATTGATGTGCCACACGTTCTCAATCGGATCGACATCCGTAGACCGTGCTGACCTCTCCACCTGGGCTACGCTAGCATCATTTAGGTCATAATGCCCGATTTTTTTACTCTATGGACGCGCAAAAAATTGAAGTTACTACCTAAAACTGTGTAAAAGGCACAACCTGCAGTTCTAGGATGTCTGTGCTATTGCCCTGTACTGTCAAAGTACCATCATTAACAATCATCAGCTCTGTGCGGGCTCCAAATCATATGCAACCCCAAACCATTACGAAGCCTGCATGATATACCACTGTTTCCGTTAAGTTTGATGGTCTATAGCGTTCCTTACCATTTATCCACATTCTTTATCGCCTGTCAATAAAATTTACACAGAATTTGCTCCCATCACTGTACAGCACACGATTTCACCCACTTGTCAAATTTTGATGTTCACGCGCAAATCTTAGCCTGGCTCTTTGGTGCCCTGTCTCAAGTTTTGGTGCCCTTGCTGGCACCTTTGAGTTTAATTTAACTTCTTTGAGTCTTCTTCTTACTGTACAATCACTTACAGGTACATCTCGGACCTGTTCCTATAGGTTTCATCTCTGCAAAGCAGTTTAAGGTCGATTTCTTAAGGCTTGTACCCTTACAAAACGGTTATCCTGAACCTTTGTCACCCGATATCTGCTTTGTTCTCGTCTCCGAACGTAAGATCCAGTCTCTCTGTAGCGTTGAAATTCACGATGGACCACGAAAGCCGACACACCTAAGGCCTGACTGACCGAACGGTAGGTGTGACCTTTCTCTATCGTGGTTACAGCTCTAGCTGTCGTAGATGCTGGAAAATCCACTAATTTTGTATCTAAGCAATGTGTTCTTCCAAAAACCAAACAATCAAATGAGCTGGCATACCTTGCACCCCGCTAAAAACGCCATTCTTATCAGAAACACTTACAAAGTCAATCATCGAAAAACACTTAGTAGGGCATAATTGCAATAAAAATCTGTCAACTTGCCAGTTTTGTTCAATATTTTTTTTCTTAAATGAGCTTAGAAACTATAAAAAAGGATTTCACACAGCCCGACCCACTTGAATTCAAGTTGTGGCCCTTTTTACTTATGTTCCGCTAATTTTGCCGGTGTGTGTATGTTTGTTTCTTTTTTTAATTCCGGATACATAAATAGCAGCCCTCGTATCATACAAACATCCATACGCAACATATTATAAGAGATAAACCTGCACCATCTGCAGTGTGAACCAGAGGTCTATCAACTAAGTCATAAACATTTGTTTATAGTTTATCGAATTGCAAATTAATACAAAATTAATTTTTGAACGTCAAATTAGGATCTTAAATTCCAAGTGTGATTATTATTCCCTGTGTTATTAAATGGTAAATTTCAGCCAGGCCACTACCTGTCCCACCTGCTGGGTCACGAGGGGCAGGGCAGCCTGCTGTCGGCGCTCAAAGCACGCGGCTGGTGCAACAAGTAAGTTGACTAAATTAAAATCTATAAACTTTTTGAAGAAAAGCTTTTATTTAAACACTCTCAAGGGCTGCGACACACTGGAATGGCAGCGGCGTGGCGAGCACTTACAGTGTCATATGATTTTAAACTTCATCTTCATTATTGTAATACATAGTATCGCTTGAGAAAACGCCGCCGCGGGCGGCCGCCAGAGGTCACGAGCTGCCACGGGCGGCCGAAGACTTCTCAAGCGATACTATGTATTACAACAATAAAGATAAAGTTTAAAATCCTATGACACTAAAAGTGCTCGCCTAGGGATTGCAATACCGCAAAGCGGGATCCCGCAATCCCGCGGGATCCCGCGCCGATTATTAACCTGCTGAATCCCGCACCTGCAAAACGCGGATCCCGCATGACCCATATTTTGCATAATTTCTCGGGGAGCCCATATGATGGAAGCTTTGATAGCAGCGCTTTGTACCAAACTCGATCAAAGGCCTTCGCAATGTCCAAACTAACAGCCAATGCCTCTCCCTTCGACACAATCGCCTGAGCCCAACGATGAGTTAGGTACGCCAAGAGATCACCAGCCGAGCGACCCTTACGGAACACGTACAGTTTGTTACTAAGTAATCACTGGCCTTCCAAGTATCGAAGGAGCTGGCTGTTAATTGATTCGATTATATTATAAATTGGTTATAGCGATTGGTCTGTAATTGGAAGGATTTGAGCGGTCACCTTTTTTGGGGATCGAGTACACCAAGGCTGTCTTCCAGGAAGGCGGTACAATGCCAGAAGAACAGGAGAGCCGAAAAAGACGCATTAAGATCAGAGCCAACTCTGCAGCACAATTTTTTACACACAATTATAATAGGAGGGATTTCGTCAGGCCCACTCGACTTTTGGATATCAAGGGCTCCGTTCCCGGGTTATTTGCAATTTTGCACTGAGCACTGATGAAACCAAATATCCGACATGACGCTCGTACATCGCGGTATGGTCGGTGGTTTCTGTCGCCCATCATCCTCGGGTTAAGTTTGACGCAAAGAACTTACCCAGAAGATCGGCTTTGTCTTTTGCGTCATGGGCCAACGATCCATTTTCGACGTGTAGGGATGGTAGGGTTGGCTTGAAGAAATTCCCTTCAATAGCTTTGGCTAAAGACCAGAATGCACGGGTTCTCGAAAGGAGGCGCTCGAGTCTCTCACCAATTCTATCGACATGCTGTTTCTTTTCCCGAGTGATCTCTTTCTTGAGTACTTCATTTTATATGTGCTGGTATTTAAATCCCGTGCAGACACTGCATTGGCCCAGGATTGGTAAACCTTCTGCTTCCGGCGAGAAGCTTTTTTGGATGATGAACCAAACCAGGGACGAAATCTGCGGCAAGTTGGCACTACAGAGGACGGAATGAAAAGCTTCATTCCTTGCATCACCACATTGGCAACGGAGTTGGCAGTGCTAGGCAAGGCAATGATCCGATGAACCAAGTGGTGCGGTCATGGATGCTTGGTAGCCATCAGGATTTGAAGTCAGCAGAAGGTCCAACAGGGAAAAATTCTGACCGTCTCCATCTGGAATTCGCGAAGGCATATCAACCACTTGTGTTAAGTCATTCGCAAGGGAAAAATCCAGATAGATCTTCCCGCTAATCAGTTTTACTAGAATTGAGCCATACGGTGTGGTGGGCGTTAAAGTCGCCAAGTATCATGATCTCTGCGAATGGGATCTGCTACTGCAGTAAATCTGAAGCAGCTTGCAGGTGTTCAAAGGGTCAGTCCGTCTCGGGGTCACCACTATGGGACCTATATAGACACGCATAAACGCGAGGGTTGTCGTCGCAATCAATGCGGAGCCATAATGTTGAGAGGTCCCTGACTTCAAGATTTCTGAGGCATTAAACTTTAAGCTCTAATAAGACTAGAGTGATTTCATAATTGCATTATTATTTTGTTACAAAACAACTGTTTTTGTCACATAATATGAGACATTTTCTATTAATAAAGTTGATTTAAAGTAAATCATAAATTTATTCAATTTTATAACATACATATTCAAACATGCGGGATCCCGCGGGATTGGCCGATCCCGCAAATCAATCCCGCGGGATTGAAAAAGGTGCGGGATTGCAATCCCTATGCTCGCCTCGCCGCTGCCATTCCGGTGTAGCGCGGCCCTAACAAACACTATAAACACTATACAATTATTACACAATTTGCATGAAAATAAAAGCTTGTCGCTCGATTTGTAAATACACTAGTACCTATTTAACTAGGTGAATTGATGTTATATTTTTGATTATTATTAAATACTGACACATTGTTAAACCTCGCGACTTTTCAGTCTGGTGGGCGGCACCCGTATCGGCGCGCGCGGTTTCGGCTTCTTCGGCGTACAAGTTGACCTGACTGAGACCGGCGTCAAACACATCGACGAGATTGTGCAGCTTGTGTTTCAGGTACGTAAATCCTGACTAATATTATAAATCCGAAAGTGTGTCTGTCTGCTTCCTCCTCGCGCTTAAACCGCTGAACTGAATTTGATAATCTTATAAAATACTTAATAAAAATACTTTGAGTCATGGAAAGGACTTTGGATAGTACCGTAAAAATGAACGGTTTTCGCGCAACGGAGTTGTATTATACAGGGTGTAACAAAACTAAGTGATACTACTTTAGGGTGTGTATGTGTCCCTTATATGGAGTTTACTGTGAAAGTAGTGGCGCTGAAACAGCATTTTTTTGTTATTTGTATGGGCAGGCACTTCAGCGTCATGTTTTTTTTTTTATAAGTACAAAAGTGAAATAAAGTTTGTCTATCAGCGCTGCTACTTTCCCAACGAACTCTGTATAGAGGATTCATACACTCCCTAAAGTATTATCACTTAGTTTTGTTACACCATGTATAACTGAATAGTGAATAACTCCACAGTATAACTCTTTACAGTATATCGAGATGCTGAAAGCGGAGGGTCCGCAGCGGTGGGTGTGGGAGGAGCAGCGCGACCTCCTCGCCATGGAGTTCCGCTTCAAGGACGAACAGGACCCCCGATGCTTCGCCACGGGACACGTGCACGCGTTGCAGGTGAGAGAGACAGATATAGAGAAAAGACGCCATTGCATGTGTGAGAGATATAGGGATATAATGGGGTGTGATAACAACACTACTCCTAACGCTAGTCAGCATAAGAGATGGAAACAAAGTCGCATTATTTTCCCTCATGTCCATTTGTTCCCTTTAATATTTAAAACTACGCAACGGATTTTGATGCGGTTTTATAGATAGAGTGATTAAAGAGGAAGGTTTATAAGTATAATAACATTCATATAATAGTGGAGAAATACTGTTATTTTTGGGGTTTCTAATGTGAGGTCGTAAATAATTAAAAAAAAATCCACTTACATTGCAAAGGCAGGCTGAACCCTATGAGATTTATCAGAATAATGTACTAAGTATCACTATGAAAAGGTCTACAGAAAACTCCGCGATGACATATTATGTCTATCTCTTATGGATATCCTAGAAAAACATTTTTTGTCAGGGGGGTCGCTAGTATTTAATGTAATGTATTTAGTATTTTAAATTCCTATAAGTCATATCACCCATGTAAACCATGCCATGACTTCATTGGACAAATAAACCATGTTGGTTTGCCCACTGTATTAGATGTATAATTAACATTCTGGGTTTCTAAGTTATGAAACGTAGAATGCTAATTATTGCCCATGAGGTCATAAGTAGCTTTTGATTGGTTAGCGTTAACACGTAAAATTATTAAATAATATGACAACCTCAAGTGGTTATTAACGTTGAAGACCAATCAGGAGGTCGTGGGTTCGAATGTCATTGAGGAGATAAAAGTTTCATTGTTCCTAGGTATTGATTTCCTGCATGTTTAAAAAAACAGCTAACAAAACTCTTGTCTGCTTCAGGAGTACCCCATGGAGGACGTGCTGAGCGCGTACTACCTGATGTCGGAGTGGCGGCCGGACCTCGTCAACGAGCTTCTGGCGCTGCTCACACCGGACAATGTCAGAGTCGGTGTAGTTGCCAAGTAAGAGCCACTCCACACGGCGCGTTGCGTCAATGTTGCGTCGACGCAGCGCTGCCGTTGGACGCATAGCCGGCCACACGGGCGCTGCGTCATCGCAGCGTTATTCGTCTCGGGGGCTGCTGTCCATCATGTGTGCGTTGCACGCTGCTGTCACCACGCAGCGCGCCGTGTTTATTTTGTTATTTTGTATGTAAAACAACGCAATGGCAGCGCTGCGTCGACGCAACGCGCCGCGTAGAATGTATTTCTCTAGGATCAAGTATGCTCTGGACTTGCCAAGCGCGTACACCCGAAAGGGACAGAAGTATGGTGTTCAGTACGGATTTATTACAGCCGTTATATAACAAATAACCATGTTAAGTTTATACAGCACTCAACTACGTCTTTGTTTCACCACATAAATTAATGTAAATCACATAAATAAACGAAGATATATCGGTCGCAACTGATTTGTTGATCATAAGTTGTGACCAACAGAAATTCTGACAAGGACAAAAAATGTTGTTTCCGTCCTTTTTATTCCTTACAGTTTTCGTATGTTGTGACATTTGACAGCCTTGCATGATGTCTCACGCAATTGAAGCCTGTCAAATCCATATTTTAGAAATGCATCTACGTGTCGCGTAACGCGTTACGTTCTGAATATACCCTAAGTATTGTAGTCATAGAATGGGAATTTTGAATGGGGGCTGATCATCGTCTACTGACAGTCACGACAGTTAAATCTGTATCCACCATTTAGTTACTTATAAAACATTATATCTTTTATGGGCCATTTACATTCAGCACTGTAGGGCTGGGAAGCAGGAAGGGATTTAAACAGGGAAGTGGGGAACGCGAGAATGTAAATAGTCACTCGCGCTGCCACTCGTCATGCCGCTGCCGCTTCCCGACGCGTCACGCGGCAAGTATGTAGAGGGCTGAGTGTAAACGCTGACTCGCGTCGTTACTGCCGCAGAAGTATTCAGGGCAATAGGATATTTGACAGATTTTTAATTTCTATCTTGAATTACTTGGTTGCGATTAAGAAGTTCATCGAAAGTATTTTTTTTTATTTTAAAATACGTATTTCGCTAGAAACATGTAATTATAAAAATTCAAATAGGCCGCCGTAACGCTTTATTCAGCAATATGGCGCGGGCGTCGCGCTTTGTAAGTGACGTCACTAGCGTGTAAACCAATATACAAATACATAATACATATATTTTAATCTGTCGTGTAAACGACATTACGCGCCTATTAGGTCATCTTGACATTAGTCAATCCGGATCGTTTTCGAATAAGTGGCGCGAGAAACAAATAATCGGCCAAGTGCGAGTCGAACTCGCGCACGAAGGGTTCCGTACCGTTATAGAGGAAAAATAGGCCAAAAATTGTGTTTTTGTATGGGAGCCCCCCTTAAATTTTTATTTTATTTAAATATTATTACTAATTATTAAAGTACACACATAGTTAAGGCTTTTGTGAAAATTTCAAGTGCCTGTCTGTTGTCATCATTGATACCGAGCAAAAAATGTTTGAAAAATCACGTTTGTTGTATGGGAGCCCCCCTTAAATATTTAATTTATTTTGTTTTTATAAATTTGTTGTTATAGCGGCAACAGAAATACATAATCTCTAAAAATTTCAACTCTCTAGCTATTACCGTTCTTGAGTTACAGCCTGGAGACAGACGGACAGACGGACAGACATCGAATTCTCAGTAATAGGGTCCCGTTTTGACCCTTTGGGTACGGAACCCGAAAAACTAAACTTTTGTGTTTTTGGATAATATATTAATTGTTATTTTTTAAATTAAAACTTATGTAAATGTCATAAAAAATTTCTTACTGTCAAATAGCCTATTTTGACGGCAGCGCGAGTAGCAGCGGCAGTGGCTCAATGTAAACGTCCCACTAGTTTAGACGTCAAAATATTGGAGTATATTGTGATGCTGAAACAATATTTCTTTTGTTAATAGACTTGTAATTCAAGACGTGAGTGGAAGAATAAGGTAAGTAGCATGCAAAAACTTCCCGGTTTTTTTTGCTTAAATGGAGGCTTTAGGGTCGGACAAATTATTTGAAATAGAAAAACTATGGATAATATGTTTAGCCAGATACTAGGTCGTGAAGAAGATAAGTTACAAGTTTTATTAAAATAATTAGGGAAAAAATTAGTTATTGTCCGAATGTTACTAAATGTTACTTGTTCGATTCTTCCACTCACGTCTTCAATTATTTTCACAGATGTTTCGAAGAGAAATGTACCCAAGTTGAGCCGTGGTATGGCACGAAATATCTACAAGAAGACATTGAGGAGAGCACTATTAACGTAAGCAATTAAATATACTTGGTAAAAAATCGGTTGTCTATAAAGTCGGTTTACTGACGATAGTTGAACGTGACAACGTCATAAGAAAATGGAACGCCTCAGAGCGAGGTAACGCTGCATGAGTCATGTTTTTTCGTGCGTGCAGCCGGCTCCATCGAATTATAAGACGTTGTCATGTCAAAAATATATATGTAAATAGTAGTAAGAACATATTGTAGAAATCGGTACCACTCATTGTTTGTCTCTTTCTTCCGCGCACGAATGTATTGCTGTCGCGTTTAGACGCGTACGTGATGACTGATGACTATGAGAGTACGATAGCAATATTTGTGTTTTTCGCGACCGGACTATAGATTAAATTTTTTAAGGCTTTCTGACCAAGCTTTTTAGCAGTCTGTGATGATGATGACGATGATGTTCTAGCAATGGAAGGCGACGAAGCCGACAGAGGAGTTGCACCTGCCGCCGCCGAACGAGTTCATTCCCACCAGGTTAGATCTGGAAACCAGCTTCGATCCTACCACTGATGGCATCGAACCCACTATTATTAAGGTAATTACTTTTGTGTTTTTAAAATCTTCATTTTTTGTATTGCAATATTGGTGTCGTTTTTATCAAAAAAGATGACGTTAGCTGTTCGTTGCTTCGTAAAAGTGATAATTTTCAAATATTTTTGTTGTTTTTTTGCAATCATAATATTATGCTTTAATATGGAGGTACTAATTATACTTTTGTTTTCAGGACACGCCGCTCATGAGACTGTGGTATAAAAGAGACAACGAATTTTCACTGCCAAAAGCATTTATCACATTGGATTTAGTCAGGTAAATATTATTAAATAAATTAAATTGATGTACCTACTTTTTGAAATTCGAACTTTCTGCTCACTTATTTTGTAACGAATTGCATTACGTTCTATATTTTTGTCATGTTGCTGTGATCTTTGTTTTAAAAAATTTCAGATTTGTGTAATAATGTAGCAATATAGAATTGAGATATGACAATAGAAACATCCATAGCTGAACATAGAACCGCTTCCTTTTACGGTAGTCGGCTTAAAAAGTACCAAAACTAACACAAATCAGTCTATAATGTGGCAAATGATTTTATCGTCAGTCCCCTGGCATACTCATCACCTGCGCACTGCAACCTGTGCTCGCTGTGGGTGCTGGTGCTGCGGGACCGGCTGCAGCAGTTCGTGTACGCCGCCGAGCTCGCCGGCATACGGTGGAACATCTCCAACGGCAAGTTCGGCCTCAGCGTAAGTATCTCCCCTGGCGCAGTCCCCTGGCATACTCCTCACCTGCGCACTGCAACCTGTGCTCGCTGTGGGTGCTGGTGCTGCGGGACCGGCTGCAGCAGTTCGTGTACGCCGCCGAGCTCGCCGGCATACGGTGGAACATCTCCAACGGCAAGTTCGGCCTCAGCGTAAGTATCTCCCCTGGTGCAGTCCCCTGGCTCACTCGTCGGCGCCAACGCCAAAGGAACCAAAACTTCAAACGATCTACGGCTCCTTGGTCTGGCCACCAATAGCCCACCAACTGAGCCACAGATGTCGGCATGGCTACATGGAGAAACATAACCACAAACATTAAGCCGAGTTTTAGTAAGGCTGCAGAGTATTACGATTTATTGGATTATCAACGGGTTATGGACGTTATTAAAAATATGCTTTACTCTTATGACCCTACGTAAAAAAGCCTTTAGGTAACGAGCGAAATTGAAACAAAAGTCAAAGACAGTAAAGTTTTTATTCAATTATTCGCAGATAACGATAGACGGGTACGACGACAAGCAACACGTGCTGCTGGAGAAGATAATCGACCACATCGTCAGCTTCAAAGCCGACCCCAAGAGGTTCGACATCATGAAGGAGAACCACATCAGGTCCATCAAGAACTTTGACGCCGAACAGCCCTATAAGGTAATTAATAATTACATTACTAAAGTCGCACTTAAAATTTCGTACACTGATTCACGCTTAAACGACAAGATAACTCTTAGGGCCGGGACACAAAAACACGGCACGACGTCGTACGACGTCGTACGTACGTCGTGGGAATCCACGACGCGCGTCGTAAAAAACCACGGCACGGCGTCGTACGGCGTCGCGTCGTAGAAACTCATCTTGAATTTCTACGTGAGTTTCTACGACGCGACGTCGTACGACATCGTGCCGTGTTTTTGTGTCCCGGCCCTTACGCCATTAGCACACCGACGCTGCGAAACTGGAAAAATCTGCGAAATAAGAATAGAGCGAGAGGCAATATAATGCATTGTCGTGTGGAGAGTGCGACAGTAAATCGGTTTACCGCTGTTTCGCGTTTCGCAGCGTCGGTGTACTAACGGCGTTAAGTGTCTCCCAGATAGACGCGGCCTGCGGTGGCGGTGGCGGTCAGTTAGATGACTTGAGAGTTCTAGGAACGACACAGACACACGCAGCTACGTGGCCAAGTCATCCAACTGACCGCCACCGCAGGCCGCGTCTGTGTGGGAGACGCTTTAGGGGGGATTTTAAAACAAAATGTTTACTATATTGTAGCATGCTGTGTACCAACAAGCGTTGTGTATGTCGGACATCGTGTGGACCAGGGGACAGCTTGCCGAATCTGCTAAGGGTAATTTTAAATTAATAATTATTATACAATCCATACTTTCATACTAATATTATAAATGCGAAAATGTGTCTGTCTGTCTGTCTATCTGTTACCTCTTCACGCCCAAACCGCTGAACCGATTTTGCTGAAATTTGGTATGGAAATAGTGTGAGTCCCGGGAAAGGACATAGGATACTTTTTATTCCGGAAAAATGTACGGTTCCCGCGCCATAAACTAATTTTGGCGCAACGAAGTTGCGGGCATCATAGACTAGTATAATATAAGAGTTACACAACTCTAATAAGCAGAAAAAAGCACGAGCTAGAGCTAATTCGTCGTATCAACTCGAGCTACAAACTCGAATTGATAAAGTCTAGTTTTGATTAATTCAGAACGCATTTATTGTTGGTTTAACATTCTATAAAAACTTTATATTCGAGAAAAGGTAGGTACCCTTGCGCTTCGCTTGGATCGTCTCGGCGATTAAGAAAGGTTTTATAGCAGTGTTAATTTACAGATTTAACCCCGGAGGACTTAAACGAGTTCGCTGCTCGCCTGATGCGAAGCGTGCACGTGGAGGGGCTGATGTTCGGGAACATAACGCGGGAGCGAGCGCTCACCATCGCCGACACTGTTGAGAACAAGTAGGTAATGGCTGTGGATGTTGTTACTGAATGTTGTGAATGTAGAAACTAGGGCCGGTATAAATAATCAGTACTCAAGATGCATCTCGGTCTCAAGACGCGGTTCGGCTCTATGGTTGGTCCAAATTTTGACAGCCAACCAATCACAGAGCCTGAACCGTGTCTTGAGACCGAGTACTGACTATTTATACCGGCCTAGGTATAGATCGCACACAAGTTTAAGATCGCTGTGCGCTTTATACACAATATACAATCACAGACATATAGATACCGCATGTGTATGTACCATCGAAGAAATTGATTCCTATGCAATTGATAGACCAACGTTATTTGGTCGAATATGTCAATTCAATGTTTATTGTGATCTGTCGGCTGGGTTTGACGTAACGTAACCAAACTACTTAGGTCCCCGATCTGCATAGGAATCAACTTCTCTGATAGTACTTCGCGTGCCATATCGCGTTCCCAAACGAGCAATGCTCGTCTTTCGAAAGTCTGTTCTTTAGTCTGCTATCAGAATACACGATTCTTATCATCGGTCGTCACAATAAGTTGGAAAAAAGTGACACGCTCGTTTTCATACAAATGGAGCGACATGCGGTATCTATCTTGATCTATGTCTGTGGCAATCATCGCACCTTGTTTTCACAGGAACGATATAATAAAACAAAAGCGTGATTGAAATATTGAGAGCTTGAAACAGACATAGGGAATAGCATACATAATTCTGTATTTTAACCTATGGTTTATATACGGAACTTTGTGTGTTTTGCGCTTATTCCTCACTTAACTCCTTGTTGTTGTCAATTTTACAAAAGGTGTTGATTACTCGCGCTTTCTATGCTATCTTTTAATGGGAACAACTCACAATTTATCTATGTCCTTCTATTGCAGGTTACCAAAAGACGCCACACCGCTTTTAGCGCAGCAGTTACTGCTGTGCCGTGAGGTGGAAATTGAAAAAGGTAAGCGTATCCCACACATTAACAGTCCGCCTGCAGGCTTTGGTCGGTAGGCTGCCTGACAGTCATTGACCGTCGATTCAAAATCTACAAAATCGTCAGGGAAACTGTGAGTCTGTGATCTTTTGCGATTAACGGCCAAGCGGCGGCCACTTTATTCCTGAGGGCACTTTAGTCTTGAGATCTTACTTGCTGAAACTTTTTTTTTCTGTTCCTTTTGTTTTTGTAATTATTGTAGTCAGTAGTTAGTTGACACAACTTTTATTTTGTTATGTGCATGTTGTGTTCACTCCTTAGAGAGATACATTCCCTAGTATTATTCATTTTATATTCTATTATTTATAGCTACATGTATTGTGAATTGTATCTTGTTTTGTGAACCTAATAAAAAAAAACCGGCCAAGTGCGTGTCGGGCCACGCGCAATATAGGGTTCCGTAGTACCGCTAGTTTTTGACAATTTTTTAATGGTCAATGAACGTATATTTTTAGCGTGTTTTACACTACTAACAACATCATCTCAGTTACTTTCAAAGGAATTTGAACGAAAAGTTCCATTTATACTTCGCCGAATACATTTTTTTTAGTTAATCGACTATTACTCAATAACTTATGAAGTCTTCTTAGCCGTGATAGTTTTCCTTTTAAATTCAGCATATTTCCTACTCCCGTGAATTTTTTCATATTTCCAGAACCAACCGTTTAGCTGGTAGAAGGGGGGGGGACACTGGACTCTAACGATTTTTTCCACTTTAAAACTAAATTTTTCACAAATGGATCCCTAAATCGGAAAATGATCTATGAATACTCGCAATATTTTAAAAAAACCTATTCAACGACACCCCACACGATGGAGTGGGCGCGAAAAAAAATTTTCATCCCCGCTTGATGTGTAGGGGAGGTACCATAAAAAAATTTACGATTTTATGTACCATTTTGTTGTCATCATTAATATGTGTATTCACACCAAATTACAGCTTTGTAGGACCTATAGTCTGAGTAAAACCGCGGACAGACAGACAGACAGACAGACAGACGGACAGACGGACGGACAAACCGAAACTATAAGGGTTCCTTGTTGACTACGGAACCCTATAAAACGATATTTCTTACATACTTGTATACGAGTAATAATATAAAGAGAATTTATAATAATAATACGATTATTTTAATGAGTTGAGTGGGTTTGTTCACTACACAAAACAATATAAATATCACCAGTTGCATTAAAAACCTTTTTATGAGTCTTAACTACTTCCTGAGAAGTATCAGATAGGCTAACCACAACTTATCTGATAGATACTCCATACTCTATCTGTCAGATAAGTTGTGGATATGGACCCTAAGGGCCTGTTTCACCGCTTCCTGATAAAGCTCCCATTATCTATTTACCACATAAAAATATCTGCCATATAAATCCACCAGATGTATTTTTTTGGTTCCACGACGTACGTCTCTGTTAAATTACGCGCCAGATAATTAACTCTAACCTTATTTGACAGTCGGAGTGGCAACGTCGCAATTTCCGTCGTACGTTCCATTTTAACCCAATCTTATATTGAAAAGTACAATAGTTTCATAATTTCACATAAATATATTAGAAAAAAACAGCAACAAAAATAGAGTTGACGTATGTATTGATGGATTTACTAAAGTTTTACATAAGATTTGTTTTAAAAGAGTCAAAAGGTTTTGATTCAACAACAGACATATTTAATATGCAAGGAATATGAAATACGTAAAACGAATCGTAGGTGACACCTTTCAAGACATTTGAAAATATTTCAGTGTTCTATGTTCTTCTAAGTAGTTTCTTGAATAATTTACCTAATATTTTGTGATTTGTATTATAGAATGTAGACTAAAAAATGTTTATATACGAGACGCTATATTAGACAACGGAAAGAATCGCGAGAGAAGTGTAAATTTTCCCATGGGGATTGAGGATACTATACTACTATAATAAAAACACGATTTCGTTGGAAACCTTGTTGCTTTGGTCTGAGTTGGAAACAGACAGTTAAGACAATCAAAGAAGCCTCAAGGAAGTTCTATTGAACTAGTGATACATGTCTAAAGATTGAGGTTAAGTCGAATAAAGGAAATGATAAGGAAACGACTAAGAAGATGGATTTGTGTCTCCAATCTCTCCAGCATGCTGTGCTCTGTCTCATGCATGATGCAGTTCAGTCTTTAGTTGTAGATTAGACAGCTGTTGATACCTATGTTTGAATAAACTCTCTGTAATTTATCATTGGGATCAGATAATACATCTGATCCCAATGACAGCTAGTGATACAGTGAATGGTAAATATTTTCATTAGATACAATCCATAAAAAAACATAATGTAAATTTATAAGTACATATGTTGTTTGTTTCCAGATTCCAGAATAGATATTATTGTGGCTAGTACTTCTTGCCAAGATGATATACAGTACCCGGCAATAAATATTGCACATCGACCTTTGGAAAGAGACATTCGGCTAATTTCGGTTTCATAGAGCGTTATCTTTGTAGCACACACCTATTTGACATTATGTCAGTCGTTGTTCAAATTCAATAGAGTGCAGTCGCGTCCAGTTCAGAATATATTTCTAGAGTTGTTAACACCCCTAAATTTGCTGCAGCTGTAATTTTCCAAACGAATTTTAAATACGTAAACATAATTTGAACACCCTTTTTTATTTTATTTTACCCGAACCTAAAGCCATAACTTATAGAAAATTTGGTGTATTTTATACAAAGAATAATAAAATTGTCAAAAGAAGCAAACCATAATTGTTTTAACAGCTCCTAATATATACCGGACTTTTTGTATTTCGTGCGTAAGAGATAACGCTCTACAAAACCGAAATTAGCCGACTGTCACTTTCCAAAGATCGATGTGCAATATTTACCGCCGGGTACTGTAGTTGTTGTGGAGCTTTCACCCAAGCGGCAGCCGGCTGTTGCATAACAAATGAAAATCTATTATGTCTGTGATACCCACGATTGAGGTGCTACTGATCAAAAAACATCCTGCTCTGTGTAAGTTTTCCTGATACTGAATAAATATTTAATCCTTCAAGCCCCATAAGGACACCGGTGACCGCGACAACAATAGAATACAATAGCATTTCCAAGAGTCCACAGTGGACTTTTAGAACATTTACATTTACTCAGTATTATTAAAATCTCAAACATCATAATCTGTGAAATTAGTAATGACTCATATAAGTCATAACTCATAACCCAGAGGTAACAAGTTCAACCACCCAGTGTACTTAACATTTTTGTGACATAATTATTATTGTATCTGATCTGACTTAAAAGTTGATCACCTACCAGTCTTATAACCTACCTACCAGTATTTGTGTTCAGTGCAGCTGGTTGATGTTGATCTTGGGCAGATTTGCCTCCCTAGCTGAAGTTTGCAGGATATCATTATTTAAGTATTTGTTATGAAATACTTGCATATTAAAAATATGTATTTCCTTACAGGTAAACCCGAAGCAAAAAGATCTTTTGATAAATTAGCCGAAGAAAAGTTCGAATTTGTAAAGCTACAAAAAACCCTTCTTGAGGAAGAACTCCAGGAATTTTTTTTAAGAAACAGCTGATGTTGAAGATTGAAATGCGTTATAAAAAAGAGTAGATAACTTGAAATGGAGAAGGAAGAAAGGCTATTCAAATATTTTATATTATACTTATTTTAATAGCTTTTCTTCCTCCTCCATTTCAGTTAAGTGTTAACTCTGTTAGTTTTAAAATGTGAATAAGAAAATAAAAAGTAGTAATTATAAAACTTAATTTTAAATATTTCAATTGTAACGGTGATTGAATATTGAAGGATAGTAATATATACTTTTTGCATTAATACTTTTATTTCTCTCTTAAATTTATTGACACATTCTATTTTTAAAACACAAACATTATTTTGTTACATAATAAAACTTAAATGCTATTAACCCTTAAACTCATCAACTCCCAAGCGGCACCCGGCTATTCCGTCTGTCTGCCTGTCTTTCTGCCTGCCTGCCTGTCTGCCTGCCTGCCTGTCTGCCTGCCTGCCTGCCTGCCTGTCTGTCTGTCTGTCTGTCTGTCTGTCTGTCTGTCCGTCTGTCTGTCTATCTCCAGGCTGTAACTCAAGAACGGTAAAAGCTAGAGATATGATATTTTCTCAGATTATGTATATCTCTTGCCGCTATAACAATATAAAATTAATATTTATGGAGGGCTCCCATACAACAAACATGATTTTTTGGCCTTTTTGCTATATATAAATAATGGCAACAGGTAGGTACTTGAATTTTTCATAAAATATATATATATAATATATATATATATATATATAATATATATATATATATATATATATAATATATATATATATATATATATATATATATATATATATATATATATATATATATATATATATATATATATATATATATATATATATATATATATAAAACTCAAAGGTGACTGACTGACATGGTGATCTATCAACGCACAGCCTGTACCACTGGACGGATCGGGCTGAAATTTGGCATGCAGGTAGATGATATGACGTAGGCATCCGCTAATAAAGGATTTTTATTAATTCTACCCCTAAGGGGATAAAAGATTGTATATATAATTATAATTCTTAATGAGAGCGAAGACGCGGGCAAAAGCTAGTTTAATTATATGTGTTCTTTTAATAATAATATTAAAATAAAATAAAAAATTAAGGAGGACCATTCCCATACAAAAAACACAATTTATGGCCTACTTTTACGGAACCCTTTGTGCGCGAGTCGGACTCACACTTGGCTACACAGATAAAGACATACAGACAGACAACGAGGTCCAATGAGTTTCTTACGTTAGTAACATAGAATATCGTTGACGAAGTCTCAGTAATAGGGTCCCGTTTTTACCCTTTGGCTTTTGGTTGCGGAACCCTAAAAATCATCTAATTCATCTTCTAAAATCTCTAAAAGATCCATGTTTATTCAAAATATCATTATAATATTATATTAACTTGAAGAAAGTTCACACAACACTGAACTGCATCATTACGATAACTGGCAAAAATATAATGGCTGCAGGATGGCTGCAGGCTGGAAATATTTTCGCGATCTCAAAAAAAAAGTTTTGTTATCTGACAAATAAAACCTTTAACAGCCACATGATCGGGCTGATAGGATATCAATGATTTTATCTGCTTGATTGGCTTATCAGACACGTGTGGAACAGAATTTTTTGCATTATCTGTCAAATAGCCTATTTGACTCTTTATCAGGAACCGGTGAAACAGGCCCTAAGTATTTTATCTGTCAACATTTTCCAGGTGCGTGGTACCTCCGCTCCATAGAGAACAACGTGCACAAGTCGTCGTGCGCGTCGCTGTACTACGCGTGCGGCGCGCGCGAGACCCGCGCCAACGTCACGCTCGAGCTGTTAGCGCAGGCGCTCAGCGAGCCCTGCTTCAACGTGCTAAGAACCAAGGTGACGGGGGAGAGTTAGGTTGTGTTTCCACCAGAGATGTGCTGCGAGGAACGTGTTTTTGAGAACCAATCATCGCCGCGCTGAACCATGTTATGCTCACGTCAATGGAGCGATTCTATTGGTTCTCAAAAACACATTCCTCGCAACACATCTCTGGTGGAAACGCAGCTTTAGGGTTGAGAGAGAGAGAGAAAGTAAAAGATAGAGAGCGCGAAATAAATAGAGAGACCAAGAGAGAAATAGAGAGAGAGAGAGAAATAGGGAAAGAGAGACAGAGAGAGCAAAAGCAGCAAGACCTCAGTAAGCTAGGCATACCAAAATTTTGGGACCATTCTTTTTTTATCTGATATATATTATATCGCACGGACGCCATGACGTATCTAATTGTTTCACAAACAGTTTTTAGCACATAATAAAACTCTACCTCACTTTACTCAGGAGCAACTGGGCTACATCGTGTTCAGCGGTCTGCGGATCTCGAACGGCGTGCAGGGGCTGCGGTTCATCGTGCAGAGCGACCGGCATCCCGCATACTTGGAGCAGCGGATAGAAGCGTTCATTAGGAGCCAGCAGGTTGGTTTATTCACTGTCGTGGATATACCAGAAATGATACAAGAAACTGTGCACCCACAATTAGCGCCATAATCCTGCATCGCGCTATCGAAGGTTCTGAGCACGCCAAGATATTTACATCGTCTGAAATGACGTCAGTGGGCTTCGGCTTAACCGAGCATGCTATCTCACTCAGCCGCATGATCTTCCTTTTCGGCCGCTACGCATGTTCCCACAAAATTTAAGAGCAATGCCCAAAAATTTTAAAACCAGTGTGTACATTTTTCGTGCAAAGGTTGGTAAAAACGGTAAATTGTATTGAGAGATCTGCAGGGCAATCGCGATAAATTTATTCATTTGAAACGCAAGTGAAACTCGGACGTTGATCGACTTTTGGAACGATTCGGTATCGCGCTAACGTTTTGACAGCTAGTTGAGACGTTACTGAACCTCAGCCCAAGCACAAACGCTGTCAAAACAAAAAGTTGATACAATGCAACTTCTACTCGCACGTTTCTGAAACGTTTCTTATTTTGGTGTATTAAATTGACAAAAATCGATGGAAAAATATAACATAGGCTATAATTAAATTATAATTTAAGCTTATGTTTTACTTTAAAGCTGTAAAATAACATGCTACGGACTATGTTTTGTTATTTGAGTTTGTTAAAAAGTGAATTGAATTTTGACATTACTACTTTACGTAAATGTTTTCTGCGCCACATAAAACTTTTGTCACAAGTCACAACTCACACTATGTGTCACTATTCAACACTTATATGCCGTTTGTAAAATATAGTAAAAGTTAAAACAATATTAAGAATTCATCTACGTAAATTAAAATCTCCAAGTAATAATCATTCACATCATTGATCTTAACTACCAAGTACCAAAACAACTTCACTCGTGTCATATTTATCCATATGTAAATAAACAATTTATCAATTGACCAATTAACGCATCGGAAAAAATTTGTTCATATTTAAGCCAATCAAAATTAAATCAGAAGGGCGCTGATTGGTCCGCTGCATTGTCAGTCTAAAGGTAAAACGTTGCGCTTCGTTCGAGTTCCATCTAAGGTTGAGTTACGGTTGGAACGTTAGCACGATACTGAAATTTGCTCAGACGCAGCGGAACCGAACCGTAACTGAACCACAACCAAAGCAAATGTGAACCTGAATTGGAACGTTTAAAAATAACGCGATTGCGCGACTGTATATAATATGAACATGTTGGACTTTTTGTGGGCTGTATTTCATAGACTTCATGGTTGTGTAATGGAGCAAACCTAAATAATTTGATGGTTCTATCTTAATTTTATGTACTGTAACCTTATTTTCTGAAGTCTTACATGTCTGTAGCCATCTTAAATATTGCATGGTTAAATAGTATATTAAAGGGCGTTTGTGCGCTACACGGAATTTTACCATCCGGCGCGGCGTGGCGTCCCGATTTCTTACGTTTTGATATGGCAAACGTGAAAGTTATGAACGCCGGACGGTAAAATTCGGCTTAAAATTAGTGCACAAGCGCCCAAACTGTACGTAATATCTTTGACAGGAGTATCTAGAGAACATGAGTGACGAGGAGTTCCTGAAGCACCGCGCGGCGCTGGCGGCGCAGCGGCTCGAGCGGCCCAAGCGGATGGCCACCAAGGCCTCGCGCGCCTGGAGCGAGATCACCGCGCAGGTATGTCCGCTGCATAAATAAAGCTGATTGTACTATCAGACAAGTTGATTCCTAGGCAGATGCCGGACCTAATTTGGTCGCATTAAGTCAAACCCATCCGACCGATCACAGAGCAACTTACATTGAATTCAATCGCCTAGGACTCAATATCCTCGATGATATGTATAGTTGTGCGCACCGTACGCGCTGTACGCACCGCATAATACATGAAATGCGGCGCGTACGGTGCGGACGAATATGCGAGGTTTCACGTCATTTCATACAAAGAATTTTAAAATGAGGTGCGTTCGCCGCGTGCTTGCTTATAAATGTGCGATAAGCAAGAACTTTCGATAGCCGATCGTACAATTAAAAAAACAGAATTTTATGAAAATTATGATAGCATCCTATATGTTTGACATTCAATTATGAATGGAATTGGTATTTGGAAATTGCTCCTGCTTATTCCACTTATCAAAAAGGAAATACGCTGCAATTCCGCTAATTATTCTCCCGCTCACTTAATTCTTAATAATTGCGATAGTACAAACTGTATTTTTAAAAATTGTGAAGGTAGATCTTGATTTTTGCATAATAATGGCATAGCTCTTCCGTTTTTTTAAATAAGTTAAAGATACAAGTAATTAAATATCAATATTGCAGGTGTACAACTTCGACCGGCCGCGAGTCGAGGTAGAGGAGCTGAATACCATCACCAAGGAAGAGCTACTGCAGTTTTATAAGGTGAGTTACAAGTATTACATGTCTCATCATAGAAATTAATTCAAATACGGCCTACGAATAACAAAACTACAGGAAACTTAACTCCCATACTTCAACCGTTTTAAATTTGGCTCCTTTTCGAACACTAAAATATGACAATTCAGATTCTCGCCAAGGTCGTTTACCAGGTAACGTATCATAATATTGCGCGCTGGACGACAGCCTGCGCGGTTATTGTCACTGTCACAGTTATGAAACAAAGCCGTGGACAATAATTGTCAAAAGCGGATGGCATTATGCAGTATACACCAAACATATCTACTATCACGAATAAAGGAGTACATAATTATTATTATTTGAAAATCAAACATTTTCCTCTGATCCTTTAGTCATCGATAATAATCTATATTCTATACTAATCTATATCTAATATCTATACTAATATTATAAATGCGAAATTATCTCTGTCTGTCTGTCTGTCTCGCTTTCACGCCAAAACTACCGAACCGATTGTAATGAAATTTTGTACACAGATAGTCTAAAGCCTGAGAAAGGACATAGGCTACTTTTGAACTGGAAAAAATAGTTGTAACTTGTAAGGGGGTGAAAATGCGTGAATTTGTTCAAATTAAGTTAGTTCCTAAAATTCATAAAAGATGGCGCCGTGCGTCTCCTACATCGCGATGACGCTTGCTCAAATGTCTTTCTATAAGTGGTGGTATCATCTTACATCAGATTTTCGATTTTTTCGAATGTAATTTCTTTGTTACGTTATTAAATAACTCAGTACTTTATCTATGCAGTGACTAACCTTAAATCTATCAATGATAAATAGTTTATGGGTAAAGTTGTGTAATTGGGGCCTGGGGGGCTAAATATACTTTGGCATAAATAAAGTTTAATTTAAAAAAATGAAATAAGTTATGTGCACACTGCACAGCTGTTTTTGGGTGTTTTGATTTCATGGGTACTAGGGTTTTTTATATAAAAGCTTAATTTGACACCAATTTTGTTGACATCGCACGTAAACTGAAGTCCACGCGGACGAAGTTGCGGGCAACAACTAGTAATATATTATAATAATTTAGAACAAACCTTGTACGACTCGGACAAATTTAAAACTATCCAGAGCTCCTAGACAAGACGTTTTCAGATTACAAAAATCTATGTGCTAAATTATTACAGAATTGAAATAAGAAACTTACGGTACAAATCACAGAAATAAGATCTAGTAGATCTGTGGTACAAATGCAGATTTTCGTAATCTCTTTAATTTTCGGTTATTACTCATACAAAATATATCATGACTATTAAAGTGTATGCTACATTAACGAGTAATCTGGCTCGGCATCAATTCGGTTCGTTTCTTACTAAACGAAGTACGAACGGCATTATAAGAATAAGATACTCCATACTGATGTCAGTCAGACCCTCGTTTATGAATTATGATTAAATTGTTACATCTTTCATAACACTGTCCATGGCGACTTTATAAAAATTTTGTAATTATATAATTTTTTGATTATTGCATTTTTACAATAACATGTAAACTTAATAAGACAAACACAAAGAGACCAGCTTAATTTTACGCAAATACCCTGGCATCCAACTTAAATAAACCATCTCTTTGGGTCGGAAAAAATACAAGAACTTTACCTAAGCATAATTTAAAAAAATTCACTTACTGATGAAACTTGAAAGGTTATTCCTGTATTAAAAGTCGTATCTGAATGACTTCTACACCATTTCACAGGGCATTTAGGCATTTTTATAACGAAAATTTTGTAAAAAGCTACGTAAAAAGTAAGTAAACAAATTGTAAAATGAGTTTGACAGTAATTATCATGTCAACCTGGTTGAATGTCACACGAAAAATGTGTACCGAACACATGCATAAATGTGCATGTATTCGGGTCACATTTTGTAGCCTTTTGGTGCACTTTTTTTGACGGAGTTACTCTTCCTGTAGTTTAAAGTTCACTGAATACGGCATAATATTATGTAGGAACATATTTGCATTAGGATGTGTTCTTACTTCCTAAATATTGCTTACAACGAGTAACTTCGATATTAAGTCGTTTTACATGAGACGTCAAACAGAAGCTTCTGTTGCTGGTGCTGTAGATGTTGCTGGTCAAAATACCAGATATTGGTCCTTCGAGCCGGATCAACCACTATATGTGATTATCCTCTCTACTACAGAAGCACATATGCGAGGACTCCCCGGACCGTCAGAAGCTGTCAGTGTACGTGGTGTCCACGGCGGAGGGCGGCGCTGGCCTCGTGGAGAAAGACCAGGAGGAATATAAGGTGGGTGTGCTAAATGAGTTTTGTTAGTGACGTTAAGGCCGTGTTTACACCAAACTGACTATACGCCGCTGAATGTGAGCGAGCGTTACGCAGTTTATTGCATTTCCATACATATTCACTTTTTCGTTCACACCTAACTGACTATACGCCATTAAGGTACAATTCCGTGCATCGCGATCGATCCCGATCGCGCACGACCTACGACTGTCGTCGGACGCTCGCGACCATAGTCAGCGTATGAAAATGTATGGCACCGCTTCCGAGGCCCGCGACAGACGTCGCCGCACGCGTCTGTCGCGAGCCTCGGAACCGCGATCGATCGCGATGCACGGAATTGTACCTTTACGCTAGGCGTAGACTCGGACATTCGAAACTGTATATTTTCACGTTCACTTACGTTCACACTGGGGCTGACAGTGAGCCTGCTCACATTCAGCGGCGTATAGTCGGTTTGGTCTGAACATGCGCGAAGAAGTGAAATACCTATATTTTGTACGAAATAACGCATCTAGTGGTGAAAAATTGTAGCTTATTTGATGCCATCAAATTGTAATGAAAGTGTATTGTTGTTCCACCAGTGTTTCGCAATTTTTTTGTGTTCAATGTGTACCATCGAGGAAATTGATTCCTAGGCAGTTGACAGACCAACGTCATTAGGTCGGATCATGACAATTTTATGTTAATTGTGATCTGTCGGCTGGGTTTGACGTAGCGCGACCAAAATACGTAGTTCCCCCATCTGCCTAGGAATAAACTTCTCTGATAGTACATACATCTAGGAAAATAAACATATTTGGGGGTACACCACAAGGTACACACTGTACACACACACACAGTGTGTATAGGGCTTACTCTAAGCTCCCACCCCTTCATCGATCGTCATCACATGTCCCTTTTATGGCACTTAGCACTAAAACTAAGTTCGATGACCTTTTCCCTGGCACACCAACTACTGGCCGACACGATGAGATGTGGCCACAAATTATACAGGGTGCAATTAAACCTTCCTGCCAAATTTTGACACATTGATCTCTGTTAAAATTAAAAATACACGTATTTTTTCTTTTATAATCACTCAGTACTTAAATGTTGAGTAATAGCTTTCGAAGGTTATCTTAATAAAAAACACTGCAATTAATGGATACGACGCGTCGCCCGCGCGTGTCGTGCCCCCGCGCCCGCTCTTCCCCCCCGCGTCACCCCCGCTCATTCCCCCTCACCGCGAGTGACCGTTCTACAACGATTTTAAATGGGATAAAATATGTAATTAAAAAAAGTAACACCAAATTTTTTTTGGTTAAATGGACTCACCTAATGATACCTAAGTCCTAGAAAAAATTTGGCAGGCCATCTGAATCAACGCAGATGGTCACGTATTAAAACGCGTTATGCCGTTACGACGACTCAACGCAATATAGCAATGTAACTTCGCTTGTGTTTTACAAATTAATTTATTTTCTGTCTAATAACCTTTTTGTACTAAAATTTAAAATACTTTCTATATTTTCAGGCGGTGAAAATAACAGATCTAGTGGAGTTCAAGTCCCGAAGAAGGCTTCATCCTCTACCAGCACCGTTCACCAATATACCGCGGAAGGGCGCGCACTGCAAACTGTAGTCGCATTACACTCGTTACACTTACGCGGGTTAGCTTAATTGTTCTTACATTTGTTTTATAGATACACTGATCTACTAAAAGATTGAAAATAATGCAATAGCAATTCTATTGTCATGTACAGTGCAGTGCAGCCAAAGTGATAATGCGCATGGAAATTTTCGTCATTGTTCGGCAACGATCGTTTTTCCCGAGTGTCGGAAGAGAACCTTTTATTGCTCATGTCCAAATCATGTCATGCCCATAAAGTTAATATACCTATCGGAATAGAGCAACAATCTCGAGCTGTCAAACGTAACCAAAATTGGTTTTCATCTGTGTGAAAAATTTTCCCATATCTCCTCTTTTCCTATCCCCTCCTGTACTCCATTTTCGTTCCAGCCTGTCACTGAGGATGATGTTAAGAAACATATCACAGCTATAACATCCACTGCTGTAGGGAATGATGACCTTAGTCCCCGCATGATCTCCCTTTCAATTCCTGAACTCTTGCCAATTCTCACTCATATTTTTAATCACTCCTTGGCAACGAGTTCTTTTCCTTCGGCATGGAAACGTGCCAATGTAATTCCTTTACCTAAAACCCCTAATCCCTCTTCCTTATCCCAATTTAGACCAATATCTATTTTGCCTTACCTCTCCAAAGTCCTTGAAAACATCGTCCATAAACAGCTTTCCCAATTCCTTACCTCTAATAATTTGCTCTCTTCCTTACAATCCGGTTTCCGTCCTGGTCACAGTACTGTTACAGCACTGCTAAAAGTTACTGACGATTTACGTCTTGCTATGGAGCAAAAATGTATAACTATCCTGGTACTTCTTGACTTTAGCAGTGCTTTTAATTCAGTTGACTTTGACATCTTCCTTTCGGTCCTTCGTTCCCTCAATATATCATCCGCAGTGATAGACTGGTTCGACTCCTATCTTCGGGGGCGCTCGCAGCGGGTCCGCTATGGTGAGGCTACCTCTGACTGGTGTGATCTCGATGCGGGGGTTCCACAGGGTGGTGTTCTTTCTCCTCTCCTTTTTTCAATTTTTATAAACACAATCACCTTAATAATTTTGTCCTGTAACTTTCATCTCTACGCAGACGACTTGCAAATATATCGTCATTCTCATGTCGATGATATTAGTACAGCGGTCAGGGACATCAACGCAGACCTACAACGAATAGCAGATTGGGCTAAATCGTTTGGACTCTTAGTCAATCCCAATAAATCACAGGCAATAATTGTCGGTAGCAGGTACATGACACAAAGACTAAATGATGTGCCCAGAATTATATACAATGATACTCCGATTGCTTACACACGCTCTGCGAAGAACCTCGGAATAATCATTGATAGCAATCTGTCCTGGCAACCTCAAGTCAATGAGGTAAGTAGAAAAATATTCCACTCGATACACATGCTTAAGCGTCTTCAGAACTTTTTGCCCTTAAAAACTAAAATTTCCCTAGTCCAGTCACTCATTCTCCCTATCCTTGATTATGCTGACTCCTGCTACCTAGATGTTACCGAAGAATTGCTGACAAAGTTAGAACGTTTGCAAAATCTTTGCATTCGTTTTGTCTTTGGTCTTAAAAAGTATGACCATGTCTCTGCGTTTCGGTCACAGCTGAGGTGGCTTCCGATTCGCCTTCGGCGAAATATCCATATTCTCTCCCTCCTTTATAATATCCTTTACAACCCTTTGTCTCCCTCTTACCTCGTAGAGCGTTTTAACTTTTCACGATCCTTAGACGTCCCTTGTAGACCTAATGTTAGAACAAACCTTTCCCTCCCCTCCCATCGATCCAACTTCTTTTCCTACTCCTTTACTGTTCATGCAGTCAGATTGTGGAATTCCCTACCCCACGCCATCCGTGATAGTCCTACTATCGCTGTCTTTAAAAGACGATTGAAGGAGCACTACCTCAATACTGAATCCAACTATGATTATTAAATATACATATAGTATGTATTTATTTTAGTAAGTATAATTATAAGTTTTTAGTATAGTATGTATTCTAATATTATAGTATGTTATTATTATTAGTATTATTAGTGTAATTTTATATAATATTATTATTATTATTTTTTTCATTTCTGTTTATGCACGCCCTATCTGTTGTTTGTGATCAAATTTCTCTTCCTAGGGCTGCTGGAAGAAATTTCTTTAGAGATAAGCAGTACCTGTTGTGTCGTTTTTCTTCATAAGTATAATTTGTTAAATGTTTTTGTGTGCAATAAACTGTTAAATAAATAAAAAAATAAATAAAAATATGTGTACGTATACACTTACACAAGCATGATTGAACATGAATTCTATGAGATTAAGTATATTGACAACGTGCGGCACGTGCCGACTGGACGTCAAAAAAGAGTACTGCTGTCATGTATCACACGTCTCTTTTTACCACGCGGTGTTACTGATAGTGGCATCTCGCTTGCTCAGGCCTTTCTTTCTCTATTCCGCTAGGTATATTAACTTTATGGTCATGCCATGGCAACGCCGCAACTTGTTGGTGGCGTTGCCATGGCATGATATAATTTGGACATGCGCAATAACAGGTTTTGTGGCGCATGCGCCAAAAATACAGACAATTAATATGATATTTACTTCTATCCTTTCGCACAGGGTGCAAAATGCAAAAGCATTAATATTTGGGGCTCTTACGTTTCATAGATTCGGGTGTTTCCGTGATTACGACAATTTGCGAAGATTTGCATGCGCATTATTAATTTGGGAGTACTGTAGAATGAATTACTCTTAAGCGACACGACACGACGCGACACTTCAGTTACATAGAACTGTCGTTTGTAAAACGTCAGTTCTATGGAACACGAAGTGTCGCGTCGTGTTGTGTCGCATGGTGCGGTCTCACCTTAAAACGTTTAATCATTAATTTTATCGCAATTTGATAAAATGTATTATTTCCTAGCAAATAACTGTACAACTTACAAAGTCTGCGCGGCTACCATTTTGAAAAACATGACACTTGACAGACAAAAACAGCAAACCTTAAATAATTTTATGCTGCGTAAATATATTTATTATTAACTCTTACTTTATATAATACTAGCTGTCCCGGCAAACGTTTCTTTGCCATATTATATAAAGTATATCACCCGTATAATTTTATTGAATTAGTGACAAAATAAGTTAAAAAAAAAACAGATGTACTTACCACGGGGCCAGACTTACGTGGTGTGAAGCGTCCATAGATATTATATAAAAAAAAAGTATGTCACCATGGCAACGTCCATCGCTATCCCGTGACCCGCGTCTCATAAATGGTCGCTCTTTATAGACAAATCATTTGCAATAAAATAAAATTGCGACTATAATTAAAGATCTAAGCTATCCTATCTCTCAAGTTGGAAAAAAAAAACACATTAAAAAAAAAAAGAAACATTAAAATCGGTTAAGTAGTTTAGGAATCCATCGCGGACAAACATCGTGACAGGAGATTTATATATATTAGATTGTGATGCAACAGAAGTTTGCGTAAGCCAATTTTCGCAATAAAAATATAAAAAAAATTACACCAAATTATAATAATATAATAACAATAATTTAACATTCTGATATAAGATAGATCGTGGTGAATCAGCACTTAAAAAAAATGTATACGTTTGTTATGGTTTTTCTACCGCACGATGGATTTATTATTGGCAACCAGCAATGTTCTTAAACCTAAGTGTACATTTCGTATGTCTGTTATGTTCTATTTCAATTCTATTTCCAAAGGCCAGAAGTAAAGACATGTTCCTTACTAAAAAAACATTTACACAACGGATAGTATGGACTTCTCGAGGACTGCTTTTGGCGCTTGCCTTTGTTTGGCATGGTCAAAAGTCACAAGACGGACTAAGACAGAGAGCAAACACAAATATACGCTGCGTAAATATTTTATTAGTGTCAAGGGAATAAGAGTATGTTAATTAAAAAGACAAACTAGTTTAAGAATTTGTTTTATTTAAGAATGTCAATTTTAAATACATTATAAGTTGTTTTTGTTCGTTTGTTCAAATTTAAGTCATTTTACAAGTTATCGGCTTTTATTCTGATTTTGCCTACGCGCGCCATAACTTCCTTGTAAGATTATATCGCTGTCCTATTATAATACTTGACATAAAATATGGAAAATGCGACCCGCTCCACTGCGGTGATCAACGCGGCAAGTGCCGGAACCAACAAAAATTCAAATAAATTGCCACTCTATAACAAAGACTATAGGATTAATTTTGCTCTACGCCACTACAAAGCAGCGGCGGTATGGAGCGCTAGACAATATAAGTAGATAATGATACCTATAGCCTAGTAACTAGTTCATAAAGTGGCATTTTATTTGGCGGTAGCTTGCGGCAAAGATCGGAAAGTCACCTTAATACATAGAAGCACTGTTTTCCAGCACCGCTTGCAAATTGCAAGTAAAAGCACTCTTGTAAAAGTTAAATCGACAATTTCATAGTCAATTGAAGAAATATATTGTTAGCAAAACTCACAATGTGACTGTTGCAAACTGTTAACAAAATATTATGTAAATTAGTCCTTCGATCGCGGATTCTTGGAAATCTATTGTTATTCTATTGTTGTCGCGGTCACCGGTGTCCTTATGGGGCTTGATGGGGAATAGGAATTATTACATAAAGGTCGGAGCAGTGTTATGACCGCAAGAGTGCAGCACAGACGGCACAGACAGTAAACAAAAAGTTTTGTTTGACAACGTTTCTGTCAATATTCTGATGTGACGTGTGCAACATGTCGGGTTTTGGTTGGATTTTTTACTGTATGTGCTAGTAGCGCTCTCTGTTCGGACATTTGCGTAATTTTTTTTTATTTTTTTATAGAACCACGGAGGTTTACACAGTGCCCGTATGTCAGTAAAAAAAACTTAAAACTATGTTAAAATATTCCAAACAATAAATGTTTTATTTATTTAAAAACTTTTTAATTTCTACCCCTCGACCTCTAACTAAAAGTAAAAAAGTCAGAACAAAATTATACTCTTTCCCGAAAGATGGCGTTTCTACTAATTATGTATTTACTTTTACTGATAAAAATGCTTACACAACTATTGCAGAAATAAGTAGAATACGCTGCGTAGTGCGTACATAGAAAAAAAAAGTATTAACAAACTTTTTTGTATCTATTATTCAGATATATTAAATAAAATATTTTATTGTAATTTGTAAGTCTGCTTTCCGATTCTCGCGGCACGCGACCGCGCCCGGCAAACTAGGGTGCGTTTCCACTGATGCGGAGCGGAGCTTAGCGGTGCCGAATTGACCAATCACCATGCTCGAAATCTTCGCTGTCATTCCGCTGTCATTCCGCTGTCACCGCTAAGCTCCGCTCCGCTTCAGTGGAAACACACCCTTTGACCAATCGTGCTGTTCCAGCGAAATGACAGCGAAGATTTTGAGCATGGTGATTGGTCAATTCGGCACCGCTACGCTCCATTGTATCGAATGTTTTAGCGACCGCTGCTTTGTAGTGGCATGGAGCAATAATATGTATAGTTTACGTTTTATTTGAAAGTTTGCATTGCGTGCCGCGTGAATCGGAAAGCTACACGTAATGGGTTTTGAGATAAACATCTCTTTTTGAGATCAAAATTGACGAATTCTTATAATGGTCATCGCACATTACACCGAGTCTACGCCAACCCAACTCACAGCATGGCATGGAAATGTAAGCTATATTGTTAGGGTGTTTACACACGCGCCGCTGCATATACTCATCCTTGTATTTCTATGGACCCTTACACACGGCGCTGCAGCGGCAGCGCGACGCGGACGGTATCCCATAGAAATGTGTACAAGGATGAGTAATGGAGGCGGCACCGCCGAGGTGGCGGTGCCGCTCCCGCTGCGGCGCCGTGTGTAAACAGCCTTAGGTTAGGATAGAGAGCAAAATTTGCCTAACTCACACCGCGTTGACGACGAGTCGCAACTCGTCGTTAACTAGTTGTTCGCTTGTTAGTAAATTAACTCCTAAGTAACACGACATAAAGCTGAGAAATCAATGCCATTCTTTGAGTTGGGTCGGAATGGAGTCGGTGTAATATGCGATGACCATAATTACAAAAAATCTTTTTAGTTGTCTGGATGAATGAAAATTGAAAATATGAGAAAGGAGACGTATCTAAGAAGCTTCATTATTATCAAGTGACTGCTGAGTGAAAACCACAAAATATTTTCGTACGAATCGAGCTGCCAGTACAGCCTTAGCGAATTTTAGCATTGTAGGTAAGTGAACTTTTCCTTATCCATATTATATTAATAATCCGAAAGTGTACCATTCAAAGTTTGTTTCTAAAATTCATCGCGGAACAATGCAACATTCTACGTCTTTATTTACATGCATGGTCACTATTCTTCGATCCTTCGATTCGGCCTTCGATTATTAACGAGTAGCCCGCGGCTTTGCTTGCGCTAAGAAGTATTATTATATACAAACTTTCATCCCCTATTTTAACCCTTTGGGGGTAGAATTGATCAAAATCCTTTCTTAGCGGATGCCACGTCATAAGATCTACCTGCATGCCAAATTTCAGCCCGATCAGTTCAGTGGTTTGGGCTGTGCGTTGATATAGAATATAGATCACCATGTCAGTCAGTCACCTTTGAGTTTTATATATATTTAGATTATTATTATGTTGCACAATAGTTTACGAATGTTATTTGTTTCCTATACATATTATTTTCCTTATAACAAGTCGGTGTTTTAAATTGGTAAGGTTTTTAAGGCCATAGTATGCCATTCTTTGTCTTTTACTCTAGTAAAAGACTTGCTCTAGCAAGTTACGATTTTTAGGGTTCCAAAGGGTAAAAACGGGACCCTATTACTAAGACTTCCTTGTCTGTTTGTTTGTGTGTCTCCAGGCTGTAACTCAAGAGCCGCTATAGCGACTCTTGAGTTACACATACATACAGCCTAAAATTTCAGAAGTCTAGCTAGACTTCTGAAATTTTCACAAATTGTGTATAATATCTGTTGCCGCTATAACAACAAAAATTAAATTAATATTTAAGGGGGGCTTCCATACAACAAACGAGCCTTTTTTGCTCGATATCAATAATGGCAGCTGGTAGGCACTTGAAATTTAATAATAAATAATTATTATTAATAATATTTACTTAAATAAAATAAAAAAAAACACAAAATTTTGGCCTATTTTTGCTCTATAATGATACGGAACCCTTCATGCGAGTCCGATTTTTTGTACTAATTATAAACACGAAAACTACAAATTATACAGTCGAGTTGTCGCTAGCGAGTACGTATGACTGATGGTACGGTTTTTATTGAAAAGTGAAAACTGTTCGACGCACGTTTGCTCCCTAGCGAGTACGGAAAATCGTATATTTTTTCGATAGCAACTCATGGTACAGTAAACCGTACAGAATATCTACGAAAACCGTGCAGGTATCGACACAAAAACGGTACACTTGTCTACGAAAACTATACAGGTGTGAGGTGTCTACGAAAACCGTATGGATGTCTACGAAAACCGTATGGATGTCTACGAAAACCGTGCAGGTGTCTACGAAAACGGTACAGGTGTCTACGAAAACTGTACAGGTGTCTACGAAAACCGCACTGATGTCTACGAAAGCCGTGCAGGGGTCTACGAAAACCGTACAGGTTGAAGAAGACACCAATAAGACTTCTAAGCATTTATTCACAACATTGCAATACACAGCTCTACATCACATTCTTACAAGTGACACAACCTTTTGTATGTCATATATACGTTCAACACAGGTGTCTGCGAAAACCGTACGCATGTCTACGAATACCGTTCAGGTGTCTACGAAAACTGTATAGGTGTCTACGAAAACCGTGCAGGTGTCTACGAAAACTGCACAGGTGCCTACGAAAACCGTGCAGGTGTCTACGAAAACTGTACAGGCGTACAGGTGTTTACGAAAACGGTACAGGTGTCTACGAAAACCGCACTAATGTCTACGAAAACCGTTCAGGTGTCTACGAAAACCATTCAGGTGTCTACGAAAACTGTATAGGTGTCTACGAAAACCGCACTGATGTCTACGAAAACCGTTTAGGTGTCTACGAAAACCGTACAGGTGTCTACTAAAACCGTACGGATGTCTACGAAACCCGTTCAGGTGTCTACGAAAACTGTATAGGTGTCTACGAAAACCGTACAGGTATCTACGAAACCTGTACAGGTGTCTATGAAAACCGTGCAGGTGTCTACGAAAACTGTACAGATGTCTACTAAAACTGTACGTGTCTACGAAAACTGTACAGGTGTCTACGAAAACTATACAGGTGTCTACGAAAACTGTATGGATGTCTACGAAAACCGTGCAGGTGTCTACGAAAACGGTACTGATGTCTACGAAAGCCGTGCAGTAGCTCTACCATGAGTTTAAAGCTATAGTATTTATCGATACTCGACATCGACTAACGTAAATTTTTAGTATGGAAAATTGTACAGCGCCTCTAGCGGTCACTTGTGGAACGGTGTCTACGAAAGCCGTGCAGGTGTCTACGAAAACTGTACAGGCATCAACGAAAATCGTACGGATGTCTATGAAAACCGTGCAGGTGTTTATACAAAAACCATACAGGTGACTTCGAAAACCGTCCACCTGCCTACAGTTAATTATTGTAGGTAGAGGCCCTTGGGAGGGGTACAGTTTTATTTAAAACTGCACCCAACTCTACGAAACTCTACGAAAACTAGGAATAGATACTACTGTACATACCTAACTACGAAAACTTGTAAAATCGCAATACAATCATAATACGGAGTAAATTATGCCATATATTTTGCCAAAAATAGTTTAAAAAGAGCCCGTGATATATGAAATCGTTTTTCAATCAATAGCATGTTTCTCCGCAGCAATGGCCGCCATAAATCGGGCCACAGACGATAAATTCAGACAAAATGGCGGCCACACATCACCTGTCAGCGGCACGCGCCAAAACTACCCGCTTTACATATTCAACGGCTCTACGGACTTAAAATACTTTTAAAAGTTGATAAATATTTTATATTTTGTTATTTTTACTTGAGTAGTTTTTTATGCTCTCATCGTCATTAACTATGGCCTACCTACATATTATAAAATCGGCCAAGTGTGAGTCGGACTCGCGCACGAAGGGTTCCGTGCCAGTGTAGATCGAAAAAAGACAAATTAACAATTATTAAAGTAGAATTATAATTATGTGAAAATTTCAAATGCCTAGCTGTTAGTTACCATTATTGATTACGAGCAAAAAAGGACAAAAAAAACACGTTTCTTGTATGGGTGCCACCCTTAATATTAACTTTATTTTGTTTTTAGTATTTATGTTGTTATAGCGGCAACAAATATATACAATCTGTTAATATAATTATCAGAAGTCTAGCTATAGCGGTTCTTGAGATACAGTTTGGAGACAGACATACAGACAGACAACAAAAATCTTAGTAATGGGGTCCTGTTTTACCCTTTGGGTACGGAACCCTAAAAACTAGGATCCACCCTAGTTTCCGATTTACATCTTCGATTCATTTTGATATTTTAAAAACAAAATCTTGAAACTCTACAAAACTGCCGTTATCGCTTATTTTATGTTACAAGTACTAAAGTGTGCGCGGTTTCGCCCGCGTAAAAACAGTGCGATATAAAGCATTCTGATTTCTTTTGTATGTCATTGCTCGTGGTCCTTATGTCTACACTCTACGCCAAATGGCTAATAAAAATCGGCCCAGTGGCTTTGGAGCCTATTCAATGCACACAAACTTTTCACCTTTGTACTAAAACATTCCGAATACCGTACTTACCTACGTTAAATATTTCTAATTTTCTACTGTCTGTCTGTCTGTCTGTCTGTCTGTTACCTCTTCTCGCTCGAACCCCTGAACCGATTTTGCTGAAATTTGGCATGGAGATTCTTTGAGTCCCGAGAAAGGACATAGGATAGTTTTAATCCCGGAAAAATGTACGGTTCCCGCGCGATAAACGAATTTTGGCGCAACGAAGTTGCGGACATTCTCTAGTTTTTAATAAACCTCTCTCTGGAATAATACACAGCAGCTAATAAAGTAAATTAACTAAAACTATTTAGTTAACTAAATACATGTAGAGTTCGTTGCTCTACGAAGCCCTGTACCTATGTAGATCTAAATGTATACAACCGACCTCTTTGCTTAAATTGAATAGCTTTTAGACAATGAATGTTAAAAGCAGTGTTGTTACTGTATATTGTATAATGTTATGTATATTACACGATTGAAATAAAACAAGTGTAAAAGACTTTGAGATATAAATATTGCACATCCTTTTGATACTTGAAATTATAGGGCCTGTTTCACCACTTTCTGATAAAGTGCCGGATAGGCTATCCGCAACTTGACAAATTCTCCATACTCTAACTGTCAAATTGGTGGACAGCCTATCCGGCACTTATCAGGAATGCAGCTGCTGCTTTGTAGTGGCGTAGTGCAAAATGAAACCTATAGCTTAGTTAGGTCATAAAGTGGAATTTTATTTGAATTTTTGCCGGTGACATTCCGGTGTCGGCGGTGAACAAACGGCCTATTTACATTATAGGCTATAATTAATTATTACCGGTATAATGTATAATAATTCATAATTACAATATATGCATCGGTTTACGGTACTCAAATTTTTGCAATGCGCAATAAAATGAGGATTATGACAAACTTTCTGAGTTTAACGACCGGTTGTTTACTTTGCAAACTTTTAATTTAATTATTCCTTTTATTGTAAGGTTATGTTGGTTATATCGACAACTTTACCGAGCTGTCAACTTTTTCACAATGCCTCGAGTAACCGCAGCGAGCGCAGCGTAGTTGAAATGTTTTAATAGTTAATTACGGTCTATGTTTTTAATTAGTGTTTAAGAATAAATGACGTGAATATTTTTGCATGCACTCAATCATGATATTCATTTTGCTTTAATTAAGTACGATGTAATAACAAAACTCCAAATGAACATTTTGACATAAGCCCCCAATCCCCATACATTATCTATCAAACTCTTCATTTAATTCGATCATGAGTGAGATCAGTGAACTGAAGTGCTAATTGAAACTTGTAAGTTTGAACTCGTGTGTTTGTAAGTGCACTTATTATCAGTCGATTATTATCTGATTGTTTTCAAGCCTTAAACTTTCGCCCCTGTAATACCTCGATTGTGGTAATCGAAGACAAAATAGATATTCAATTGTTATGCGGCACCCGGGGGCCGGGTGCCGCTTGGGAGTTGATAATTAAATAATCGGCCAAGTGCGAGTCGGACTCGCGCACGAAGGGTTCCGAACCGTAAACCGTTATAGAGCAAAAATAGGCCAAAAATTGCGTTTTTTGTATGGGAGTCCCCCTTAAATTATTATTTTATTTAAATATTATTTTTAATTATTAAAGTACAAGTACAAAGTATAATTAAGGCTATTGTGAAAATGTCAAGTGCCTACTTGTTGTCATCGTTGATACCGAGCAAAAAATGTTTGAAAAATTACGTTTGTTGTATGGGAGCCCCCCTTAAATATTTATTTTGTTTTTAGTATTTGTTGTTATAGCGGCAACAGAAATACATAATCTGTGAAAATTTCAACTCTCTAGCTATTACCGTTCTTCAGTTACAGCCTGGAGACAGACGGACCGATGGACAGACATCGAAGTCTCAGTAATAGGGTCCCGTTTTTACCCTTTGGGTACGGAACCCTATAAAGCGCTGTTTAAAACTATTCAAGATCCGCTATCGTTGTCTGTCAATTGATTTTTCTACCGATTTTTCTAATGTGCCAGACAAAGACAAGCAGATAGAGCAAGCGCTGGGTATAAAGTTGAGTATGCAAAATACGAGTTACGCTTACTGTGAATGAGATTGAAAATGCCAGAAAAGCATGCAGATTATGATTCTGAATCTTGCCAGGAGATACATTGCACCAGTATTTTTTTACACTGGGACTGTGTTTTGCTATAAAAAAAAAATAGTCAACACCTCCTCTTTTTTGAAAGTCAGTTAATTTTTTTTTAAACAGCATAATATATCACATTGTTGGTTGCACTTATTGCACTTTCGGTTGACTAATTAGATCTGCAATACCTTTTGTCATTGTAATTACTACATACAAAACAATCGTAATCGTGAATGTATGGAGGGCGGGCAAACCAGTTGGGCAGCGAAGGGCTGTGTGCCCTGTCCCTACGTGCGGACAGAACTATGTCTGTGTGCACAGGTATCAATGATAGGGTGACCAGCGCGAACGTTTTGCCACAAAATATGTGGGTAATCAGGTCGGGCGAAACGAGCCCCACAACTGGAACATTTTGTGGTTCACTTCACGGAAAAACTATCATGCCCATTGATTTATGCTTTTACAAAGTAATTTTTATTTTAAATATGTAGATATTATATTATGTTATTATCACTCAATCAAGGTGTGACGACGTGAGCCCTCACAAAGCCCGGCTTTTAGCTAGTTTAGTGGTGTTTTTGGTAGAGAACATTTTTTCGTTGCAAACCAGTTGGGCAGCGAAGGGCTGTGTGCCCTGTCCCTACGTGCGGATAAACCTTGTGCACAGGTATCAATGATAGGGTCAAGGGTGACCAGAGCAACCGTTTTGCCACAAAAGTGGGTATTTGAATTTTATTTGAGTAGAGTTTGGAGAAAATGAAAACGTTTTTTGTAGAAAACGTTTTTTGTTCGTTTGAATCAATAAGGCGTTGTTTTTATTATAGCACCTCCTTCGTGGGTATCGCAGACACAATAGATTTTCAATTGTTATGCGGCAGCCGGCTGCCGCTAGGGGATAAGTCTTATGTACGTAAGGAATATCTTATGTAAGACAGTTAATTTGTATAATGGGAGTTTTTGAAAATAAATTTATGCTTTTTGTATTTGCAAGTTTTCTAAGGGAGCATTTTCATTAGTCGTTAACTCGTACTGTAGTGTATACAGCATGCGGGGAGTCTATGACAAATAATTGACAACTAATGGTGCATTGTCATTAGTCGTGTCATGCGTTTCAGAAATGCGCATGCGGGGTCGACCAGTGAAAATGCGCCATAAGTTTTTGGAACTAATCCAACTATTATATTTTTGTTTTTAACCTACACAAAATAAAAAAGCTCTTTTGAAAGTTTTCTTAATATTTATCGTTATTTACTTATTTGTGATAATTGCTTAAACTTTATTTAAAATTTAATTAGAGGTTTGCATGATATTATATGATATTTAATTGCTTTTTTGTCTTTGAATTTTTGTCTTAACTTATTAAAAAAAACTTGCCATAATATATACTTCTGTGTGTTTATATCTCTATTTGGTATAATTTTTTGTTACCCACAATACAATAACGTATTATATTTTCATCTACCTACAATAAACTTTTCTAATAGACCTTATAGTAAAGCATATTGTAACTAATTGATTCTTCCATTTATACAATTAAAATCATTAAATGAAGTTTAAAGTTGAAAAAACTGTCTCACTGTTTTGCTAGTTGTTTAAATTATTATTAGAACTGCTCGGTGAATTTTACACTATGTACGTTTGTGACTCATTAAATGTTCACTCATAAAACTTAAAATAATAACAACCATTTAAAACCATTTGGTTTTTTTTTGTCACCTAGGAACTTAAATAAAAGCTTAGGATTTTGTCGCCCTAACTAACTTAAAGTTTTAACCTGGGGACAACACAAGTATTTGGGGGCAAAATATTCGTTGCCCCAGCAACACCGGCCCCCGAAGACTTGACAAAACAAAATGATTGCCCCCAGTCCGCGCTTGGGCACCGTCGCTGTCGCCCGTGTCGTGTGTTGTGTTGTGTGTGAATATACCGCGCAGGGAATATCTTTACTACTACTTTAAATACGGTAAATATACACTATGTTATGTATTAAAATATATTATATTTAAAATTATATATAAGTAGAGTTTTATTAACAATATAATTGAGCTTTAGAGAACTTTTGCGTCCTAACGGAAGGCTGTTTTGTGAAAATCGCTCAGCCCCGCTTAAAGTTTGACATCGAATATCCTACGAATTCCGATAGTTATTGATTGGATAGTTTATTCGTGGGAATATTCTACGAAAGCTCCGGTTGAAAGCTCAACTTAATCTTGTAGTGTGTATTGTTTTATTTACTTTCTATCGTATCGTATACGTATATCTTGTTTGTCTTGTTTTATATTGTTATGGTATGTTTTGGCCCTTGGGCATTTTTATTTAGCATATTAAAGTTTTCTGTACATGTATAATTTCTAGGAATGCTACTTATAATATTAATTAAAATGAATACCAATACGCTATGTTCCTATATTTTTTGTATTTATATTATGTTTTCTTATGAAGAAACTTTACTGTAGGTATGTTTTATACATAAACATTAAGGAACAGGTATTAAACGACTATAGGCCAAGCGGTAACTGAAGAAAACGAACGTAATCGAGATTTATAGTACTTTTGGTGCAGACGCTCGGAAATCGTTTAAAAATTCATCGCTATCGCTTCTGCAAGATATTTAATGCCTCACCTGCTACTTGAAAATTAATCATTTCCATTAAGCTATAAAATTTTAATGTGCACCCATTTCAAACACATTTTAAGATGAATAATGGTAATTAGCACGTGTACTAACTACTCTCGGTAAAAATATTCTGCTAGTGCTACCATTTAGTCCACGCGGGAACTCTACATTTTTGGTGATAATAATATTCTTTTTATTCTCTAGAACACAAAATATCTCCATGCCAATTTTAATCAAAATGGGTTCCACGCTTATATGCATGAAGAGACAACGAACATAAAAACAGAAAATTAAATAGAAAAATAAAACTGCCTATGAAAAAAATAGTATAAGCAAGCAGCTCTTATGTCATTTGTTGATGCATTGTCAATCGATTTTACACGTTCAAACACCCCTTTACATAAAAGGTTAACAACAGGGTTAATTACAAACATTCTTGAGGGTTCGATGACTAAACGGGTCAAGGAACTGTCAAAACTGACTCTATTTTATTGACTACAAACATCTAATAGTCATTAGTTTAGTACTCAATATTGGTTTAAGTTTATAACGCTCAGCGCTCGGTCTATTTACGACTTATAAATTGTAATTAAGAAATCATTAACTGTCCTCTAATAGTTCGCGTCAGGTTCAAAGAAAATTGTACTAATGTCTAATTAAAGTTAAGTAGAGGTATATGGGTATAAAAGTTTTAGTAACGATGTTGTACTCGTACTATCGGGGAAATCGATTCATAGGCAGACATAGCCGACCTACGGTATTTGGTCGGGCTATGTCAAGTTAATGTTAGGGTTATTTCTTACCAATAAAAATATTTACACAGCCAATAGGTCTGCTTGTTTTTGTCTAGCACAGCGGTTCTCAAACATTTTTTAGTTGGGTTCCCCTTTTAAGAAGCGAAATTTTTGACGGACCTCCAAAAAATAATGTTTTGTCTTTTATTAAATTGTTTCCATGCTGGTCTGAAGATAATTTATCGCTCACGGAGGCGTTTGAAGGCGATTTCAGAGCCCCCTTTGCGGACCCCGAGGCCTCCGCGGAGCACTCTTTGAGACTGGTATATTGGAAACGACAAAGGCTGTGGACCTTGAATAGTTATACCATTGAGGTATACTATAGTTATACGCAGCTTTATTAGTAGGAGTGTCAAAGTACGAACGGCAAAATGTTCGTCACACACGCAACAGCTCAAATAAATTCCTAACCTCTGAATCAATCTTTCGCGATTAAATAGTTAATATAAGTTGTTACTAGTGACGTTTATTATAAGTCGATAAATTAATATTTAATGTGTTATTTATGTATGCAATAATTATTGTAGTTATGCTGGCGCCACTTTTATTGGTCACATAATTAAGTCGTTATATTTTCCTAGAGCACGCTGCGACTTTAATTAAGTCCAATATTTCGTATATAGTGTTGGTTCTCAAACTTTTTTGGTGGGCGAGCCCTTTTAATAAGTGACATTTGTGACCCCTTAAAAATAAAGTTTTATCTTTGAGTGATTTGTCTCTATGCGTCTGATGACATTTCTAAAAACACTATTTATGTATCGCTCGTAGTCTCTACTCTCTACTTTCTACAAGATCTTTGCGAAGCCCCCGGGATCTGCGGAGTACACTTTGAGAATGGCTGGTACACAACATAGGCTAAAGTGAAATAAATATTTAAACTCTTTTTGATTTAAAGCTGCGGTAAAAAAGATGTCAAGAAAAAGAAAGAGAGTTTTAAATCAGATTTGGAATTTTCAGTAGGTAATTCTTTTGGCATGGTTATCTTAAATCTGTGAACCAGTGGAAACCTTAATTAAAAAACAATTATGTATTACCTTTCATATTATGACAATAATCTTAATTTATTCATGAAAACATGAAAAACCTGCGAACTATTTATAGATTTCAATTTATTTATGAGTATCGAATATCGATAAAAACGGGACATCGCTAGTTTAATTAAGAAACGATTAATTAACTTCCACACTAATAGCTACCGATTGGAAACAGCTGTTCGCTCCCACAGACTAAATCGATTTTTTAATTTTGAGACTGTTTCTTATTATAAAAGCCTAGCCAGGTTTAATTCAAGGACAGGATATATTTTCATTAAAAAATCCAGACGACGGAATCTCGTCGTCAATAGGATAGCGCAATGTCTCATTATTAGAATTGCAATATTAACATCTAGTACAAAACTAATCAAAACGTGAGCTTCAAATGAAAGAGCACATTATGACGGTAGCAGTGCAGCGGGCCGGACAGATTATAAAAATGCATGGAAAATGCGGCCCGTTCCGTTGCTCCACGTACCAATGTGCACTTTCCTAGTTTCGTCAATAAATTATGATTGCATCTCTATTAACGGGAAATGCTGCAATATATAAAATGACTTATAATGATAATCGAATGTTACTTAACTATTGTGTCAGAGTGAAATAATACTTCCAACTTAACGAGCTAGGTCGAGAAGACAATGGATATTAATTTAATCTACTCTCCACCCACTCCTAAATCTGAAATGAGATCCTATCTACAATTAAATGTAGAGATTTAGTACTTTGCGTTTACTATTATAATTAAAATCTAAAATCGAGGCAGAAAACTTCGTAACATAGGTACTTACTTATAAAATGTCAGTAAGTATTATACCTACAATTCTACGCTTCATTATTTTGATTAAGTATAGATAATTATATTATCTATAATATATGTTTTTTATACTTAGAATATACATAAGTCTTTTTTACCGACTTCCAGAAATGAGGAGGTTCTATATTGCTGGCTGTGCATATTTTTTAATTTCATAATATTTTCATTTCACATTCCCAAAAGCAGTATTAGGTAAGTATAGAAATTTCCAGTTTTTACATTCCCAAAACTAAAGGAATCCAGTATTCTAGTATTTTTGTGTACATATTTACATTTTATGTTTACATAATATTGAGTAACGACGCGACGCGTTCGGTTAGTACTACATTTTGGCGAGTGTTCATATTGTGAGAGCGAGGCCACATTGCTCCTTTGCGGTGCGGCGCCGCAGCGGTCTCGCCATAATATTTTTTGATACTTTTATTCCAATACCTCGTCGGACAGAAGGTCGTACAGAAGATTAGTTTAAAGAACTGTTTCGCACAACGTCCGATCCAAACCGACGTAGAGCTAACGCATTAACTGCCACACAGACATATTTTAATGATGATTAAACATCAATTCAATGAAGAGTTTGACAAATAATGTATGAAATTGATGTCAAAATCATTATTTTGTTACAGTTAACTCATTAATTTAATATTTTTGTCTTTGAGTGCGGCAGGTAGAGCTATTTCTATGATAGCTACTAGTTACTATCATTAGGAGGCTACGTAACGCTTCACTGTCTTGTATGGGTTGTCGAGCGAGAAGATGGGTACAATGCGTTATACTTTGTTCAAACCTAAGCTACGCGACCAAGCGACTGCGAAGCGGGAGCGTCAAGTTGTCAAATGTGTGTTTTGAACTAGACTTCTTTTTTAAAACCATTTGATAATAACTTGACGCTCCCGCTTCGCAGTCGCTTGGTCGCGTAGGTTTGAATAAAGTATTATTCTGCTCGGATGACGCACCGCGCCGAAGCAGTGTGGCCTCACTCCAAGTGCGTCGTCGTAAGCTTACGTAATTGACTTGTAGATATTTTGTAAAAATATAAAGTTTGAGCTGGCAGTGTCACTCGTTGCGTTAACAAGACTTTTATTTCCGTCACGATTTGTTTACTTCGATTTATTTTTAAGCTCTTTTGTTGAACGTCGAAAATAATTTTCCTTATTTCCCGCGAGACGCGTCAGAAAATATTGAAGTATCTTTAAGTCGTTCCGAAATATTCGGCTCAAAAAAGACTTTATTTCTTTTTACAAGAATCAGCAAGATTTGAGGAATTAAATTATATTTCAAAGTATCTATTAGTGGCTACAAAGATTGACTTTTTCTAAACAAAGCGAGGTTAAATTGATGATGCTTTAGATCCCATAGTCTACTTGCGATAAGAAGGCAGAGGATATCTTTGGAAGTCGGTTTAAAAATTGGCCTAAATAGAGGAATGATTCATAGTTTATACAGTATACGGTATAACTAATCCTTAAAGTCCATCAACTTTAAGCTACTCAAGAATAGTTCAGTTTCTTAAAAGCTAAAGATAAATAACACAACTCAACCCTCACATTTAAGTCCATTGTTTTAATATTTACTCAAACCTGAGTCATATTTTCTCGGAATTTGTACAACCGGTAAAATTATATTTTCACCTCTACATTGCCCAAATATTTGTGATAATTTTGTGGGAAAATAAACAGAGTTATCTGACATTGGCCGTATCGACTGATATCGACGTTATTACTGCCACACTATAAGTAATATACAGTAGTGATAAGAAAAACGACTTCAGTAACACAGTTCAGTAACACAGTTTATTAATTATTAGTTACACAGGTAGTACAAGTACATCAATAGACACAGATACCAGTTTTGTTACAAGTTCAGCTTCTTCGATAGCTTAGCAGTGGAATGAATCCCCCTAATATCACTAGGCTTTTTATACCCAATAGCCATTATACAATTCAACAACTATTTTCGTACAATTAATGACAAAGTATGCATTAAAAACTAGTACAATTTGTAGTAGTATTTGTGATACTAATTTTGCAACACATTTCACTAAAGGACAGAGTCTAAATCTAACAATATCGTTATAAAAAGTTATTCAGTTATTTTGAGTAGCATAATTATTATTAATTAATTTCTAGAATCTTCTACGGAAGTAACCTTCCGTAGAAGTAGTTTTATTAAATACAATATTATAAATTATAAAACAGGCCTTATCATTACATAATAAATTAAACAGGATTATTAACAATCTTACTTTAATTAAATCATTCAGTTTCAATAAGATTATTTACCTTTCGTTACAGTGATAGTCGTAAATACAGTGTTTAAAATTCTACAACTATTTAATTCGTAACCTAGGAGATTTTTAACAATTATCTTTATTCTAATATACCAATAAAATCATGGAATTGAATATACAAATCAATATATTACAGATCAGTTTTGACTCCGGCCATAGACAACGCTATTCGTTAAGGGTTAGCACGTTGAATTTGGTTTCTTTAGATCGCGTATGGTCTGTTAAAGGCTCTTATACATACAACATTGCACAATATTGTTTTAACTGGCAACTTTAACGTAACAAAATTATAACATTCGGCCATCCTACTCATGTGTCGCCTCCTGGCGTCACAACATACACTTAATCTCACGTACTGTCAGTGTCGGAACTTGACTCATCGGTTTCGTGCAACTCTAATGTTCTAATATGTATCCACGGGCGAATTCTATCAGCAGCTATTACAGTTGCATATGGTTTACCTTTTTTACTAAAGCCAGGCACATCAGTTATCCTATAGCGATCATTCCCTAATACTTCCGTTATCTTATACGGGCCAACGAATTTAGACATAAGTTTCGTACTTTTGCTGTTGTTGTCAAAATTGTTACGAGATATTTTAACCAAATCACCTACTGAATACTGAGTTGCTGGAATTCGATTTTTGTCATGTCTCAGTTTTTGATTATTTTGATCTTTTTCTATATTTGTGGAAATTTCATTTCTAGTTTCCTGCATGTTATTTAAAGTTTCCTGTAATCCATTACATAATTTATTTGATAGAATATCGCGAAGTTTAATTCCGAACATTGCCTCGGTAGCAGTTTTTTTTGTGGTGGCGTTAACAGTATTATTGATGCCCCACTGTATTTTGCCTAGAAATCTATCCCAGTCGTTTTCATGACCTAACGAATTTTGAGCTGCTAACGAGTTTAAAATTGTTTGATTAAATCTTTCTGCTTGTCCATTAGCTCTGGGACAAGCGACTGCATTAAGTACGTGTTTTATACCATGAGATATGCAAAAATTTTGAAAGGCGGCTGATGTAAAACTAGTACCACGATCGGAAATAATTCTGGCTGGAATACCAAAATCATAAAATATCTTTTCTAAGACTTTAATAGTAGTTATAGTTTTTAAATCTTTTACAGCTCTAACAAATACATATTTGGTGAACCCATCTACTACAGTAAGAATGTGAGTATTACCGTTTCTACTTCTTACGAACGGTCCAAGGTGGTCGATATGAATAGTATGAAATGGGACTGGAACTTTTTCGATAGGATAAATATAACCCGCTTTCTGTTTGGACACATTATCTTTATTATATGCGCACTCTAAACAGGCTTCAACATATTTTTTTACAAATTTCCTGAGTTTTGGAAACCAATAAGAATGTTGTATTCTTTCAAGTGTTTTAGAGTAACCAAAATGGCCTATTTCATCATGATTAGCTCTACAAATTTGCCACCGGGCGTTTTTAGGGACGACTAAACACAATTTATCGTTAATTTTCTTATAAACTGTATGATCTTTAACAACATAATTTTGACGAATGTCTCTACATTCCGGATCATCGCTTGGCTTAAGAATTTTATATATTCTAGATATTTCAGGATCTGCTAGTTGTAAGGATAAAAGCCAATTATCTTTTTCTATTGTATACACGACTACTGATGACTCATCATCTTGTTCCGAGGGTAGCTTGGTGTTTCTGCTCAACGCATCAACGTGTGACATTTGTACACCGGGTCGGTAATTAATTTCAAATGAATATTCCGATATTTGTAGCCACCACCTGGCTATTCTCGGAACAAGATCTCTTTTGGTCAAAGTGGTTCGAAGGGCTGCGCAATCAGTAAATACCTTAAAATGAGTTCCTAAGAGATACACACGAAATTTTTTTAAAGAGCAGACTACTGCGAGAGTCTCTAATTCGTAAGAATGAAGATACTTTTCTTCCGAAGTCGTCTGTCGACTAAAGTAAGCAACGGGTTTTAATACTCTAACATCACTCTGCCATTGCATTAGAATACCCCCAATACCCATCGCACTGGCGTCAGTATGAACTTCAGTTTCAAGCTTTGGATCATAAAGAGCCAAGATAGGTCGAGCTACTAAACTATCTCTCAAAAGTTGAAATGCTCGGTTTTCAATGTCTGACCAACGCCAAGACGAGTCTTTTCGTAATAGTGACGTTAGAGGTTTAGCTATTTCCCCATAACCTTTAATAAATTTTCTAAAGTAACCAGTTAAACCGAGGAATTGGCGAATCTCATGTACGTTGCTAGGAGTTGGAAATTCTTTAACTGCCAATAGTTTTGTTTCTCCGGGCTTGATACCCTCTGAAGAGATTTCGTACCCCAAGTAACTTACGTTGTTATCAAAAAATCTACATTTGGCTAATTTTAGAGTTAGTCCGTATTGTCTTAAAATACTTAAAATATCTTCTAAACGGCTAAACATCTCCTCTTTATTTCTAGAGGGAATTAAGATGTCATCCAAATAAGCTAAGGCATATTCAAATCGTCTATTACCAAGGATTTTATTAATCATTCTTTGAAATGTGGCAGGTGCGTTCGCTAATCCAAAGGGCATTCTTTTAAATTCGTAGTGTCCATCCGGAGTTACGAATCCGGTGAGGTGACAACTATCCTTGGACATGGGTATCTGGTAATATCCGGATGCAAGATCAAGAGTAGTGAAATATCTACTGCCGCTAAGATTTGAAATTTGATCATCAATAAGTGGTAACGGGAAACGATCTTTTAAAGTTTTACTATTCAATGCGCGAAAATCTACACAGAGACGATTTTCCCCTGTCTTTTTCTTTACCATTAAAATCGGACTTGCGTAATCGGACTTAGATTCTTGAATTATGTCATTCTGGAGTAAATCATTAATAGTCTCGCGAACCTGTTCACGTTCGAAATGCGATAGTCTATACGGACGGTAAACAATTGGTTTATTATCCGTTATCTCAATGTTCATTTCTACATTAGTAGCACAACCTAACTCATTCAAACAAGTGGCGAAACAATCACGGTAACTTTGTAATAATGAATATAATTTATCAAATTGTTTATCGTCCAGATCTGATCCCACATTAATATCTTCCTTGTTAAGAGGTTTAAGAGATTGGTGGTCAGGTCTTATTAGATTTACTTCACAAATTTTAGGATCACTAAACGGTATAGCCCTAGCTATCAAAGTTTTTGGTTCTAACTTTAATTTAAGTGGAGAAAAGTTTGTCACTACGACCTGACCCTTCCCTTCATGCATATCGTAAATTCCGTGTAGTAATCTAAATTCCTTATCTGAGGTAGAAACAATATATCCACTAATGTATAAATTACCTGTAAAACTTTGGTCTGAATAAACGGAAACAATGCTGGTTGTTATTACTTCAGTGAAATTACTTACATACAGGTTCATGGTACCCTTGGAATATTCATTTGTGTCAAAATTGGGGCTCTTATAAAATGTTAATTCGTATTTATCTTTGAGAACAGTAATAAAAGGAAGTTCCGTAAAGTTCTGACCTATTATTAATGACGTTGGCATGTGAATATCATCCACTATTAATATATCGATATTTGATTCAATATCGTCGAGGCGTATAATAACATTTGATTTGTATATCGGTGTAACTATAGATTGTCCGAAACCTCTCATTACGGGGATATCATCGAAATTTTTATTTAGATTTAACTGTTGAGCGTCAGATTTTTTTAGTAAAGTGCACTGACTGCCAAAATCAATATAAGCATTTAAACATTTACCATTTAATTGTACCAATTTAAAGTATTTGGCATTACTCTTATCGTTGTTTTGGATTATCATTGTTCGCTTCTCGCCTGTAATATTCCCCGAACCGGATTTAAAATTTGATACAAAGGGTTCCAAATTACAAGAATCGTTATTATGGCCTATCCTGTTACATTTCTTACATTTTATTAACGGTTTTGGACACTTGTGGTAAGGGTGACCCCTCTGGCGGCAATTGTAACAATTGATTGATGAAGTGTTATTTTCATTATAATTTAGTTTTGCAGTAAAACGCTCACGAGGTATTCTAATATTTAAGGATTGGTTTCTTTGTGATGACAAAAAGTGGAGTAAATCCTCAGGTTCAGAGCAATTTAAAATCTGTGCCCCATTCCGGACAGATCGATCGCTAATACCGTGTACAATACAGTCAACAGCCTTTTTGCCTATTATTTCGCATCTAGTGAGTAAAGTTAATTTGTCGTAAAAATATTCCCTAAGACTTTCTTCTGTGCGGGAGGTTCTAGCTAACATCTCTTCCAAGAGACGACCGTAATTATCTTCACTGGGGAAAGCCTTTTTCAATTTTATTTGCCACTCATGCCAACTATAAACTACGGTTGGCAGAGCCTCAAACCAACGTTTCGCAAGACCGGATAGCTTTTGAAGCGAAAAGTGAATGATCTGCCTTTCATCCCAATCGTATATAGTTGCACATTCATTAACTTTTCTAATCCAACAGTCAATTGTTTGAGCCCTACTTGATGGGTTAAATTCTGGTACGACATTATTATAATTACTGTTATAAGAAGTTTTAGATGAATCTTTTGATACATGCTTTACAAGTTTCAAGATATCCTTAGAAGAAAATTTTGTCTTACGCATCTTCTTAGGCATGTCATTATCAGATGAACTTGACGACGACGATGCACTTTTCTGTCTCGCCTTGCGGTGCTTTTGACTCCGACGGGGTCGCCTGGGTGGCGTACCAGGTGGAGTACCAACATCATCCTCGCTTTTGTTCATGACCTGAAATTATTTATCCATCCTTGTGATCCATATTCCATATCCGACGAGCTATGCGAAAATTTTCATAGCACGCCCCCTAGTAACCGACGACCCCGTTACCAAGCTTAGTAACGTGGACCGCCCCCTAAAAACCGACGATCACGTAACAAAACTTAGTTACGCGGACCGCCCCCTAATAACCGACGACCCCGTCACCAAGCTTAGCAACGTGGGCCGCCCCCTAAAAACCGACGACCGTGTAACCAAGCTTAGTTACGCGGACCGCCCCCTAATAACCGACGACCCCGTTACCAAGCTTAGTAACGTGGACCGCCCCCTAAAAACCGACGGCTTATGTCACATATCTAACAAGAAGCTACAGTATTGAAATATCCATAGAGTATCCATTATAATCCAAGTATCCATTATTTCAGATCATTTAATCCATCAGTATTCATAAGCAACCATGAATTCATCCATCCGTTGTCAAAGATTTATATGCAAAAATTCCATAGTAACTATCAATTAAAATTATAAATATTATCCCTCAGTAGGTAAACAAGTATTGCAAGACTTTCAGTTATTATCAACATATCCAAATTAGTAACCATACGATATTCGTCAGAACTCAGACAACAAGTATTCAGAGTACCTATTATACGTTTGTAATATCCATTAAAAAAAAATGTACGTAACATCCGTAAAACACAGAAGACCGATAAACAAAATCAGTTCAAGAGAAGTAATTTTTATTTATGGTTTAAGATCCATAGTCCATATACCTAATAACAAAACGTGGCACTAAACTGTGCCCTATCTCATATCTTAAAAAAAACTACATATTTTTAAACCATCCATCGTAAACAAAAATTATTTAGATCAATTATAAATTCATACTAGTACGTATTTATGCGATCCTATCAAATATCACCTATTATTAAATAACATCATCTAACAGTAAGCCCGAGTATTAATGTGTACGCTAATCAATCAAGTCGTTCAAGTAAAAACATCGTCAGCGATGGCGTCATAGAGCCATCTACTGATGACGTATAATTAATAATATAACCGATCGCCGATTCTTGGAAATCTATTGTTCTTGCGGCCACATGTGGCCGCTTGGGAGTTGAAGCGTACGAAAAATAAAATGATTTCGCTGTTCAACTATCGTGCATAAAATATTATATATATTTTGATATTATAATTTCTATTCGGTTGTATTATCTCGAAAAATAAATAAGGTAGTTACTGTTAAAGTTATGAACTATATCTCAGAAACTGATTTTATCCAAAAGAAACCCAAGATAAAATTAATTAACTGTTAAACTGTTACACATTAAACAATATTTTGATTTTATAACCTCCATTTTTTTTTTTTTTTTTTTTTTTTACCGATTAATGTACTGTAATCAAAATAATATATTCGTTCAAACTTATCAACGTCGGTGATATAGCGCTATCTAGTATTAAAGTTACGAAACCCAAGATAAAATTAATTCACTGTTAAACTGTCACACATAAAACAATATTTTGATTTTATAACCTTCATTTTGTTTTTACCGAATAATGTACTGTAATCAAAATATATTCCTTCAAACTTATCAACGTCGGTGATATAGCGCTATCTAGTATTAAAGTTATGAACTATATCTCACAAACTGATTTTGTCCAAACAAAACCCAAGATAAAATTAATTCACTGGTAAATTATTGTCACACATATTTTGATTTTATAATCTCCATATTTTTTTATTGTATAATCCCGAGAACTAAATAATGTACTGTAGTGAAATATTTATTTAAGTATAAACGACAGTGTAGTAGCGTTATCTAGTGTTAAAGTTACGAACTATATATAATTAGTTACAAACTGATTTTACGAGAATAACACCAAAAAATATGGGTGAAATAAAATAGGATAAATTACTTATACAATATTCAAAATAATATTTACCTTGTGGGTCTATCTCCGCTTCTGACTTGATAAGAAAAACGACTTCAGTAACACAGTTCAGTAACACAGTTTATTAATTATTAGTTACACAGGTAGTACAAGTACATCAATAGACACAGATACCAGTTTTGTTACAAGTTCAGCTTCTTCGATAGCTTAGCAGTGGAATGAATCCCCCTAATATCACTAGGCTTTTTATACCCAATAGCCATTATACAATTCAACAACTATTTTCGTACAATTAATGACAAAGTATGCATTAAAAACTAGTACAATTTGTAGTAGTATTTGTGATACTAATTTTGCAACACATTTCACTAAAGGACAGAGTCTAAATCTAACAATATCGTTATAAAAAGTTATTCAGTTATTTTGAGTAGCATAATTATTATTAATTAATTTCTAGAATCTTCTACGGAAGTAACCTTCCGTAGAAGTAGTTTTATTAAATACAATATTATAAATTATAAAACAGGCCTTATCATTACATAATAAATTAAACAGGATTATTAACAATCTTACTTTAATTAAATCATTCAGTTTCAATAAGATTATTTACCTTTCGTTACAGTGATAGTCGTAAATACAGTGTTTAAAATTCTACAACTATTTAATTCGTAACCTAGGAGATTTTTAACAATTATCTTTATTCTAATATACCAATAAAATCATGGAATTGAATATACAAATCAATATATTACAGATCAGTTTTGACTCCGGCCATAGACAACGCTATTCGTTAAGGGTTAGCACGTTGAATTTGGTTTCTTTAGATCGCGTATGGTCTGTTAAAGGCTCTTATACATACAACATTGCACAATATTGTTTTAACTGGCAACTTTAACGTAACAAAATTATAACAGTAGGCCGTCTTTATACTAGATCGAATCGAGCTCACACCATAAAGTTAATATTATTATATACCTAGCGGAATAGAGCAACAATCTCGAGCTGTCAAACGAACCCACAATTGATTTACTTAATACTTCCCACCCCGGTTTCGGTGACGGTGGCCGGATTCATTGAAATCAGGCCAGGTACGCAGGAGTAATTTTATAGTGCCCAAGTGTGTGCGCAGTACGCAAGAGCACTCTCTATTCCTTTACTCTCATAACCCAGTGGGACGGAAGACCGACACGACTGGCGAGTGGCGAGAGATTAGTCGCAGGACCGACTTTTAACATGCCCTGGATCCGACGCATGGATCATCTTACTTGTCAGACAATGAGGTGATCAGCCTGTATTGTCCTAAGACCTAACCAAACTTGGAAATAGCATATGTTTCCAACGCGGGAATCGAACCCACGACCTCCGAGTCAAGAGCGACGCTCTAGTCTAGACCACTGGACCACGAATGCGATTTACATTACATTAGCTTACACAAGCATATTTCCATGAGATTGTCAACGTGCCGATAAGTGACGAAAAAGAGTTCTGCTGTCATGTATCACACATCTCTTTTTACCACGCAGCTCAGTGTTACTTATAGTGACATGGCTCACATACACAAAAGTCACATTTCGGATAACTTCAAATATCAAAAGATTGCAGTACTTGTAGTTGTATGTCGCGTTCGCGTAAAACACTTATATACATATTCTGTGGTAAAACTCAATTATTGTTGAGCGAGTTGAATTTAAAGAACACAACAGAGTTATTTTACTGTATAATCATAACGTATTATTTTATGTATGTTGTACAACTGCCTACCGTGAGACTATGTTATAATATTATGTACATAATTCTTAGATGTTGACCGCAACTTATAATAGCGGAAAAAAATCCGCGTGCGTAAAACTATCCCATCGGCTCACTATAAGAGATAACTGACAGACAGACTATTTGTTAGTATGGATTTTTTTTGCAGTTTGACGATAAACTAAAGTAAGTACCTAGAAGTTACTTTTGTTTAATAAATGAAACTGTTAAAATTGTAGTTGTTCTGTTAACAAATTATAAGCCAAAGGAATTTATTTTAAGGTATTTCTCACGTTTTCTCTTCCACGTCTAGACAGGAAATAATCTAGAATCGTATTTGCCTATCGAAGGTGTTGTGCTGGAAACTTCTATCAAAAGATAAAATCGAAACGCCAATACAAGACGAAAAGTTGTTTAGGAAAATTGGTTTTACTTGTTTTGTTGTTTGTCTACATTATGTGCATCTATATTAGGTATATTTTGTTTAAAGTACGTTAACTTTATACTTGGTTCCACGTATCTCTTTATGTTGATTTTTAAAAATTAACACCTTTACTGCCGGGCAGGCCGAGATCGGCCTGCCGCGGAATTTCAGCTGGTGCGAACGAAGAAAACTATGTTCTCTCACACGGTGCGGAACGATTATCTCAGGTGTTTGTAAAGGTACGACAGAGGCAAATATATATTTGAGATTGTGTTAAAATTATAGGTCTTTCCTATAAAAAAAATATGGCAGGTCGTTATCGGCCTACCACGCACTGGAGGTGTCAAAAATCAACTCAGTGCGGCAGCGGGCCTATTGCGGCCCGCCGTACAAGCAGGCGGTTGGCGACCCGATACCGCACCGAGCGTCCGCCTCGCCAGTTAGTGATGACTGATGACTGATGTGCAATCTATCGTAAGTCGTAGCTGATGTACGTCGCGTTTTTAACCGACTTCAAAAAAAGGTTATCAATTCAACCCGTATATTGTATGTAATATGTATTATTTTCAGAACTTCCTAGTTTTGATATGTTTTAGTATATACTATCAGCATCTGAACAAATGTGACAAACTAAAGTGGCATATATTATGTTCATGCATGTTTTTATGTTTGTGTTCGCACATCTTCAGAACTACTAGTCCGATTAAAGTAATTCTTTGTTTGTACTGGGTACTGTTTAACTTTGGGAATACTTTCATCAAAATCGGTTCAGTAGTGTTTAAAATAGCTAATTTAGATTCTCAATTACGTACGATTTTGAAGTCGGTTTTATCTTTTTAAAATACAATCATTATTCATTTTATAAAATTAACAACGCACGATAGCAGGAAACAAAAGATCATGTCCTTGAGATGAGCGTTAAACGGCGAAATTGTGCAGGGTGATATGAAAAACTGGGAGAAACCATGAGGGGTGTCGAATCAAAAAAGAAATTAAAAAAAAAACATAGTGCAGAATGTGCAAACAAAAACGGGCTTTGTGTTTTAAAGACAGAAATTTACATATATTAATAAAAATATATTTTTTCGATATCCCCTCATTTTTGTCTTTCCCATCTCTACTAAAAATACTTTCTAGTGCGGTTCAGGTCGATATCGGCCCGCCACTTTCCCTGGTTTATTTCTCATTTCCTGTTTGGCAGATCCCGGGGCGAATCAAATCTAAAGTAGTTGGGTTCAAGGTTATTCCAACAGTCCAAAAACTGTATACCTACATTATGATTTCGCAAAGTTATAGTAATTTAATCTAACCTTGTGCTGGTGGGTCGAGAAAGGCCTACCCCGCACTGGCGGAAAAATCATTGGGGGCACACTTTGGCCCGCCGCGCCGCCGCACCAGACGAAGGTTTTACTTGCCGCAGTGAAGGTGTTAACTAAGTACCTAGTACCTACATAATATTTTATGAATTTAAAAAATAATTTAAAAATTATGGGCATAATAACATTTAATGTTATTATGCCAGAAAAATTTGCGGATAGCGATAAACGAATTATGACGCAACGTCTAGTTCTTTATTCAAACAATTTTTACAGTTTACTCATGGATATTTAGATGCAAACAAGCTGATGATGATGAATAGGTCATAATGTATTCAACATGTTTAGCCCTCGGACCTGGCGGAGAATCGATAATGTATTCAAATCGTATGCGAGCCCATCTCTATTTGTATAAGTTATCTCCTCGCCGCAGAACGCGCTATTTACCAGTTAGGGCTGGGAAATTGGATGTCGATAGTTGACAGTTGACACGTAATAGTAGGCAGCGGTACGTTTCCTTAAAAAAAATCATCCTAATATTATAAATGCGTACTGTATATCTTTCTGTCTGTCTATTATGAAATGTACAATTTCTTATTTTATGATATGAATCGTGTCCGAAATCATAAAATGATAAGTACCTAACAAAAAATCTAGTTTAACTCTAAAAATTAATTGCCAAGAATATTAATAGTCCCGTAGCAATAACTAAATTTTACGATGCATCTAACTCATTCTCATGATTTTTTTAAAATACCGCGAAGAGGTTACAAACTTACCACCGTATCAAAAATGCACACAAAAAAGCACAAAAGGCCAATAAATTGTACCCTTGATTTCACCGCCTATTATAGTTTTTTGTTCAATTGTTTGTCCCGTTGTTCGTCCCGCAGGCGATCTTTGTTAGACACAGTGTGAGGTGGCTTCCGAACGTTTTGGACACGTTTTGACGATTTCATTTACTCGACAACAGTACTAAAAGACAATAATATTGACATTACACTGATAAAGCCTGAATAACCGTGGAGAAAGTTAGGTTTTGCATTGAATGTGCGTTACGTAGTTGACAATAGGAACACAATAAATGCGTTTGGGTGCTGCGAGGTACATTTACACCTACATTGTGTGCAATATTCACTGTTCAGAACGGTCCGGATGATGGTTTGTCAGATATTAGAACAAAACTAATTAACGAATTTGCATAGAATATGCACACTGCCCGATTTAAATCACAGATGCCTTAAAATATTTGTCATTTACACTCTCTTGCCGCGAATAAATTAGACAAAGTTACCAGTAACTTTGACGAAAATATCGTGCAACATGCAACATTATGCCAGAGAAATAATCATTAATGTGATTAAAATTTATTATAAATTTTATTAGTCCCGCTATAACTCGAGAACAGCTCAACCAATCTGGCCGATTTTGGTCTTGAAATATTCTTGGAAGTTCAGGGAAGGTTTATAGTAGGAAGGTGATACAAAATTCACCGGTTTATTTATTTTTATTTAAAGTATCGATATAATTATATCGACTAGGTGCAACACTACGCGATCCGCTATCTCGGCGTGCAGCAGCCGCGCAGTTGACTCAGCGCTAATGAGAGAGTACTAATTTGTTTCTATTGCCTGGACCGGGGGGAGGGGGACTTATACTTTTTGGGGGACATAAGCTATATAGTATGACATCAACGTAGTCTGCAGCTTGAAGGCTTTTTTGTATACCTATTGTAAGTTTTATTATGTTTTAGGTAAGTACATTAGGAGTAATATAGGTCCCTCAGCCCTGCAAATGAATAAAAATTGTAAAATACAATTTGTAGAATATTTTGCTAATGAAAAAACCCTGAGGCGTATATTTATACTGTACTAGCTGACCCGACAGACGTTGTCCTGTCTTAACGATGATTATTTAATTCGAATTGGTATAATTAAGAAAACAATAGATTAAAATTAGTATCTTCATGCCAAATTTTATCAAAATAGATAAATAAATAGTTTAAGCGAAAATCATAAAAGTTTATTGTGCAGGAACCGTACATTTTCCGGGACAAAAAGTATTCCTTGTCCTTTCCCGAGACTCAAAGTATCTCCATACCGAATTTCATAAAAATAGACTGAATAGTTTAGGCGAAAATCATAAAAGTTTATTATGCGGGAACCGTACATTTTCTGGGACCAAAAGTATCCCTTGTCCTTTCCCGAGACTCAAAGTATCTCCATACCAAAATTCATCAAAATCGATTGAATAGTTTACGCGCAAATCATAAAGGTATATTGTGCAGTAACCGTACATTTTTCCTGGACAAAATGTATCCTATGTCCTTTTCCTGGTTCTAAGCTACCTCTCCACCAATTTTCAGCCAAATCGGTTTATCCGTTCTTGAGATAAAAGTTTATTGTACGGGAACCGTACATTTTCCGGGACAAAAAGTATCCCTTGTCCTTTCCCGAGACTCAAAGTATATCCATTCCAAAATTCATCAAAATCGATTGAATAGTTTACGCGCAAATCATAAAAGTATATTGTGCAGTAACCGTACATTTTTCCGGGACAAAATGTATCCTATGTCCTATTCCTGATTCTAAGCTACCTCTTCACCAATTTTCAGCCAAATCGGTTCATCCGTTCTTGAGTTATAAGTGGCGTAACTAACACAACTTTCTTTTATATATATGTTACGGCTAATAGCCGAAGTGCGGCTACACCTAGTTTTAGCCGGCTACAACTAGGTGTAGCCTGCCACATGCGGTTAAACCTAGGTATATCCTACTTATCTTCGGTTACAACTAGATATAGCCTTTATTATAGCGGCTCAAACTAGGTGCAGCCACACACCGGTGGTTAAACTTAGGTGCATCCTATTTATTATCGGCTAGAACTAGGTTTTCAGGTCAGTTAAGGATTTTGGTTTTATTTTGAGATTCGTATCTTGCGTTTCCTGATTGATTCGATTTTGTATCATCACCCCGGTAGATATAAGACATCTTATCCTAGACAAGCCATATAACCATGCCAGTCCGAAACAAGATTTATACTCGTAATTGTGTTGAATTATATTATGTACTGAAATGAAATTTAGTCTTTTAATGTGTAGAGTCCCTCTGTAGTAAAAACTGCAGTAAGTAAGTCTTGCAACATACTATCACATATGAGAGTTTGTTGATTTTTGTATGATTAAAACTGAGTTAAAAAGTTATCCTATATGTTTAAAAAATATAAGAGAAGAGAACAGAGACTTAGTTGATTTTTTCATAGTTAAGAAGTAAAGCTTTATTTTTTATGTTTATTTTTTTATCTTTGCGCCAAAGATGTCTAGTTCGGTATGTTTATAAAGAGAAAATTTATAATATTTTGTGTTTTAATTGTATTTTTTATTCCATGTAATCGAATCGATCGGGATACGCAAAATTAGAATCTCAAAACGACTGAACTGAAAACCTAGTTCTAGCCGATGATAAATAGGATACACCTAAGTTTAACCACCGGTGTGTGGCTGCACCTAGTTTTAGCCGCTATAATAAAGGCTAAACCTAGTTGTAACCGAAGATAAGTAGGATATACCTAGGTTTAACCGCATGTGGCAGGCTGCACCTAGTTGTAGCCGGCTAAAACTAGGTGTAGCCGCACTTCGGCTATTAGCCGTAACATATATAGATTGTCATAGAAAACATTATTGCTTAAAAATTATGTAAATAATAAATATATTATAATTAAGTGATGTGAAAAGTTTTTGATACGGTCTATCGATAATAATTTAAAGCGAAAGCTTGAAACAATGTTAAGTGAAGATTTCTTATTATTTTCCATTTAACTAATTCAACAGCTGTAGCAGGTACATAAAATATGCTTAATTTCTGTGATCGCTGAAATCTTTCAAACAACAGATTTTAATGCAGTTTTAGCAATTCATTCTCGTTGCACAAGTTAAACAAAATTTTATGGTCGTTACACACTGAAAAGATTTTAATGCAGTTTTCATCAATTCATTGCCTGTAAATAAACAAAATGGAGATTTTATTGTACCACTTCGTTTATTTTGTTAGGTCGGTTGCAATTTGCCGAATCCCGTGACGGCATTAAACATTTTACGGTGGCGACGTGACCGGAGTGAGGAAGTGTTAAGGTGACGCCGCGATAAAGTAAAAAACCATGTTTGATAATATTATATTTTAGATTGCTTGTTTTCAGACAGTAGAAAACAAGAAATGGAACTGCAAGAAATGGAAATGGCGTAAACGACAAAATGGTTTTTGTCGCGTAATTTAAAAACCATAAATACATTTCATAATATAAGCTATGGGCAAATTAAAGTGTATGCTTGAAGTTTGAACCAATCTATGTACAAATTTTGGAAGCTTTAATCACTCTTCTCTGTTGGCAAAATAGGAATCCCTTTTTTACAGAGGTCTTTTTGATTGATTTTCTGTATTATAAAAGTTGACCAATCGTGTTATGCTATGGGTGATTCAAAGAAAAAGACATGATGAGTACTGACAATGAACTTTAATTTCTTAGCTTTAGTCATTGCTGAGAAAAATCGATATCGCTACAGCCAAATTATCAAGGCGTCGCCTTAAACGCAACCACCTTTACGCAGTCGGGCAAACGTTTTCCAATCTGCTTCTTGAATAGCCTATTGAGACGATAGCCCTATTGACTTAGGGCTTAAGAAAAGACCTATTGTATGCCCTGAGTGTCTACGCTTAGGCTTTACGCTAGAGCCTAGAGCAGATTTTTTAAAATTTCAGTTGCGTACTTTGTTGCTTGTAATTTCAAGACTTAGTTTAAGATAACATTTTATAAACTGGATTATAAAAGGATTGTTGTTTGTTTATTAAGTTCAAAATAACAAAGCCGATTTATAATGAATATAAAATGTTATACCAAGTACATATTTTACAAAAATTGCTTTAATAATAAAGTTAATTAACATTCTCTATCTGTAAAAGTTAAAACATACACCGAATTTGTATGAAAACTTAAAAAATCTAATATATTATATCTGTAATGTTTTGGTTATGGGTTCAACCCATTTCCGAAACCCATAGATTACTAAATAGTTAACTTCATAACCACAGGGGTTAGTTATTATGTAAACACTCAATAAAAAATTTAATCAAATAATAAATATTTGGAACCGAACTATTTTATTGCATGTCATGCTGCGTTAGAAGGGCGGTTCTAAGAAAGGATTTTGATTACAGACAACTATTGTTTCACCACTTTTTATCTTTCACATAAAAAATATTTAAACTAATACAAGATATTTGTATTTTTTATTGAAAGGAATAAATTATTGCTACAATGAAAACTATTCCGCTTTCTTCGGTTTTTCGGGGCTCAAAGTTAGCCAAATTTTATCTAAATTGGTTAAGCGGTTTGAACGTTAAGAGTTAACACTGTTAGCAGACAGACATACACGTTTTTGTATTTATATCAATATTAGTATGAGTTTTTAAACTTATAATTAATATGTATTCTGAGGTATGAGTTAGTTTTAACACATAAATTCCGTGCAATTTTGCAATCCTACCTAAAGAGATCAACCAAGTACATAATATGTATATGTATTAGGTATAAGTGAAGACTAGAGAACCACGTTAAAGGGAATGTCAGGACAACCTGTCCGGTCCAGTCCCGACGCGTGGTCACAACTCCAGTTTCGTCAAACAGAGACCACTCTAAATGGTAAAAAAACGTGTCGCGATGTCGCTGTGTTAACGCGACGCTCACGGCCCGGCTTATTGGCTCTCAGCCCTAGGGATGTCAAAATATCGATATCAATAGAATTGTAACTGAATTAAATTCAGCTACCTACAATTCTTTTGGCATTTTTATGTGAATGCGGTAATCAGCTCTAGGGAAGACAGAACTATAGACGTGGACAGAATTCTAGCAGAAATTATTCGAATAATTCTTGATGTAAATGAAAAAAATATTGAGTTAGAATAGATTTAAGGCAAAGTTTAAAGTGAAAAAGAGGTTTAAAGTTGATTGAGTTTCTGTAGAGTGTAGAGACCGTAATGACTAATGAGTAATGTAGTACTTAAGACTATTGAGTCACCAGCCACCCCTATAATATAAGTAAATAAGCTAATAATTAGTCCGTTTAGGGCTTTCCTAGAATTCAAACAATAATGTAAAAACTTTTTTACAATGCATTACCATATTTGAAGCAGTTGTCGAAACATCCTTCGCGATTAGAAATATAAGTACATGAAAGATAACAGTATTTTCTATACTATTTTAGTTCTATCTCTTTAATTTCGTTGACCACCAGATGTAACTTTTGAAATGCATTCGAACTATCGACATGTCCCACCACTAGAAGACAAATGTTGACGTATCGATCGACCGCGTCACTAGCGTAGAAAGCTTCACCCCTGTGTCCACGGAATGCCCTGATGATGTATGAGCCTCCACCACCTGGTTTCTTTGATTTATCGCCAAGATAAGACATTCAACCGGTTTTCTGGTCAAACTATAGAATGCAAGTGGTAATTTCTGTGAAATATTGTGGCCATTACGTATCAATGTTTTAAAGTTATAAGTTCACTGCCTCCTCAACTTCTACTGTCTATTTTACAATCTACTTGTACATATTTTCTTTCTCTCTCAATATACAAACAAATAATACTTAAATAATTAAATTTTCTCGAGAAATAGCTGTGTTCATCCCTGAAACCAAAGTGTTTCCAAAGCAATTCAAATGGGTTTAGAGTTTAGACCTTAGCGATTAACTTAATAAAAGTTAAATGTAATTGATTCAAAATTTTTACATAAGCCCCATACATTATCTGTCAAATTCTTCATTAAATTGAAGGTTAATCATTTAGGCGGTTAGTTGTGAAGAGGTAACAAAAATACAAATACATTTTTGCATTAAAAAAAAAAGAACGATAAAGATGATTGTCCAAAGCTTCAAAAATGTCTCTAGAATTTAAAATATCGGAACAGATCCTCGTAAGACACCAAAAGCGTTGCCAGCGAGGACCCTCGAAATTAATTTTGGGAATCGCGCTTCCATCTTACAGGACAACATAATCCCTCCCTTTATTTGACCATTATTTACAGCTGCGCGGGATCCTGTCATTAAAATCTCATTAAAATCGGGACTTCAAAAACTTGTTACGTAATGCGACAGTATTTTTGTTTTCATCAGTTTTCATCACATGCCGACGCTCTTTGAAGAATTTAACGTAAATCGTCACCATCATTACTGAACGCTTACATTCTCACAGCTCCAGACTTTTCAACGATTAGAGGAAGATTACGCCGTTGTTCATCACTTTATCCTGCGTATTGATGCCTGTCAATCCTCTTCATCTTCCTATAAATCATTATTAGTTTTCTTTAAGTAATTCAAATGAACGATGCGTTTCAATATGTGTTTAAATTCTTCGTTTAGTAAAATATTGGCGTCTGGCGTTAGCCAATTAAACGCGCTATAAATCTAACGTCGAAATCACAGAAATTACATAATTCGAGGTAATTTTTCTCTTTACATGAGTAATGTATTAAAAATAATAATATCATTAATATTTAAAGCAGCCTGTTGCATCGGGAATTGAAGGCGCGACCTCATCACATAAATTAATCTGCGCTGAATCGGCTCGGTCCCGCTGACGTAAATTCTCATCTGCTCAATGAAGCAGATTCCTGGTTCAGAGGGATTCGTGTCACGAGTATTACGGAAATATTCCTTTATTAAAATGAGTATGATTTAAAAGGTCGTTGTTCCATCAAAATTTTACCGAACCATTGCGCTGGACAGCTAACTAAATTCTAACTTTCTTATCAAAGTATTGTACCTGTATGTAATTCTAATGGGTATGTATTATGTATATACAAATATAATATAATACTCCAAACACAGCATAAGATAATTGAACAGATTACGTTGATATTGCCTGAACAATGAATAATTGTAATAACTAATAACAAAGCCATCACTAGAGTTGATCCAAAAATCCGCCGTCGTCTTAACAAAGCTTAGAACTATTTGAGATCAGAACTTATGAGGTTACTATTTTCTATGACAAGTCTTTAAATAGCAAGTAAATACAACTTGAAAAGTAATAAATATCATAGTTAATACACTATTATTGGTGTAGTGATCCAACTTAGATGAGCTCAAGAAAAGTTTTCTTGTACGAACTTGATGTAATATTTTATGTTGTTAAACTTTCAGACTGATATTACATCAAAAGTAGCGATCTAAGATTAAAATCAATCCGATACCGGATGTTTCTAAATCATATTTGATCTCATTTAAGAACTATAATTAATGTCCGCAGTTACTACTCGTAGTTTTGCAATAAAAGCTGACCAAGTTTCGACGAATAAAAAGTTATTTTCTTTGAAGCTAGAATCTACCGATTCCAGTTGAATTGAACTGTGTATTTGAGATTATTAATTTCAGTAACACAAATATATTTCCTAATACATTATTATAATTATAACATAAAGGCAGCGACCATATTATAGCCTCTGTGGTCGCTGCATAAAGGTAACATATTATTTTGATCGTTTGCATGGTTTGGGATCTTTATTGTGCAATTTGGCCGAAATCTATCTTAACTAAACCACAGAGACGGGTCAAGGGGTAGATAACAGGCATCGCAAAAGATGCGTAGATTCCCCGAGACTTTATTTGGTATATTAACATTAAATAGTAGATTCAAAGATTATACTGGAGATTAATTATTATCATTGGTAACTGGTAAGTCCCTAATCTGTTGACAACTACAAGTGACAGATGACAGCGATAGTGATGCGATAACTGTGTTTGCCGACATCGATAGTTCACGGCTATGACATGACACCGTCAATATTTGTCTATCATATAGACTTTTACAAACACAGAGAAATGTAATTGAAAATTTTACATGGACACTGTGATATACGTGGTGGCATTCATCTATATCTACTTATACTAATATTATAAATGCGAAAGTATCTCTGTCTGTCTGTCTGTCTCGCTTTCACGCCAAAACTACTGAACCGATTATAATTAAATTTTGTACACATATGGTCTAAAGCCTGAGAAAGGACATATGCTACTTTTTAACTGGAAAAGGGGTTGTAAGGTGGGTGAAAATTAAGTTAGTTCCAAAAATTCATAACAGATGGCGCTAAGAGTCACCTACATCGCGCTATCGCTTGCTCATAAGTCTTTCTATAAGAGGTGGCACCATATAATGTTAAGCTTTACGTAAAACGTAGTAATTATATTCTCTTTGTTATCCACGCGGATGAAGTCGTGGGCAAAAGCTAGTGTTAAATAATATATTATAAAATATCTGAACATTATACCTTACATAACTGTGTTTGGAGTGGTTTACTTATTTAGTAGAACCGTTCCTTTATTTTCCCATAAAAAGTTTACCACTACGCGAGTCTCACAACAAAATGTCAAAAGAACGAAATTTGCCAAAAGGCTATTCACCAAGCCTTTTGGACCATGGCCGCATGGGTACAGAGTCAGACATATTATAATAATGATTATAACCTCTACATAATACGCGTAACATGTCAACCTGAAATATAGTCAGTATTATTTAATAATTACTTCTGTTACACAATTTCCTCATTTGCGAGTGTCAGTGGAACGACACTCGCTATTTATCAAGCGGAGGTGAGAAATATATGAAATGAATTTGTCTCGTCGATAGTAAGCTAATTAACTTGTCACACCACTATCTGTAAGGCTGGTTGCATATTATCACCACTTAACCGATTTTGAAGGGTATTAGTCCGGTTAACGAATGACTCAAAAGAGGGTATAGAGTGCGTGAGCGGGAACCTATGCGATTTCTGCTGGAACTTATTCAGGGTGATTAGGGACAAAACATACTCAAAGTCCTGGCGTCTAGGAGGACAAAGGTCTAAATTTTTGGTTTTTCGTCAAAAACTAAAAAACTATGCTTTGTAGCAAAAAATATTCTATGATGACTTAGAAGCTTATTAAATTCTCTATAAATTGGATTCTATACAGTTTTTCCAAATTCTCATCCGTTTTCGAACTACACGCTCAGGAAATGAGCTGACCCCTCAAGAGTGAGGGTGGAAAAATGAAGGTAATCTCTTGACGCCAAGAACAATAGACGACTTACCAGTATCTGAGGCTTTACAAAGAACAATATTTTGTCGCTGCAAAAAGAATACCTACTTTATTTAAAATAAAGCCTTTTTTAATTTTTACTTTTCCTGAGCGTGTAGTTCGAAAATGGATTAGAATTTGGAAAAACTGTATAGAATCTAATTTATAGAAAATTTAATAAGCTTTAATGTCATCATACAATATTTTTTGCTATAACGCATAGTTTTTTAGTTATTGACGAAAACCCAAAAATTTAGGCCGGCTCACCTCCTAGACGTCAGGACTTTTAGTATGTTTTGTCCTTAACCACTCTGAATAAGTTCCAGCAGAAATCGCTTAGGTTCCCGCTCACGCACTCTACAAATACCTACTTTGTTGAACATATATTTTGGGCTTCTTGTATGTCTTAGCTGCTTGCTCATCCGCGTTAATCATGGTGGTCGGTAAGGACTGCTTGTTAGAGACTCTTCACCTGAAGAAGGTAATGCTTCTGTCTCGAGAAATTAGACTTTTTCGTAACACTTTGTGACACAAGGATCTTTTGTATAAAATGAGACCTTGTTGTGTGATAAGTTCCAAAATTCTTTTAAATAATTTTGGAAATTATCACATCACTAGACAATCAATCCGGGGCTGGCTACAAGACGGTATTTTATGTCAGCCGGCTCTACCCCAATTGGCGGATAAAATTTTATTCCACAAGAACTATGATGCTAAAATTAAAGAGAGCTGTTATAACTTTTCGGTAGTGTTACGTAATTCGTCATCTATTTACATGGGTCACACTGAAAGTGTTTAGAACTAGTTAGTTAGAAACATTACTAATAATAACTTTTTTGAATTACAATTTTATAACTCTTTGGTTAACATAATGCGGTATATTGCATTAATTTGTCATTTGTTTTGGTGAATTGGCGGCAAATCTAAAACTCTTGTTACACGTGAAAATGAACTTAACGCGAGGAAATTTTCAGTACATGATTTTTTGTGGCTTTCGTTGTGGGCTTACTCAATAACAAAGCTTTGATAGGCTGCTATTGCCACTTCATAATGAAGTCCCATCTCGTGCCACTATTTACAATTGGTTCAACGAGTTTAAGCGTGGACGTAGCAATTTCAGTGATGATCCGCGTAAGGGACGTCCTTTAACAGCGACTACTGAAGTTGACATTAGTGCTGTGCGACGCATGATAGAGGGAGATAAAAGTGTGACCTGTCAGCAGATATGGGCAAGCCTAGGCATCGCTATGAGTCAAGTTCAAAAAATATTACATGAATATTTCGGCGTCAGGAAGCTTTAGACCCGATGCATTCCCCATTCTTCAATCGACGACCAGAAACGCCTTTGCATGGACTGGTGTCGCCAAATGTTAGATAAGTTCAACGGCGGTGACTCAAATGCTATATTTAACATACTCACAGGTGAAGTAAATAAAATAAATAAATAAAATAAAATATATTTTTATTCAAAATAGGTACCATGATACTCTTTTTGAAAGTCGAACAAAGAAGCTACGTTGCCTACCACCGGTTCGGGAACTACCCCGCCGAGAAGAACCGGCGTAAGAAACTCGCAGAAGCAAGCTGGATATATAGCTACGAACCCAAAACCAAAAGACAATTAGCTCAAGGGGTGTTTCCTTCCGAGGATTGGCCAACTAAGGTAAAGAAAGGAAGAAGTCAAGGCAAAAAGATGATTGCCTCATTCTTTGGTCGGAAATGTAATTTTGCGAAAGTTGTGCTAGAAGATGAAAGAAAAGTTACTGCAGAATGGTATGTCAATCACTGTTTCCCTGTCGTCTTGGAAAATTTTTACAGCAGTGCCCTCGAAGCAGGACACTCCTTCACCACAACAATGCTTCAGCGCACTCCGCAAGACTGGCTGTTGAATATTTGACTATGGCAGGTGTCGAGATATTGAGTCATACACCATACAGTCAGAACCTAGGGCTCTGCGACTTTAATTAAATAAAGATAAAATTCGTGGTATTCGCTTTACGAGCCCAGAAGATGCGATGAAAGCGTACGAAAATGCCACAGAAGAGACCCCTAAGGAAGACTGGGCCTAGTGCTTTTCTCGGTGGTTTCATCAAATGCGACGATGTGTACAGAGGAACGGATATTACTTCTAAAAACGATAAAAGTATTGGCAACTTTCTACATTAAGCCGTTTTTCACTTTCTAAACATTTTCAGCGTTACCCTAGTACCTAGCGCTACACTAACGCGAGTCGCGAACATCTGCAACACTAGTACACACGCAGATGCATAAATTAAAGGCAATAAGTGATCGCTTTGAACTCCTCCGTGTTCGCAGCCACTCGCTCAATTGATTTGACATTTGCTTATTAAACATTCCTCGTCCTGACGTTTTGATTCGCACATTGTTCGAAATTGACAAGGTAGACTTTCGTTAACTGAAGAGTCTTAACAAGAGTTCATCATTAAACTACAAGTACAAACAGACGATCAAACTTGGTCTGAGCCGGACCACGAACATGGTGCGCTCCGAACCAAGTTTGTTTTTCGATCGTCTGCTTGCTATTTAACTTTGCACGTATCTAAAACTTTACATCATCCAAAGAAAAAACTTTACAGAAAACCAGATTGAAATAACGTCCGTGCCGTTTCACCGAGTGAGTGAGAGAACCTCTAGGGTGGGTTTGCTGCCTGCTGGTGACCATGAGCTGTGGTAACTGCCTCCCAGTAATTATTAATGTGTCCGTTAGTACGTATTACGTATAATCCTTAGACGTATCTTAAGATTTCTTTATACTTTTGAGTGCAATATAAGTAAGTATTATCTTAAAATATTTTAAAATCTAAACAGTGATTTCCAACATTGCAGCATGGAAATCTTACAACACCGCTTTTCATCATGTTATGTACATAGCAAATATTTAATTATTAGAGAGAAAACAACGCCTCAATTGGTATTTACCTGTTAATTTAAGTTTATTTACAGAGAGAGACTACAGCTATTGATATATCTCACGATAGGCGTAAATATACACACTCAAACACTCACGTACACACGCCTATTTCTCAATGGGGGTAGTCAGAAGTAGACCAAGCTCAATGCTCATAGTGGTAGGCAAAGTTTGATAGGGATATGCAGTAGTACAAAAGGAGGCTGCTGAACGAGGTCGAGACAGATCAGGGGCCTGAGTCAAGACGAATTTGTAATCGCTTCGTTATAGAATCGCCGATGAAAAGTATGGAATTGATATGAGCGTTCGTTAATATGACGTTGACGTTCGACTCGTCTTATGTCAATTCCATACATTTTGAATTTTGATCAGCGATTCTATAACGAAGCGATAACGAAGTCGTCTTGACTCAGGCCCCAGGTGTGTATCCATAGATACAGGTGGGATCTACTAGGTAGAGGCATAATAAAAACACCGCACTGTTCTTGATTTTTTATTGAAAAAAGTTTTCCGCGCGCGTGACGTCATATTTGTTCTTCTACGTAGAAAATTCGCAGTCCAAAAAGTTAAATATCCACTAGAATACTTGTTTCGGTCATCGTCATTCTCATCATTTAATTTTCAGACGAAATTGTGGTAAATTGCACTCACAATACATGTTTACATCGTGTGTCACTCCCCTTACCTCTGACCTCTCATCGTCTATGTAAACATGCGTGTCACAGGACATTTATAATAATAATTAAGACCAATTTGACTTACGACCAAATGTAGGGTATTTGCATCCTAATTAGTATGCAAAGCTTTTATCAGCGACATAGGAACCATATTTCGCCTACTTTGTAAGTAGAATACACCCTTCCCTGTGCTATACTCTGTAATAAATAATAATTCACATCTAAATCAATCCATTACTTTTGAGAAGCACAATAGAATATATCCCCTCTTTATAATATTAACGAAAAAAATAGAGATCACATTTTTCATCTTATCTTTTAATACGAGTTCAAAAGTCACCTTACAACACTCATTAAGATAAAGATCGTGCCCCGCCCACCCATTTGTAGCCTAAGCGCCATACAATAAATAACAAAGATCCAAAAACGCTACCTTGGTGCACCCCATACATCATCTAAAGGTTAAATTATGGTGACTCCGTATCGTAAATTCGAAACTAAATGGTTTTTTACTAATTGTGAAATGATATTTCGAGATCTAATCGATAATGTGCTATAATTAATAAGTAATTTTAGATCTGAGATTAATAGTCGTTTAATAGGATTGTGAAATGGCTATTTAATATGCTCAATATGTCATAAAATATGTGTGGGCTTGGTTAAAAACTTTAAAAAATTAATCATAGAAACGCCATTTCCATGTATTTTTAAAGTAAGATTGAGAATTTGATGCAATGCAATCGTGAAATTAAGTTACTACTTATTTTCACCATTGCATCTCCTCTATAATAGTAGGTAGGAAAATCTTGAAAGGTACAATTTCCAGCGCTTAGTAAAATAAATTTACATATTTAGACTTTCAATTTTTCAATTTACTGCCTCTACCATGAGCTCTTATAGCAGTATTACTTTAATTATTACTTTCAGATTCGGTACAAACAAGTTTTGTTTATATAAATAGAGATCATGTTTGCTTAAAATTTAGTTTGTTATTATTTTTAGCAATATTACGCGAAATAAACTTCCACCTTTAAGTAAATGAGTGAGTGCTCGCATAGGCATGCGTACAGCACCTCCCTCCTCCCACACTGCCTATGCGTACACTCCCATGCAAGAACTTGCAAACACCACCACCACACAATCAATAATGTTGGCAAATCCGTGCAAGGCCCCTCACCACCATGCAGGTTGAAAACCTCGACGCGCGTTTCGCTCCAACACCGGAGCATCCTCAGGATGTGGACTCTACGAACACAGTCCACATCCTGAGGATGCTCCCACAGTCCACATCCTGAGGATGCTCCGGTGTTGGAGCGAAACGCGCGTCGAGGTTTTCATCCTGCATGGTGGTGAGGGGCCTTGCACGGATTTGCCAACATTATTGATTGTGTGGTGGTGGTGTTTGCAAGTTCTTGCATGGGAGTGTACGCATAGGCAGTGTGGGAGGAGGGAGGTGCTGTACGCATGCCTATGCGTACTCATTTACTTAAAGGTGGAAGTTTATTTCGCGGAATATTGCTAAAAATAATAACAAACTAAATTTTAAGCTATGGATTTCCGCTAAGTAACGCCTGATTCCATTAACTATCATGTTTGCTTATACGAAATCCAAAAGTAGTATTAAAGTAATACTGCTATAAGCTGTTCCTGACGTTTTTTTTTCTCTTCTCTTCTTCTGTATCTGTCTCCCATGAGCAATCAAACAGAAACAAACAGAATACGGTTAGTTTTTGTTGGATTCTTATTTCAACAAACTTAACTTTATACCAAATTACGCCTGCAACGCCGTTATGACAAAATTTGTATATCGCAGGGAACCGTACATTATCCGGGATAAAAAGTATTTATGTCCTCTCCCAGGACTCAAAGTATGCCCAGACAAGCTTTCAACAAAATCGGTTCAGCGGTTTGGGCGCGACAAAGGTAGCAGACAGACAGTAGACACACACGCTTTCGCTTAGTTATAATATCAGTATAGATATTCTTAAAAACATAATCCCCTTGGCGCAGTGGTTAAAAAGGAACATAATTTTTCCAACAATATTGTTTCAGCTGTCCCTAGCTTATGTTCGTCAATTTATCGCACAGGTTTAGTGTCGTGTTCAAGTTTACGAGTACGCGTAATCATATTAAGTCCATATTTTATCGTCGGCTGAGTATGGCTTCGTTTTATGTTTTAATAACAAGCTACGGTCCCTCCCGAGTTATTTCACCTCAACTATCTATGATAGTGATACTTAAGTTGTTGGTATTAAGGTTATGTCGGGGGTAGAATAGTTTTGAACAGAACAACTTTACGATGGAATCGTCTTGGGAGTTAAGACTCAGTTTAGCTTTACCTAGCTGCCTTTTACCCTTTTGTTGATGTTTTGTTATTACAAAATATTATTTATTGTACAACCTGTACGTCGGTACTTTTACAATTTACACTGCCTTATTATGGAATATTTTTTATTTTCTATTTTTCAGGCAAAGGCAATACATTGTTACATATTTATCTATAACGTTTGGATAATATTATATACGTATGCATCTTTCGTTAGTTAAGGAGTATCCTCAAATTTCAAGTATATTGTATTACGCTTTACTTGTTGTTTGTTTTGTATTTACATCATCCCAGTATCATTGCTTGTATTGTTCTTTATCGTTGTTTGTCTTTCTAAATTGTCCTGCTCGTATTTTACTTCAATCTTAGATGATTCAAGTTTGATAATTCGAGCCTCTTTAACGATTTTTTTTTGTTCGTAAAGATCGTAATTTGAACAATCTCGAGTTTTATGTGTTTTCATCATACGAATTTACTTTCTCACGCAATTTGTATGGTCAGCATATTTCCTTCGGTTCTGTCAGCATAAATTTCGTTAAGTGGTGAAATGCTGACTTCACTTCTACGTGGGGTCTGTCTGTATGAAACTGCTACCTCACTTACGCCAATATTAACGGTCAGTGGTTTATGCAAAAGTGGTAAAGTTACAGACAAATAGTCAACACTATTTCATTTGTATTAATCCATACTTACTAATCAAATACTTACTAAACCAATGCGAAAGCAAGTCTGTCTGTCTGTATGTTACCTCTTCATGCCCAAACCACTGTTCCGATTTTGTTGAAAGGTATGGAGATACTTTAAGTCCCGGGAAAGGACATAGGATACTTTTTATCCAGGAAAAATTTACGACTCCCTCGCGATAACCGAATTTTGGTGCAATGAAGTTGCGCGCGTCATCTCTAAGTCTAGCATAGTTTTCTCTCTTCCTTTCTCGTTCTTTACTTAATAAGCTGTAGGATTCATTCATTTCTCGAGCAAAAGGTCAAAGAGATTGGAATGGTAAAGTTTCACAAAACGAGTTCTCTTGAAACAAGAGCTATCCAAATTCCAAATTCAAATTCCCAATTCTTGGATTGGTATCGAATTTATAAAAGTAATAAAACTTGTAAACAATACCCGACGCCACGCTTAAAGCTAAGCCGATTATGACGCAACTCTGATATTATCTGAACTTAACACTCGAAGTTGTGTAACTACCGTGCTACGCCTCGCCGGATCATCATATTTTGTGATTATTGACTTTATCTTTTGATTTATTCTCATCACCTCTGTCAATATTATCATTAATTTTATCGTCTATTCCCTTGCAAGACTACGTTTTCTCTCGGTGTCTTTATACCAGCAGCTTCAGAAGAATGAGAGAAAACGTAAGTTTCTCTTTAGTTTCGTATTACCTTGCCATTTCTATACAAAAATAACTGCAATCATCTAGAAATAAAATAAAAAAAAATGTTTTAATATTATTTTGAGCGTCTTCTTTTTGAAGAGTTCTGCTTTACTAAATTGCTTGCCTTATAGCGTATGCAGATGACTGTATGGCAGAGTTGCGGTCATCATTCATGCGACTCTACCTTAAACGGGGAGTGGAGCACCATACCTCCAGAGGGTATACTGATACCCCAACTCATCCGTCGGGGTATGTAACGTGACCATACGTCCCGCGGATGTCAACAATTATTTAATTCGTCGAGGATGCGAAAAGCATTTCCTTATGTTTGTTTCATTGTTTATTGATAGAAGAACAACAAAATTACCCATTCAAAAATATTACTGACTATTTTATGTAAGTAAAGAAAAGGGTTCTCTTACATGTAACAGTAGGTACTGGGATATAACAATAAACAACCTAATTCTATACTAACCATAATTGAGATGTAACCTTAACCACAGCCTATCCACATCAATCCCAGAATCGGGAAGGCCCTATAATTATTTGAAATTGGAGATAAAGTTATTACGGTAGCTATATTAACGACCCTGCGCCATGTAAGGCCATGTTCTTTTGAAGACCAACTATCAAAAAGTCGCAGTTATCGTCATGTAAAGACATTTTCCTTCTACTTCACACTTAGATCCATCAAACTTATGGCCACAAACGCGGCGGCGAGTCGATCAGGCCGCTATTGTGGCAGTGAGATCTCACTGTTTGTAGACTTTGGTTGTCGAGGCTACAATTGTAATTTCCGCACCCTGACAAACTTTAGTTTTTAGTTACATAACCTATATCTATTTCAAATTTTATTGCAGGGCATTATCGTATAGGGATATATGCATGGTACTAATAAAAGAAAATCTACTTATGCCTCGATTTACGTTAAAATATTGGTAATGTAGGAACGTATGGAAGGCCAGTGGTTCCTTATAAAGCGCAACCAAAGATTTGATAGTTGTCCTTGCTAGGGAACATAAACTTTACAAGGAACATCTAAACATAATTAACATATTATAAACAGTTATTTTTAGAAATAAATGCGTACCGTATAACAATTAAAATAATGTTATTTTTTAAAAGATTTTTACTTATTAGGATTATTAAACTTAAACACGCATATTGAACATTTTGGCCTTATAAAGAACGGGCCCATAAGAAGGCCATTTTAGATTAAAAAAATTTTTTGATTGTATATAACACGCATTGGCAATTAGTTATAAGGTGTCAATGTGATACTCATTGCTACTATTTTTAAAGAATTTCCATTTATATATTCTTAGTTATAAGATGATGTTCAAGCAATTTTCTTTATATTTTTTTTAGATGATATAAGTAAAAGCAAATAAATAAATAATTGTAACTCTATTTTCAAGTTAAACGACTGATGTATATAACATTGGCCTTGTTTGGAGCTGTGTTCCTTGCAAGGCCATTTGGATGAGCTTAGCAAAACTTAAGTTTATTTGAATGGCTATTGATGCTAGGTTAAAAAGAGATTTATAATATGATACCTTATGAAACAGAGCATTACTTGATAATTTGTTTTCTTAATTTATTTAGTTAATAAACGAATAACAAGCATTTTTCTGTTAGATTGGCCTTACATGGCTCAGGGTTCTAACTTCTAGGTAGTTTTTGTTACAAACTAATAATACATACTTAGTTGCTATTTAATAAGAAGTAAGTATTAAGGGAAATACGTACAAAATGACATAGTGCCCTTATTTTGAAATTGGGGCGTTTTAGACATATTTCCGCGATTGTATCACGGGACGGCAGTCATATTAACAATCCTGCCAGACTTTGAGCGCTATTCTCATAGTTGCGCCGCAGTAAGCAGATCAAACGTGTTTCTCGCCTTCAAAAGTTTATTTAACATATGGTTTTCTCCTGTTTTCTGGCGAGTTATTTGCTGTCATTTGTTATTATTTGTATTAAAATCGATGAACTATGCTACTAGCCAGTGATTCCTATGAACTTTATTGCAATCATTAGATTATTTAATGGATTTTTGATATTAATTTGTTTTGGTTTCATTTGGACAAAATGACATACCATGTACACTGTACAGTATTTTTGTTAACATTTATAATTTTGTTAAGGGGATATGCCGCGAAACTTCGAAAGAAAAACTAATCGGCAGTCGTGGAACCAAGAATTCTAAATCTAAATGGCTAGAAAGAATTTCAAACGATTTAATTATTGTGAACTTTGTTCTTAAAAATGTGTATGTCATTTTGTCCATACTATATGGACAAAATGGTTTTTGTGATAAGTCATATTTTTTCTTTTTGTATGTTTTGTTATAGTTTCTATTGAATTAAAATACTGTATTTCTGATAGTCAATGAACCTAAGATAATGTTAAACCGTTGAGACTAATTATAATGTCATTAAATAAAAAAATATGATTGAAAAACAAAACACCCTGTCATTTTGTCCGTACTTAACCTTCTTCTTATTTTAATAAGAAGTAATGCTTTTTAAATAATAATATTTTTTAATAGCAACATTTTTTATACCTACTCCAAGTTCTTTTCGTTCGAGATCCTATCCTAAATTACTTTATCTTTCAGAAAAACGCATTGTTCTAAGATATTGGGGCATTGTTCTAAGATATCTCAGACTTTGAAAATAACACTAATTGTGAGTTGTGAGTATTTTCAGTATCTGTCTTTACTGCTGTGGATGATAGGAGTAAATTCGCGATCTGGTGAAAGAGAAAAGTCCCGCTAAGCCTTCTTCATATTATCTATCCGGCAACCTTGCTAAAACTTTGAACAAAACAGTATCTATCCAATAAAGACACAGAGTGGGTATCCATACTAATATTATAAATGCGAAAGTGTGTCTGTCTGTCTGTCTGTTTGTTACCTCTTCACGCCCAAACCGCTGGACCGATTTTGCTGAAATTTGGCATGGAGATACTTTGAGTCCCGGGAAAGGACATATGATACTTTTTGTCCCGGAAAAATGTACGGTTCCTTCGCGATAAACAAGTTTTGGCGCAACGAAGTTGCAGGTGTCATCTAGTAAATTATAAAATCTCCTCACGCGAGCCCCCGCTAGGCCTGCGGTCCCTCGTCATTCCCCACTTTCCAGTCCCAAGTCCATATGGCCCTCGCGTGCATGTGGCCTGAGTGACCGGACCATACCACCCACGGGACAAAGTGAAAAAACACTGGCGCCACCCAGCGAGCGTGTTTGCTGTACTAGTTTACTCATTATTGACTACACGTTAAAATTACTACCTTTTTGTCTGTCTGATATTGGAGATTTTATGAATGGAGGCTCAAGTGGCCTTTACAAAACGAGAGCTAATAACAGCTTGCAGTAAAAAGTTGGGTGTTTTTTCTTATGAAATGGTCTTAGCAAATATGTTATAATATTTTGACCTTTTAATCTTGTATACTTTAAACTAGACTCATGTACATAATATTATATCTTCGGTTTTCGTTCAACGACTACAAATATCTCCTTAAGCGCGTGGTTTTTTGAGGAAAAAAAATAACCTAGATCTTATTTCTGATTATTTTTTGTTTTTTTGAACTCAACAGCAACAGCTGTACCTACCTGTCACTCATTATACAGTTTACTACTGAGTAAGTAGTATAATTAGTGTGACTAAAATCGGAAATTCAAAAAGTAAAATAATAGATAAATAGCGTTTAAGTACTACTTACTGTGGTAAGTAGTACTTAAACGCTATTTATCTATTATTTTACTAAAACGTTAACTAAAACGTAATCAGTTCTCACTACAGATTGAAACAACTAACCGAGGTAACTATAAAGTTAACTTAACCGCTGGTTAAGTGTTAATTAATCTAACTCGCGGGTTCAGTAGCCGCTAACAGCTGGTTAATAAACGGCCCATAACGATGGTGTACTACTGTTTAAAGTTCTAAGTTATTAGTTAAGTATAATTTGAAACATAATATAATATTATAAAACAAGAATTTTCAAAAAGAAACTATGATTATTTTAGAGATGTTTCTGGATGTCTTATTGCAATGTGAATTGTGATTAAATCGAAAGAGTTAGCCGCGGTGCTAAGCTGCCTGTTTTAATTTAAAATCTAGTCAAGTTTAAATGTGAACTGAGTACTGACCAAAAGTCATAAAATCTAGTTTAAATCTCTTGACATCGACAAAATTGTAACATTTCAATCAGTCCATTGAAATGTTACAATTTTAGGACCGAATATTGCATTTATTAGAGGACGCAATTTTATTTTTGGAATATGTGGGGTGTCAATAGAAGCTTAACCTCAAGTTTGTGGGGTCGACACTCTTGTCCCCCGGCCGCCATCTTGAAAAAAGGGGTGACAACTCTATTTTCGTGATATCTCGGAAACTATAAGTCTTATAAAAAAATTAAGGACATAATTTGTAGCAAATTATGTTGTCTACAAATGTAATTATATAACTTTATACCCTAAATTAGAAATTCAAAAAGTTATATGCAAAAAAGTGATAATTTTTTTTCAAAGATTTATTATCGCTCTTTAACTTTGTTTAATACATTTTACGATAAAATTACCTTAAACCAACCTTGTAGATGATCTTTTGACAAAAATGTCCCCAAATCCCCCCCCGATCTCATGAAATTAATTTTCTGCAGATGCAAAGGAAACTGTGAAAGCATGTATGGCTGCAGAAAAGCAGACCTAAAATGCTCTACAGTATGCCTACTATGCTGTAAAGCATTTCAGTCATGCTTTTCTGCAGCCACATTCTACAGTATGCCTACTACGCTACATAAATATATGCAAACTATATTATAGTGTGTCTGTTATACTAGTCTGCACCTGCCTACTATACTATGAAGCATTTCAGGCCTGATTTTCTGCAGCCACATTCTACAGTATGCCTACTATACTACATAAATATATGCAAACTATATTATAGAATGTCTGCTATACTAGTCTGCACCTGCCTACTATACTATGAAGCATTTCAGGCCTGTGAAAAAAAGTTATATAAACATATTTGTAGGCAAAATAATTAGCAACAAATTATGTTCTTACAAATTTTTGTAAGACGTGTAGTTTTCGAGTTATCATGAAAATAGTGTTGTCACCCCTTTTTTCAAGATGGCGGCCGGGGGACAAGAGTGGCGACCCCACAAACTTGAGGTTAAGCTTCTATTGACGCCCCCAACATGTTCCAAAAATAAAATTGCGTCCTCTAATAAATGCAAAGCAAATGTAACATTTCAATGGACTAATGGTGTCAAGTCCCATACATTTTTGACTTCTAACGGTTCTACCGAAACTCTTCACACTGGCTAATAAAGGAATGGCGCCCCTCAATTTCCCTAACCGCTAACCAACTTAGTTTTGTTGTGCAGTTGCCACCTACGCAACTGTAAAGCGAAGATTTTATCAACGGAGCCAGCGTATTGCACATTGTAACTTATATTACGAGTACTCCATTATGGATCTGAGTCACGTCAGATTACAACCACAAAAACCTTTCGGATTCAATTGCATACGTTTTCTGACAGCTGTCAATAAAAACTACCAAAAAGCATTTTATAAACTTTAATAATATTAAATTGAGTTTTGGCGGGCATATGAAAGAGTGCTGTTGTATTTTTATATAATTTTCCTAAAATTGTGTTAGCTGGGTTTTTAATGTGTAATATTGGTAGAATATTAACCATTAGATATTCGTGTTCATGCACAAGTGTAGGAAAGTGATGTAATATCCAGAAATGTGCTATTTTGTGTTCCCTCCAAAACTCCATCGAAAGTTTCAGTAAAGCGTCTACCACTTTACTGAATCGACCGACTTGACTCCTTGACTGTATTGACTTTTACTTAGACTTTGACTAGACTTTAGACCTGACAATACATGAAAACGATGATGAAAAATATAATAGGAGGAATATGGTTTTCCCGCCATATTCCTTACCTTTTTACCTTGTCTGTGGCACAACATACACATCCTTTGTGTCAAGTTGCCAAAAAAGAAGAAAAAGAAAGAAGAATATTAAGTTGCACGCTGGTGCCGCAATATGCAACACGACACGACGCGACACTATAGATGATAGAACTGTCGTTTTACAAATGTGAATCTAACGTTAACGTCGCGTCAGTCAGTCAGTTCTAACTTCTATGGAACGTGAAGTGTCGCGTCACGTCGTGTTGCTTTTATCGTTTTGGCCATCTGCCTGCCTAGCATACGCCAACGAGATATATCTCGTATCTCACTCTCGAGATAATTAAAAACTACTCGTCTCATAATGTCAAAATCTCGACATTATCTCGACAAAACACTATAAAAATGTGTTCTTGGATGATAGGTCTACACGAGAAAAAATGTTTGTCATGCTAGGGTCAATAGAGATGAAGATACAAACTATCAAACATCGAGAAACATGTAGAGATAGATATCTCGTTGGCGTATACTAGGCAGGCTGAACGGCCCCGGGGCTGGGTGGGCAGACAGGATACGGAAACAGCTAAAGTTTGAATTAAGAACATTAACTACGTACTGCACGTCTAGTGGGTACTAAGTTTACGTGCTTCGTGGATCATCGGTATTTTTCGGCTATTTCCGTATTCATTCGGGCTGCCCTGCCCCGGGCAGTTTCATGCCCAAACGCTATTTACCTATGCACAATTTTGAATAATAAATTATAGGTTTATAAAGTCTTTTTTTATCACGAACGGTAAGAAGATGGTGAAACATGAACAGTTTGAGACTTGGGTGTTTTTGAGCTTAGACAGCTGTTGTCAGCTAATCCTAAAGTGGCCTATCTGATATCCTGTCAAATGTTGAACGTTGACAGGTTTATCGGGCAATCATATTTTGATCTGTGGATGTGCCATCCAATCCCGAGTTTTTGTGCCTCATGATAGTTACGTCAGTCATCATTCCCTTACATAATCTTAAGTTACTACTTAAGTTAAAAGAATCCCACTAGATTCTTGTCCATAATAATTGACAGTCACTACAGTGCAATGGAATCCAATCCAGTTCATTCCAGTGCAGTACCCGTTTACCAGCAATCCAGCACTGAATTACTGGATTGGAATAATGTAAACCGGCTATTTATTCGAGTGGCCGAGGATAGGAACAGCCGGCGTAAGACTATTAGAAGGAAGGTCATAGAAGGGGGAGGTCACGACCCTCAGACATGAGGACCACAACTGGAGGAGAAGGAAACTCGCTATAACAGTAAAATAGCAAAATCAGGGCATAATTTTTTAATCATAATATTAAAAATCAAACAACATTAATGAAAAAAGCCTTAACCCAAAAAAAAAAACATGATATTGAATCATCGGAGCGGAAACTTCGTTAATTTCCCCACCCCGTCGCACATATTGGATTATAATTTATAACCTAAAACCGGAGCACTTTTTCCAAGTGAAACAGACAAACAATGGGAAATATTTACTCATTAATTGTCTGTTTGAACGGGATTGTTTGTTCTAATTACGTAAAATTGACGTTTCATATTTTCAGGCTCTCGTTTCGCCATTTTGATTACAGTTGGGAATAATAAACAATGAATTGTTGAAGCGGTTTTAATTAGGTTCAGTCAGTAATACATAAGTAATATTATAATAATATTTTATTATCATGTTTTCAGTAATTTCGTTCACAAAACATGCCTGAGTTTGTTCCGAAGATAATGTAATTTTAATAATTTTTTAAAATTACATACAAAAAAGTTACCCCAATAACATCATTTATTAAAAATATGTCAAAATGTTAATGGAAATGTTAGGAACACCTGAGTGTCCACATTATAATATGTATTTTGCTTCGATATGCCTACGTCTGCAACTTGAGGTGATTATGAATTTTGTAGTAGGTAGCTAGTCTTATCTCCCACATTGACTCTACAATCTACGCAATTCTTATTAAAAAACCTTAAAACCCCAACAAAAATAATTAAAACCGTAGTCTTTCTTTACAATTACAACGGAACTATAAAGTGGTGTGTATTGTGATATTCGCACTCAACCCACTCAACCCCTCGGCTAGCACTGGGGTCTGTGTGACCCCACTGACCGATACAGGTACACATTAATTGCGTAACAGATAAAATCTACAGTTTGTAGGTTCAGTTCCGCCCCTCATTTTATTTCGGGTCATAAATTTCACAAGTATACGCTTTGTATACGGTTGATTACTTTTTTTTTCAAATGAAATATTGAAATAGCGTAACGTCTAGAAACAAATTAATTTATAAAAGTTAAAGTGTGATGAATAATTGTGTAGTGTTCGTAAAATATTGTAATTTCTTGTCTAGTAAGTACATTAGAAATTACAATATTTTACGAACACTACACAATTATTCATCATTAGTAAATACTAAATACTGATTTTAATTGCTTCAAATTTCTAGAATTTTATATGTAGCAAGTATCTACTATATTTTCACACTGCAATCATATATTTATAGACTAACTAGCTGTCCCGGCAAACGTTTCTTTGCCATAATTTATAAAGTATATCGCCCGTATTATTTTATTGAATTAGTGACTAAATAATTATTAGTATGTCACCATGGCAAAATCGCTATCCCGCCCCGTGAGTCGTGACCCGCGTCGCATAAACAATGGTCGCTCTTTATAGACAAATAATTTGCAATAAAATAAAATTGCGACTATAGGTAATTAAATATCTGAGCTATCCTATCTCTCAAGTTGGAAAAAAGCACACATTTAAAAAAAGAAAACATTAAAATCGGTTAAGTAGTTTAGGAATCCATCGCGGACAAACAACGTGACAAGAGATTTATATACTTATATTAGAAGATTATAGGTAGTATTCAAATGGTGTAATGTTTGGTCCTCGCAGGCAGCAGTAATTGTAAAATCAAAAGGCACCCTCATGCGCCCCAGCAGGGGTGCGCGCCGCCTGACCGGTTTACTACCGGAATTTTAAACTACATTTAGTTTTAATCCCGTGCAACATACGCATGCACGAGATTATTAGTGTACTTATTGATTACCCTCGGTACTTTGGGGTTAAGCCCGTCACAGACTTAGCTATAATATATATTAATATATTTATAGCAAGGCATATTAATCTATACTAAATCCACATGTCACAGAAATATATTCATATTATAGCTGAGTGTGTGGTCACGCGAAAATTAGTATAGAAAATATATATTAATATGCCTAGCTATAAACATATTAATATATATTATAGCTAGGTCTGTGACAGGCTTCAAGCTTAAGACACCACGTAATTTCTCGTTTAATAAAACTGAGTAAAATATTTTGTAGGCATTGTTTTATTCTGATGACTATATAATTATATTGAATGGTTACTACTATGTATAACATTTTCGAGAAAATGTAATTAAAGCAATTTGTTTACATATTAATGCCTCATTGGGTAGTATTTCTGTAAAACTACGATAGTTTCCATACTTATTAGCATTTATACTACAAGCTACGAAGAAAGTAAACTGTAATATACATCCATGAACGTTATTATAAACACTTAAAGCAATTCAAAATTGAATTTAAGGTGCGTCCAGACGGCGCCACGGCTGCGTGTTATAGTAAATTAGTAACTTGATTCAGCTTTTCTACTTAATGGGACACCGGAAAATCGTATCCGTGACCCGCCACGTATTATGAAGACAAATGAGGACATTACTGTAAACATTTGAATTTAATGCTGGACGTTAGCGTTCATACGCAATATTGTCAAAATAATTCATAGCATTTAATAACACATCATACTTACATGCATTTCAGTAATATAAAGTCGAATGTTTGTGAATGTTTGATATCTGGAATGGCTTCGGTAGAGTTTAGCAGAGAGAGGCCTTAAGCATATAAGCTCTAAATTAACTGATACGATGTTTATTTCGTAAAAGCGGTGGCGCCATTGAGCTCATAAATAAGTAATAGCTAGGTCTCAAAACAAAGTAAAGTATTGCACAAAGGAAAAAACAAATGAAGAAAAAATAATGCAAAACTAAAATATTCGAGAAACATTGTGTCCATTTCGAGAAATTCGCAAAAGCGTGCCTGTCAACCCCTCGGTGCAGGACAACCCTGAACCCCAAGTCCGGAGCGCGGGATTATTTAGCTCCGGTGACTGAGCAAGATGAAACATCACATATCAATTATCCCGTTAATCACCGGATAATGGTGGGCCGAGAGTTACGCTAAACGTGTCCTTACGACAAATAAATGATGTCATATTTCATATGTCATACGCGATATTATCCTGAACAATCATAGTTAAATTTATTTCTTACTTTGTCCCTAGTTAATTGGAAAGGACAGTATTTTTTTAAATGTAATCTAAAATATGGCGTCCTAGTTTTATCTCTATCCTTTCTAACATCATTACAAGCATAATATGACACAAAAAAGTTTAGGATTTTTATTAATAAAGATTAGATAAGTACTCGCTAGTGGATATAAAATAATAATCACCCAACCAAAACAAATTCTCAGCATAAAAATAAAACGCCGAAGGTATTTAAATAGAAATAAATCAGTTTTTGCCCCGAAAGCTCAAATATCATCCCAGCCTGACCCATGTCAGATTTCATATGCCACAAAAAATGGATAAAACCACAAAAACTGAGACAAAAATACACTCATCTCTTTTTAAGTGTGAAAGACAAATGAACGGTCCGTACGGACGATGGTACCCCGAGTGTGTAGTCAAGTGTTACGTGTTACGTTGACGACCGCGGGTTAAATTCCCGATAGTAAATTACTTAGATGATATAACTACATCTCAAAATGAACATTATAAAAACATACTTAGTTGAAATCTATACGTGGGACTTTTTGCGACTTTCTAACGTGGGAGAGCCATGCTTCGGCACGAATGGGCCGGCTCGACCGGAGAAATACCACGTCCTCACAGAAAACCGGCGTGAAACAGCGCTTGCGCTGTGTTTCGCCGAGTGAGTGAGTTTACCGGAGGCCCAATCCCCTACCCTTTTCCCTTCCCTACTCTTCCCTATTTCCTTCCCCACCCTCCCCTATTACCCCTTAAAAGGCCGGCAACGCACCTGAAGCTCTTCTGATGCTGCGAGTGTCCATGGGCGACGGAAGTTGCTTTCCATCAGGTGACCCGTTTGCTCGTTTGCCCCCTTATTGCATAAAAAAAATGGTCATAAATGCGAAAATTTGTCGGTCTGTTTGTCTGTTTAACCTCGTCACGCTTAATGTTAAACCGATTTTACACACGCACACTTTGAGTCCTGGAAAAGGACATTTGACTTATATTCTTGAGGTTAACAACTTTGATGTTTTAAAAAGTATTCTGAACCTTTTTCGCTCGCTGGAATAATATTTTCAGCATTCGACTTCTTCCTTTTGCAATAAAAACTTAAATTTATGACAAAAGATTGTTCAGCATTTTAAAATAATGAATCACTTCCATAAATTTCGCGCCTAAATGCGCCAAGGACAGACGTTTCCTTTTCTTTTTTGTGGTTTTTAGTAAAAGAAGAAAGTTTAAACGTATTTTAATATTTCTGTTAAAGTAATTTATCTAATATATACAATTCTCATGTCACAGTGTATGTACGCGAACTCCTCCAAAACGGCACAACTGATTTTAATGAAATATTATGAAGTTATGAACATTCATTAAACCTGAGAATAGGTTTTTATCTACTTTTAATATTGAATTATTGATAAGTACTAGAAATAATTTATATGGAACAACAACATTTGCCGGGTCAGTATTTACTATTTCTCTAAAGAATATTATCTTTATCTATGTGATTCAATAAAGATCGATTTTTATTTATTACTTGTTACGTAGACCGTAGTTTACTAGACTTTGCCGCAGGCTCTGCACAGCGTCGTAACTAGATTATCCTACAGGAACTCTACATTTTCCTGCGATCAAAATTAGTTTTAAATGTCCTTCAAAAGAAAAGAATCCAGTGACTTTGGAGAGCTACACACACAAACCAACCTTGCGACTTTATAATATTGAATAAAACCCCCTCATTCTTAAAAATATTAACACTATGTGGATTTTTGTCTTTGCCCGATACGCAAAAAGACTTGGCAAGGACAAAACACTGTATGACTTTACAGCTGTAATACACACACAGTGAGGAACTTTTATTTGTAAGATAGTAAATTTACATGATGTATTTCTTTCTATTTTTGCTTCAAACTTAACATAAACTAAGTTCAATTCATGAATAGAGTTTGTTAAGACGCAATACAAGTTTCATGAAGTCAAGTTCACCCCTCTCCCTTATAAATAGATTAAGGCTCCGTCTCTAGAGACCTCATTGTCTCCCCCTCCCCTCCCGAGGGGGGAGGGGTCAATGACCTGCAGCTTTCGCCGCTGGTTCAATTGGTAGTTATTGGTAAATGCGTTTGACCAATAATTGCTCTATTTTGTGAGGTGAATTGATGGTCATTGGAATTGGACAATTACTAAGTTACTTACGTAGAATAGACGGCTTCCAAATTAGATTTTCATTAAGATATTTTTGTTTAGTAAGTAATAGTAGTATGTTTCGATGGTAGATATATACCTACTGCAATAAGTTCGCTGTTAGAGTCGATTATTCAATTATTACTGTACTTCTAAGAATAATAAAAATTATAATAAAAAATATGCCACAATTAACATAAAGTGGCACATAATTTTGTACACTTTTTGACATTTTATACCTATGCCTTGATTCGCCGTTTGTACTTTAGAATTATGAAAGCAGGGGTACATAACCTTTGATGTATTACGTATATTAATTAGTATTATTTTCACTGCAGCCAAACAAAACTGCTATTCAGTATAACAAAGAAAATCGTACTGCTGCTCATAGAGCTTTTACAAAGTTATTCTATACAGTATTTTTATCTTGTTTTTATTGCTCTCGAAAGAGGTTTTACTCAAAGAGTCCTTAACGATTTAGCATCAAACAACTCAACCCGATGGTATTCAAAAGCTTCGAGGCTTACACGAAAGCTCTATTTATCTTGTCACGTCGGAGCTTAAAAGCTTAGTTTTTTTGTAATGACCGATGCATTTTAATGTGCCTTGAAATTACGGAATAGATGTTAAATCATTTTCGACTTTGGAAGCTGTGAAATTGTTTTAAATTCTCGTTACTTTCACTCGTGTCTCATTTATTTAATGTTCATTTAGTTCAAAAGCAAAAAAAAACATGTTATTTGGCCGGGCTATGTCAAGTGAATAGCCGTAGGTTTATAACCCGACTAAAAAAGTAGGTTCACCATCTGTCTATGAATGAATTTCTTTGATAGTACCCACTGAATAATAATTAGACATCGGATTATATGCATTTGCATACTTGCATATGCAAATGCGATTATATGCATTTGCATACTTGCATATGCAAATGCATATAATGACACTTATTAGGCGATAGTGCATATTTTGGCAATTTTTCATTGATAGTGCATATTTCGGTAGTTTTATGCCCTTGTAGATGCCTTGTAGTCTCAAAACTAGCACACCGAGACCACAAAACAGAGGTACGATGTATCAAATATGTGGCTCCATCCCCATTTAAAGAATGTAATACATCCAACAGGTACATTATCTTTCTAGAAACAAAATTTTCATTATAGTTGGCAACATTAGCAGTATAATGAATAAAGTAGTTAACGATTTAATAAACTTCCATGGGCATTACGAATTAATATTACAATCGGAAAATTCTCATTGGTGCTGTATGATAAATTAAAAATCCTGGATTTGATGAAATTGTAAAAATTGGCGCTTTTATTAACGGCACCACCGGAAAATTCTTCAAAAAAGTAATAAATTTTAACCCGTCAAGCCCCAAACGATCGAATTCGACCGCGATAACAATAGAATAACAATAGATTTCCAGGAATCCGCGATCGAGAGATATTAAGTGACTTTTGATTGTGCATATTTTGTGCATATTTCGGCCATTTTTTCGTGCATACTTGCATACATATTTCGGCACTTTGATCGTGCATATAATCCGATGTCTAATAATAATAATTCATTATAGTTCCTTTAGCAACACGCACAATTTATTTGAGTTTTATTTGCCTCAAAGTTCTCATACATATTTGAAATTACAGTTTTACAGTTTAAAATATAATTTATCATCAAACCAAATGCAGCGTTGAGGGTAGAAGTGTGTTTGACAGTTGACAGCTCGTTGTCCAAGCGCGAGTCGTTAATCGTTCGGCGCGCGGCAGCAATGCGACAGATTTAAATACTCATTAGCCTGTCACTGTTTCCGGATGAGTCAACGTGAAAAAGCTGAGCACTTGTCACTTGAAGTAATCATAAGAGGAGTATCTTCTATTACGCACTTTTTCCAAAAAGTTCCTTAAAATTACTAAATAAAAAAATTTCATCAGGTGTTAAGACATAATATGACCTGATCGAAAATTCGTAAGACAAAGGTAGAGTAGACTGTCAAGTGTCGATGCGTAGGAGAGATAACAATAAGAGATGTAATTTTACAACCCCTCTCTTTTGCTGAAAATGTACCTATGTCTATTGCCTGCACAACTATTTCGTATTCTTCACTTCTGCCGTCACAACTTTTTTTTTTTTTTAATTAAAAAAAGCCATAAAATTTTGCTCTACACTTTATTGCTTCTCAGTTCTCTTTATCTATAAAGAGTCTTCTTGATAGACTAGATTATACATATTAATAAAATATAGAGAAAAATATAGATTGTTTTCTGTTTATACCTGTATATTATATTAGCATTTAGCAGTGATAAAGTCGAATCTTCTGTTGTTTTGGACACCACCTTTATACGAGTATTTGGAGTTTGGACTATCCCAACAATTCCAATGGTAGTTAATGCGTACATATTATAATAAAAAGTCTTAACGAGCGCCTGATCCTATCTGCTGCGGGTTACGTTACTACAGTGCTCGTCAACTGGTGGCTCTTAATTATTATAAGAAACTCTAACAGTATTTCCGAGGAAAATGTGGGTTTTTTTTGCTGAAGGCAGGTCAAGTAGCCCTGATGTCACTGCGGCGACCCTTGAGGATCTATTGTGACTCCTTCGCATTAGAGTACCGTCCCCAAAATATGGGTTACATTTCTGTCCAACGTTGTCAGTGTCAGTGGGCAACGGTTGTTGCTTTCAATCAAATGACCAGATTACTCGATTGCCCACTTAATTTTATAAATAAAATATAATTATAGGCATACTCAAAAAATCTTAATAGTGCTGACATTTGAAAGCTTCGCTCCACAACACTAAAAACATTATGAAGAGCAAAATCATCAAAAGCAATTTAACAAAGACATCAGGGCGATTCCATTTTCGCGGGTGCAACAGTTTGACACACTTAAAGCTTCCTACAGGCAAAATGAAGCATATTTATTAATCAAATATCCCGTGAAGGGATACATTTTAACTAGTTTAACAATGATTTATAAATGTAAACCTTCATCAAATGTATGAAGGGCCACAAACAGGTCTGAAGTGCCATCGCGGGTGCAACTAATTTGAACCCCCATTAAGAACTGTGATGAGTTCATATGTGAGTACTGGTTATTGCGAAACTTTTACAAAATAACTTGCCTATATTTCAAAAGAGCACAAAACAAAGTAACTATGTAACAAGATAAAAGTAATTGTAGTAATAAGAACTAGAAATTATTAACCATTTCTACGATCGCGGGTGCAACATCAAAATTTTCAAATCTCTTAAAGGTGAATTAAATCGTAATTCTCTAACAAATTTTAAAATTTTCGATATGGAATATATAATTATACTAGTAATTTGTAATAAAACTGCACCAAAATGTAGTTTTTTTTTTAAATTTTCAGTCTAAATCGCTAAAAACGGTCAAATAGTGTAATTTATACAACATATTTCGGCGTATTGCTGTATAACTATACCACAACTAAACATTAATTTGAAATATATGCTACTTTTGTTTAAGAATATGGGAAAAAACATCGCGTTCCTTAGATGATATTGCTTGAAAACGCTCTTAATTATTGGAATTTCATTTTTTACCGATAAAAGTTGTTTTGTTAGTAAATACACATCTTCTGATGTATATTCCAATTGAAAAATGTAACTTATAACACATTTTAATAATTCTCGTTAATTCTCTCTGTAGCGGAATTGCCCATCAGAAACTAAACAAACAACAATTTTTACCCTTTAGGTCATCGACCCTGCCCTTTAATTAGATTTACCACACCTATCAGTCACTCTATTGACAGTTGAGATTACGTAAGAAATGTTGACAACCCCTGTCACGGGTGGATCAGATGAAGGCATGCGTGGATCTGACCCCAGCGCCTAATGTGGTCACCAGTTGTGATAACCCAAAAAGTACCATAACACCAAGGTATTAAGTTGATTTTCATTTGACTACAACTCTTAAAGAATGCCCATCTACCGCACAAATAAATTTAAATCCTACGACAAAGAGAATAAAGTTCGAATTCTGTTGTTTTTTGTATAGTTGCTTTGAAAAGATTTATACAATTTTAATAAACGTAAAAGATGAAGATAATTTCATCAAAAATATTTGTTTAATCCTTCGATCGTGGATTCTTGGAAATCTATCGTTATTATAATATTGTGTCGCGTTCACCGGTGAGCTTAATGGGGGTTGATGGGTTAAATTTCATAGATCTTTCCATACAAATCTTTCCGTAGAATATTTTCAGATCCTTGTTATCTTATCGAAATTTAAATAACATAGTATAATATTAACAATACTTATATAATATTAGATAATAATTTCCAAAAATGAACGTCGTATGACGTTTTAAAGCAGATTCAAGTATCAAAGCCTCTTTGATTTAAAGAGATTTCTGATTTCTCACTTCACCCACTTAATAAAGGAAATCACATAGGTACTTTTCCGGAATTAAAGTGTAATATAATATTATGTTAATCAGAAGGCTTTCACGTGAAATAACTAGATACGAAACATGTTGAGTATTTTCTGAAATATTACGCAGTATACTAGCTCATGACATCTAGAGTCAACTTTAAACTGTTGATTATTATCGTTTCAAAGTATACAATGGTCAGGGCATTCATAGGACTTTGTTGGGATGTAATACGTCACTTGTCTTACCAGTATCTCACCAGTATATTATAGCATCGGTTACATGACGTCATGAAAGTATACTGGGTTTTATTTCGGAACCTAGGCATTGTGGATACATTGTGCTACTTTAGTAGTTACGAGAAACTCCATAACTTATAGACTGATATTCCTGCGTAGTTACGCCCGAGTAAGTAGAGACTTTCCCGGGAACCGTACGTCATTTTTCCGCAAAAATAGCCTAATATGTCTTTCCACATGGCCTATTATATTATACCTGTGCCAAATTACATAAAAAACGACCCAGTGTTTCGTACGAGTAATCTCACAAAATACTGGGAACACGAAACAGTTTTCACAATAGTTACATTAAATAAGGAATATGCTACTTTACTGTAAGTCTGCCGAACACTCGCTCTTACGGTGTGTCCACATTTGTATCATTTGCGGGATCAGATCTCCGTCGCGATCATCGCGCCGTATCAAGTATGAGTATCATAGTGTGGACGCCTATTAGATCATTCTGCCGATCATGCGTGTATTAGATATGCGGTTAATAGCGATCGGGGCGTATCATGATACGCGTCTCATTTTGACACGCTTCGATGTTACGCGACGGAGATCTGATCGCACAAATGATACAAATGTGGACGCACCCAGACTACTGAGCTTGGGGCTATTTCTAGAAAGCACAGAGTTAAGGTTAATCGTAACCAGTTAGTTATCTTATCAGCAGCATCTGCAACCTCGTTTCAGATCACTGTTTACCGTGTGATATCATTGTGCAGAGATGGAAGGAAGTTGTGTAATTATAAACTCTAAGCAGTAATCCACGCTTTACTAAAATTATTTCGGAGTAGACAGATAACGAACTTTATAGTTTTTTAAAGGCTATTTCCATAACGGTACGTTTGAATAAAGTGGGATATTTTTTAGGGTTCCGTACCCAAAGGGTAAAAACGGGACCCTATTACTGAGACTTCGATGTCTGTCCGTCTGTCTGTCTCCTGGCTGTAACTCAAGAACGGTAATAGCTAGAAAGTTGACATTTTCACAGATTGTGTATATCTGTTACCGCTATAACAACAATACTGAAAACAAAAAAAATAATATTTAAGGGGGGCTGCCATACACCAAACGTGATTTTTTTGGCCTTTTTGGCTCTATATCAATAATGGCAACAGGTAGGTACTTGAATTTTACTCAAGGTCCTTTGTTTTATGTGCACTTTAATATTTAATAATAATATTAAAATAAAATAAAAAATTAAGTTGGGCTTCCATACAAAAAACACAATTTTTGGTCTAATTTAGCTCTATAATGGTACGGAACCCTTAGTGTGCGAGTCCGACTCGCACTTGGCCGATTATTATTATTCAAGCGGTATATTTATACTAATTAGTTATTGCTAAGATTTTACAGAAATTCCTCGGCAGCGTCAAAAGAATAATAATTATATCTCTAATATTATAAAATTGCATTTATAATCGTCTAATTAAAAAAAAATCTTAACCTGCACAAAAAAAACAAATTAAGTACATACTCGTTTGTTTCTCAATAAAAAAAATATAATAAACGTATCATAAGAAAGCGTTCGACAAGGCCAAAATATATCGTCATCTGTTTCTTCGTTCCCAAATATTGCAATTACATGCCCGTATGTGATTCATGCAGATCAATATTTACACGGAGTTAACACTAACACGCCACGTCTGGTGTTTTTCGTTCCCATGGGCATGATCTCTTTGTTAACATTAGTATCGATTAGGTGGTGTAATCATTATTTTCGTGTGATTTTTGAATGGCCCTTTCAGTTGAAGATTCGAGAAACTTCTAGTTGCCTTCAACTTACGTTTCATCCTCTCTTAGTTGTAGTTATTAGGGAGGCTGCCCGATATTTTTCTCCACTGTCTTAATTTTAATCAGTCCGTTATTTACCTGTCGTTTATCAAAGATCTCAAAACCAACTGACAACTTAGGATATATCGTATTATAATGACTGGTATATTTATTAGAAAAAATATCATAGAGTAACGTCATCTACGTCAATTTAAAATGTCCTAATTCCGCCAAACAAACTGCAAAGGGCCATTTACGCTAATCGCGTTATAATAATTACCATGCCTTTTATGCAATGTATATACTGTATAGTATATGTCTGTGCCCTGTGGTATAAAATTCTCAAAGAAAACAATATTTTTCATATTCCATAGCGTTGTTTATTACCGTACCTTTAATAACCCCGAAAACTAATCTAAATAAACCTATCACTCTATTTACTGCTTCTAAAAGAGAGTTCACGAGTTCACCGTAGTTTGTATCGAATCGTGCTACATTTCCCCATCAATCAAACCCCGACTTCGTTATAACTCATACCGTATAAAGGTAGGAGTCCCCCAGGGATCGATTATAGCGCCTCTCCTATTCTTAATTTATATCATCGATAACTTACAAAACTAATATTATGGTGTATATTATATCTAGGTGATACATCATATGGGAATCGAATGTGTTTCCTGGATATGAGTAGTATATTTTGTTTATACGCTTGAAAAAGCTGAAGATTGTATCCAAACTAATATTGTAAATTCGAAAGTTTGTCCGTCTGTCTGTTACCTCTTCACGCATAAACCACTTAACCGATTTTAATGAAATTTGGCATGAATATACTTTTTATCCTGGAAAATGTACGGTTCCCGCGCGATAAAGGAATTTTGACGCAACGTTTGCTCATCCAGGTCATCAAATCATATAATTTGTATTCAGAGTAAATTTTTTACAAAATTATTTCTGAACGTCGAATAGTGCCTATCATACATCCGTGAAATACAAATACAAATACAAATATCTTTATTTCAGACTACTATGGTCCATTGGTTAGTAATACAAACATAAAAGTAAAAATTATTAGGTTAGTAAAAATATTACATGACTTAAAATAAAAACTTAACACTAAAAAGTTAATCATGCACCCAATTAGAACCACGGGCGGATATTGTGTCCTACAGATCTGCTCTCGAATTCATTCATTATCCGCACGTAGTTCTTCAATATGGGTGCATGCGGATCATCTGCCACAATCCTCAGGATGCTGTTGTCACTTCCCCTTACGCGATTTATTATAGATGCAGCTTTTTTGCGAATGAGTGCCCGGAAGCCATCAGTTCTTGCTTGCGCAAACATCTCAGATGCACTACAAAATCGGGGAAGTTTCAGCATCATCCTGAAGATATTATTATATTGGATGCGAAGGGTGTTTAGGGATGCTTTGGTATAGCTGATCCACAGGCCGCCCGTGTACAGATTCTGACAGAACGCTTTAAAGAGTGTGATCTTAACTTCATCCGTACAACGTGCGAACCTGCGGGCCAGCATATTACCTCGAACCGCCAAAGCCCTCCGCTCCCGTTCAATATCTAGATCATCTTTAAGGTCGTCGGTAAGTATATGGCCGAGATATTTAAAATGGAAATGATTACAAGACCGCGCCAAAAAAAATAAAAAAATGGCTCTCGTAAAGACTTACTATTGTGTTCAAGTTGGCGTATAAATCAAACTACAATCTGAAGCTCGTTTCAATGAAGGACGTAATGAAAGTATTTGATGGTAATACAGCAGATAAATCTCCGGCAGATAAGATGTGACACGCCCTGATGGATGGTAGGATGCTCATTGTTGCGACATCGCGTAACTTATGACGCGGTGACTCGTTTGCGGCGTAGAGGTCTTTTCTGCTACTATACGCTATGCTACTATACAATAGAACTGGCAACTAACAGGCATTCCAATGTTCATGAAACACTGGGCTGTTTCACCACTTCCGTATGAGTGACGAATAGGCTATCCACCAATTAACTTGACAGATCAAGTATGGAGAATCTGTCAAAAAGTTGTGAATGGCATTTCGGTTCTTTATCAGAAAGTGGTGAAACAGGCCCTACGGGACTGTTTCACAACTTCCTGATAAGTGCCGGTTTGGCTATCCACCACTTAACTTGACAGATACAGTATTGGAAATCTGTCAAATAAGTTGTGGATAGCCTATCCGGCATTTTATCAGGAAATGGTGAAACAGGCCCTAAATAATAATATGTTAAGTAATATGACGGACAACGAAGGAAAAATCTAAAAAAGTTATCTTTTTGTAGATTCGAGATCAGCATCCTATGAGCAACGACAGATTTGATCACCATTGTCTATCCTATATATGCAGGGGTTCCTACAGTACCTAAACAAGTTTCCATTTTAATAAGTACTAATTAATTGGCAAAGCAAAAGATGTTTATTTGAGACATCTCAAGTCACAGTCGGAGATATTTTGGAGTGCAAATTTAAAATTCGGAAATAATTAAGTTTAGTTAAAAGAAATCGTGATTGTACCTAATATAAATAAAGGACAGAAAAGTGTCGACATGGCATTGAATTTTTACTATTCGCGTAATAATATAGTTGTGTTGAAGTAATAATAATTAATAATTAACAAGTGTAGTTAACGTTAAAGCCTGCGGTTAACATAACCAAAGGTTATCGTGTTGGCTTACATTTCGGACGAAAATTGTTTTCCTTACAACTTTATCGAGCTGTTTCCTTGAGGTTAGGTCAAAACTAAAGGTTAAACAAACTTAATATTTTTATATTGCAACGGTGATCATAAAGCTGAAATAAGAGCTTGAGATTGGGTCCGTGGTCTTTGTCTGTAAGGTTATATTATGGCAGTATGCCAGACAAAGTAAAGCACACCTTGCACAGTAATTATTCGGCATTCGCTGTATTTTTACTAGTAATGGAGCAGACGCTCTACTAAAGACTGATCCAATTTCATCAAGGACTTTATGCATATCCTAGCTACTCTATATTCAAATACGTCTTAGCCATTTAACTAACAGTCCTGTCGTCAGTCATTCAACTGAGGATATACGAATTGGCCAATAATAACATTAACGAGACCTAGATCAGTTCAAATCTGCAATTAGTCTAGGACAGAGAGTTAATTTCCGACTGCGCAGGGTCGGCAGAACATTTAGGGGCTGTGAAATAAAGTGTAATATTACTGTAGTAAAATAGTGACGCTCAGTCATAGGCTATCCTTGTCATGCTCAATCAAAGGGTTTCTCAATGAAAGCCCTTATTTTTATTGGCGTTTTGCTATTAGTTTCATGCACAGACAGTGGTTTCATGCATAACATACAAATAAAAGTAGTAAAGAACAAAACTAAAAAACTAAAAATACATATTATAAGAGTAAAACTACGCTGTAAAGTATAAGTAGAGCCCCAGGCCCTAATCATGTAGAGATTTGGATTGAGTAGACGGTATTCAAAATGAAAGAAATAAGTGAAGCCGATAGGAATTGAGTTACAGAAACCCCACACATTAATAAGTAATTGCTACAGAAATGTCACTGCTATAGGATTATAGAAGTGGCATCAGCCTTTTTTTTTATTAAATAAGGGGGCAAACGAGCAAACGGGTCACCGGATGGTAAGCAACTACCGTCACCCATGGACACTGCTATTTAAAGTGTTTTGGCAGTCCCTTCATATCTCTTGTTCATGGACGCCGTTACTTATGACAACATCCTGCTACCATTTTTCCACCTGAAAGGAAAATATAGCTACTATTTCGCCAAATATTCCCAGTAAGTGAAAGTTATAGTTATAAGGGCGTATATTTTGTCGTCAGTACCGCGGCGAGCGCGTGGCGGCCGTCCATCTCACTTACTCTCCCCCGCACTCAATCTGCGTGGACTGATGTATCTCATTTACATCTGATACTCTGTAGCTAACTAAAAATGATGATGCCATCGGGGAAATGTCATAAGCTTTTTGAGAAAGAGAGTACGTAGATAATAATTTACGAATAAAAATTCCGTTAGTGCCTGATCTAAGCAAATCTGACGCAGATTCGCTTTTCAACATGGCCTAACTACTAAGGCAGATTTTTTAATGGTCCGTTTTTAGCCTATCTTTGTGGTCACTTCGGACGCATTTGATTTTTTATTTTCAGTGAAATTTATAATTTTTTAAATGTTTACTAAATAAATTGGCTAACACTTTGTTCCTTCGCTAACATTTTTAGTAGTTTAATCGTAAATAGGTAAGAAACAGATTACAGACTTTCGCATTTATATTAGACTAGAATCAAAATCTAGACAACAAAAATAATCCAAAAAGTTTGAAATAATTCTTATTCTTAATTAGTGCCTTTTTCAAAATTCGAACCATAACTTACTCTGTACTAAATTTTCATTATTTTGAAGTCGGTACCGGTTAAGTTCTATGTCAAGTATCCCAGTTCTAGGTACCGACATCAAAAGAATGAAAATTTAGTACAGAATAAGTTAAGGTTTATTCGAATGATGAAAAAGGCACTAATTAAGAATAAGAATTATTTCATACTTTTTGGATCATTTTAAGAATATTGTTTTTACCTTGGAAGTCGGGTTCAATTTTTTGTTAAAAAATAATTATAATTTTACTATTTTAGTTATATAGACGACCACAAGACTTTATGCGTAGATAGGTACCTACACATATTGCACATTATATAATGCACGTTATATTACTGTAAGAGAAATTGTGGTAAGTGCTTGCAGTTATCTAAGCGATGCTGAAACCAAGCTTTTATGTTTTAAAGGTTTATGAGTTCTGTTCAGTGCCTTTGGATCCAGAGACACCTTCGTATGAAATTTCTTTCACTTATTTGTAACATAATATGCTTGAGTTACTAAAAACAACCTCTTAATCACTATGTGTGTTTTTATAAAAAATTTCCATCGATTGCCTATAGATCCCATCATCACCTTCGTAATAATTGTACCAAATTCGGATTATACCCGATACAACAACAAGAGAATTTTCGAAATCTGTCCACAAACAGCGGAATAATGATCAAAGATATCTGTTTCGATGTAAAAACTATGAAAAACACTAATAATACTAATAATAGAGTCATAATGTGATTTTGCACGATGTAAGGGTAGAGACGATGATGATGATTAATCTAATGTACCATTAGCATATGCCTTCAACTCTTAAAACAACGTCGAAACCCCCAAACATGTAATCTATAAGGAGGCCGGAGATCTGATCACTATAATCAGTCAATCAGTATAATATCTTGGTGCAAAATCTGACTTTTTGGTAAGATCTCAGTAAATTTGGAAGAAATCACCATAAGTTTCCATTTGAAATACTTCGGATTATGAATCGAAATCTTAATATCATCCAGATAAACGGGGTTTTGGTAAAAATAGCGAAGAATTCCCTCGATTACTTATGGATCCCATTATAAAGTTACCTTTTTTATGAACATGGTACCAAATTTGGCTTAAACCCGATACAATAGCGAAAAAATCTTGAAAATCGGCCCACAAACGGCGAAGTGATCGTTGAACATACAAAAAAAATATACCTATATATAAACAGACGAACATATAACCTCCTCCTTTTTGGAAGTTGGTTAAAAATCGGCATAGATGATGCCCGCACCTCCGTTGTGCCAAAATTCGTTTATCGCGCGGGAACTAGGGTTCCTTTTTCAGGTAAGTATAAAAGTATCCTATATGTCCTTTACCGGGACTCAAAGTATCTCCATACCAAATTTAAACAAAATCGGTTCAGTGGTTTGGGCATGAAGAGGTAACAGACAGACAGACAGACACACTTTCGCATTTATAATATCAGCATGGATTGTGCACTGTTAGCCTAATTTTTATGAATATCGTACAACTTGTTAGTTAATAAAAATCAACCGTAATGAAGACATGAGGTCCCAACTCCCAATTAGCTAACAATTTTACCATCAAATTGATCTGACCCAAAAGTCTTTGTGAGGCGAAATGAAAAAGGTTGACATTTTAATGAAGTTTCATACAATTTCACCTCACCATTGTCACTCGGCAGTCGGCCACAATAAGACGGGAGCCGCAGACCGCCGCCGCCGTAAATGCCACGTCAAACAAAACACGAAAACGTTGCTAACAGCGATGTAAAATATTTAAATATAATAAAAATAGTTTTAGTGTCTAAACACACAATTCCGCATGATTAAGCCCGCAATGTATTTTAAATTGCCGACGACATACTATTCCGTCGCGTTCCGTCCGTATTTTGTATGCGTTTGACATTGCGGACGTAATTTACGCCGCGTTACTTCTTCCTATTGTGTTTAGACACAATAAGGAATATTACGCAAAGGTCGGAGCAGAGGGCGATACTGGCACATACAGTAAATTATCCGACCAAAACCCAATAGAAAAAAAGATATGGATATGGAGATATAGCGAAATATAGAGCTAATGAGATTGAAGAAATTAGGACACACTATCATTGTAAGGGTAATTCGTCTACAGGGTTTTTAGTTTCTGATATTGTATGATAAGGTATTAATAATAATATAAAAATATATGAAACATATTATTATCTGTACAATCTATTTGACTGTGACATCACTCCACAATATTATTGATTTATACCCTGGAAAATAAGTGGAAAAAAAATATTGAATTTAAATTTTTACTTCTTTCTGTAGTTTACTTCTTAGAATTTACAAGAAGTACTATAGGTATTAGGTAGGTATTATGGTATTTACCATCTTAAATCTATATAAACTGAAGCTCTAAAGTTTAATTTACTGTAGTATAATTTACATGTGTTTTAGAGTTTTATTTACTTTGTCTTAATTTTTACTTGCGACCCGCCCCGGCGTCGCACGGGTATAAAATATATAGCCACTAAAAAATTATCCTTCACGTGGTCTACTTCTTATCTGTGCCAAATAACATTAAAATTGCTCCAGTAGTTCGCGAGATAAGCCCTTTCAAATAATTTCCCCTATTTTTTTCTATATTCTCCTATTAGTCTTAGCGTGATAAAATATAGCCTTCCTTAATAAATGGGCTATCTAACACTGAAATAATTTTTCAAATTTGACCAGTAGTTCCTGAGATTAGCGCGTTCAAGTTAGCCCTTTCAAATAATTTTGCCCGTTTTTTTCTACATTTTCCTCTATTTCTTCGCTCCTGTTAGTCTTACCGTGATAAAATATAGCCTATAACCTTCATCGATAAATGGGCTATCTAACACTGAAAGAATCATCAAAATCCGTTGCGTAGTTTTAAAGATTAAAGGGAACAAAGGGACATGAGGGAAAAAAGCGACTTTGTTTTATAATAAGTATTGATATGATATGATACATCAATGCTGTTGTTGTAATTAAAACGTCAGCTTTCCTCGTCAAATTATAAAGAAATGCAAGTGTTGAATGAAATGTAATCTTATTTTTACTACAATAGAGGTTAGATTCACTTGCTCAAAGTTATGATGGTTTGATATGGGTACAATAATCAAAGCAAAGCCTTCTACGAATACGTTTTTGCCAGTCTACCTTTACTGTACATACATATTTACTAGCTTAGTTAATTCAAAACACGAGCTTCCAAAAATGAGAATGTAGAGACTTATTATAAATTTAAATTATTGCTTGTTTTAATTCTTAAGAAAAAAATTGACGTAGAGCAAATGCTAAGTTACATAATTCTTGTCTGTTGAGAATCATGTTATTTACATTTGGTAGAAATACTTAATATTACATTTCTTGAAAATTATTGTAAATCTACTGCATATAATGAACATTTCCTGATTGAAGTAGATAAAACTATAAACAAAGTTTGTAACTTAATAAAACTATGAATAAAAAGCAACAGCAAAACCAAAATATTTCAAAATCTCCAATCTCTCATGGTCACCCTAACGAGGTGTGAATTCAAATTTCGAACAATGGCGTTTGACAGCTGAATGGCTTTTCTTTTTTTTTTATTAATTCAATAGAGCTGGCAAAGGATTTAGTCTGCCGGTTTTTTGTTTGCGATGAAATGATTTACGAACGAGTGCGTTCACGATGACTTAATTGAAACTTAATGTTCCAGTAATTAACGTGAGAAATGGTACATGTTGTACAAATAAGATGATATAAAAATCATTTTTACTATAGGTACTACTAAACTTACTCAATGACACTTTAATAATTTATTAAAAAAGAATCAAATAATAATATTATTTACGGGTCTGTACGGCTTTCATAATAAAGTTGCTTTTATTAAGATGCCGTCAAATAATTTTTATTTAATATCTCTTATATCCAGTTACAATTAATTTATTATAGCGATTAATTTAACGATTTAATAAACCCTACTTATGCATACGGGACGTCGTAATAATAATGAAGCGACACAACACACACACTCTTTGCATGTGTGCACACATTACACAAATACAGTGTGTGTGTCTGTCTGTGTGTTCATACACAAGCAAGTACATTATCAATTATCCCCGAGTACTGAACCCGTAAATCTGATTTCAATAACTCAACCGAGTGACCTCACTTGACCTCAATAACAGCATTGGTGTTTTATTGAAGTATTGTCAGCTGTCCACAAATAAAGGCGGGGCACTTTTTAATAAATATTATTATTATTTATTATTATTTTCATGTTGTATGCTGTAGAGCCTATTCAAGCATTAAAGGAATATAATAATAATAATAATAAAAAGGTTTATTTTTCACACAACTTACAAATAATGGTACAGGTAATTACAAAGACATTTAAACGTGTGAACTGGAGCCTAAGCTAGGATACCCTGTGTTTCAGGACTCCAGGTTCCACCCGCAGATTAGAGGAGAACTTAAATATTACGAGATCTTTTTTTTTTAAATATAAGAACTGTTTATATTTAAAAAGTGTGTGTGTGTGTGTGTGTGTGTGTGTGTGTGTGTGTGTGTGTGTGTGTGTGCATGTTTATTTAAATGTTTTATATTATGTATACTATACTTTACATTTGCAGGCATCATCTTGTAGTTAATATAAGAGACTCTGATTCGTTATAGTTTAGGTTTAACAGCCAATTTTTCAGAATAGATTTGCATTTTTTCCGTGTTTTGTTGTATATGTTCAGTATTCTATTTATTTTGTTATATATGTATGGTGCAATGAATGATAAGTGTCGAGTGAAGAATACGGAGTTATGTTTTAGTACGCTACAGACTTTATCTGATCTACGTTTTTGCAGGATGGTCGGATCAAAATTGAGTTCGGAGTGTTTGTATAGTGTGGCATGTAAAATATAAAGCCTTCTGACAGATAGTACTTGCGAATCAAGGTAGAGGGTGTCGGTTGGATATCGAAATGGCTTTTTTAGCATTACTTTGAGGACTGATCTTTGTGCTCGTTCTACTAGGACAAGTTTAGATTTACAAGCGCCTCCCCATGCAGTGATACAATAGCTTAATACAGATTGGGCTAATGCATAATAAACACTTTGCAGAAGTTTAGGTTTAAGGACTTCACGCAGGGTTTTAAATATCCAAGTTAGTTTACGTGTACGTGCTGAAAGAAGAGTTATGTGGGCGTTCCATGACAAAGCGTTATCCAGCATGACACCAAGGTATTTAATCTCATTGACTCTTTCCAGTGTTAGACAATCGCAGGGAGATGACGCAGATTTTGCTCCACAAGTGTGAGCCTTGATGTTAAAGGTAGGTCCGGGTTGAGTTTTCTTTGAAATAGAGTAAGCTAAATATTTTGTCTTCTTTAAGTTTATCGTCAACAGATTTTTATGAAGCCAAGCTATGACGTGCATGAGCCCTTCCTCTGCGTTTCGTCTTGTTTCGGCCCAAGTGTCTCCTGTGAATATTAGCGCGGTGTCATCTGCATAAGAATATATATTTCCGCACGATGGTTTGTAATTACATAGATCATTTATATATACCAGGAAGAGACTCGGGCCCAAGACGCTACCCTGAGGGACTCCGTAAGTAAGGGAATGGTAAGTACTGAGGTGATCGTCAATTTTTACTTGTTGGGACCTATCTGTCAGAAAACTTTTAAATATTTTAAGGGTGTTTCCTCTTATGCCTATATTCTCAAGCTTTTGGAGAAGAATAGGGGTATAAACCGTGTCAAATGCCTTTGCCAAGTCCAGAAATATTCCAATGCATTTTCTACCATTGTCCATATTTGTAGCTAGGTGGTTGACAAGGCGTATGACAGCGTCTTCCGTCGACTTTTTTGGTTGAAAGCCAAATTGAGCCTGAGATATAATTTTTTCTCGCAATAAGTAATTCATTAAGCGTGTGTTCAATAGCTTTTCCATAATTTTTGACAAAGCAGAGAGAACTGAAATCGGTCGGTAGTTATCTATGCAGTCTCTGCTTCCACTTTTGTGGATCGGATGAACAATAGCTCTCTTAAAACAATCAGGAAACACGCCGTGTTCAAAACAAAGATTTACAATGTGGGTAATAATAGGGGAAATTTTTTTAGAGATCATTTTCAGGAAGCAGGTAGGTATACCGTCCCATCCAGTAGCTGAATTACTTTTTAGGGAATTTATAAGATTTTCCACCTCTCTAATATCAGTGGGAAACAGAACGAATGAATTAGGGGTTGATCCGATCGATCGTTGGGCTGATCCGATTTCACAATTCACATAATATAGTCGGGGGTCTGTTTTCTTTTTCAGGTCGTCAGCGAGTTTGCCGCCAATCGAAGCAAAGAAAGAGTTTACTCTATCAATAGATGGTTGATATCCGTCCGGGTCTAATTTCAATAGCTCTAAAGCGGGATTTTTACATTTAGTGGTGTTAGTGATTTTCTTAATCATGTTCCAGGTTTGCTTGGGGTTTTTGCAGTTATCTATTTCAGACTTATGATGCTCAGATTTGAGTCGGTGAAGTAAATCGTTACAGAAATTCCTGTATCTCCGGTACGTAGTTTTGATAATATTGTCATTTGGAGTTGAATTTGCTTTTTTGTGCAGAGCATCCCGGTGAGCTATGCATCGTAAGATGCCTGGTGTTATCCACGGTTTGATAATTTGTTTTCTGTTAGGGATTTTCTTAACACGTGTATTAAATTTAAGTGAATCTCTGAGATGTGAGACAAAACTCTCCGCAGCAATATTAGGATCACCAATTTCTAGAATATATGAGAAATCTCCATCGTTAATATCTTTGGAGGCATTCTCATAGTTTATTACATTTAAACTTTTCGACAGCTTAGTGGGATTAATAGTTTTATTTATGCTTAAAAGAACAGGAAGATGATCTGTTATATGTGTATTGATTATGCATGTTTGTGTCTCAAGTTTAGTTTTTATCATAACGTGATCAAGGCAATTAGACTCTCTGGTCGGAAATAGGTGTGCAGGTAAAAGACCGTTTTCTGCTAGCAGATTAAGATATTGTTCGCTACGTCTATCAGTATTATTAGGTTTTATATCGATGTTAATGTCACCCATTATAATTAGCGTTTTAAAATTGGCGAATTTTTTTAAGTGTGTATCAAGAGAGGTAAGAAAAGAATCAGTATTGTGCTGTGATGGGGACCTGTATAAGCAGAGAATACCGTAATGACAGTCAATACCTACAAACAGACCACTGGCATCATCAATATTCAATTGTTCGACATTATGGGCAATATTATTGGAAATATAGATAACCACACCGTCATTTTGATTGTGGGTTTTAGATGTATAGTGGATGTCATAGTTTTCTAATTGTGGTGGTAATTTACAATCTGAGAGACGGCATTCTGTCAAAATCAATATATCGCAAGGTACCTTAAGTCTTTTAAGGAATGCCGCAAAGTCATCAAGATTTCTATATATGCTTCTTATATTCTGAGTTATAATATTTAGAGTCTTATCAGGGAGTTTCAGAAAGTTCGCGCAATCTTCGGGTTCTATTTGAACCGACTTTGATACGCTAAAGATATCTAGTTCGCTATTTAAGTCATTAATGTTAGTCACCGTATGTGTTTAGTTTTAATGGTTTATTTAAAAGAATTGAATTTGACCGTGCAGATATTTTAGGGTTAATACTGCTGTCTGAGGAATTAATTATGTGCAAATCCGGTAGGTTCATTGGAATTCTGTAGTTATCTAGTAGTGAGATGTTGGAGCAGAGTTGAATTAGGTAAAGTATGTTGGGCAATGAGTAAAAAGGTGTGACTGTATGTGTATATTGTAAGACCATGCATATGTGTATTAGTAGTATTATAAGAATTTTAAAGTAGAATATTAATACTAGGTTTAGTTTGAGGTAATATAAAATATAAAAAACATACAAAATTATAACTAGTCATTTCGTGGTTCTCTGGGCTAGGCTGAGAAGGTCTTCTTCCTTGTTGATACGTAGAACTTTTGCGCCATTTTCTTTTCGTAGGAAAACATTTCCGTGTTTGGTCCAACAATATTGGTAGCCGTTTTCTGATGCAAATTTACGCGATTTTGCGTATAATTTTTTAGTGGTTTGCGTGAGACTTTCGGATATGAATATAGATAGTGGGGGATTCATATGAAAATTAATTGACTTTGTTGACAAATTGGCCTTATTACTTTTCCTGTATTCTTTAACCGCCCCAATGATAGCCTCCTTTTTCATTACTGTTGTAAATTCCACGACGATTGGCGTTCCAGAGGATTTGGATTCATAGCGAAAGAGGTCTTTAATATCGTTTGGTTCTATGGAGACATTTATTGCTGATCCAATATTCTTTACCAGGCTTAAGATATCATCTTTGGTTTCAGAGGTTTTTCGGGGCAAATTTCGTATTTCTATACTTGTACTACGGCTTGTCTTTTCCAAACTGTTAATTCGCGTTTCCAGTTCATTTATGTAAACTAAATTCTTTTTTCTTTCCGTTTCACTTTTTTCTAATTCTCGTCTCATCTCTTCGTATTTCTCGGACATAAAAGCGAGGGATTTGAAGATCTCAGTATTTTGCTGCTGGATTTCTTTCATAGTAGTGTGAAGCGTTTCGAATTTCTGGTCTTGGTCTCTTGTGTTTTGCGAAATCAGAGTCTTCATTTGATCCATAAACGCCTTCAGTTCATCCTCAATAACGTCACCACGCTTTCGTTTATCGTGTCTGGTAGTATTCCTTTGAGTGGAGGCCGCAATGGTCGATAAGTCCGGCTCCGAGACACAGCAATCCTTAGGCGGCGAATGTCTTACCGACATTGTTAATAGGCAGTTGCGAACTCCGAGCAAATAAATATTACTAAGTAATAACAAAAACAAGTGAAGTTCGGTATCGCTTGAGCCGAGAGGTCTTCTTATAATTGTGGCGATCGAGGAATACGTACTGAATCGCTTTCCGTCAAACGTAACTTGAACTGGGGTCTAGTTAAATTGGTTGCTATCGAGCCACGCGTACGATATGGCTTGCCGTCCAACGTAACTTGAACTGTGTATTATTTAAAATAGTAGCGTGAACATTTACTACACACGACCGATCTCCTCGGCGATCCGCGGGCGAGAGGGATATAAGGGACTTTGTTTAAGAGTGAGCAGTAGGTTTTGTTAATATATTACATTTTACTACGTCTTTATCATATTCATATTTGTTTCAGTAAAAAAATCGTATTGAAAAGCCGCTCTAAACTCTACTTGCTATAAACTAATATATATTCTGTGCCTCTACGACAATTTTGCATCACACTAAAATATTGTGTTGATAGTAATAATTGATAGCAGTCAATCCATGCGATTGTTAGATGTTTGTTTCTCAAGCAGAAACTATTCTGTACCTAATTATACATGTTTTATTTTAGCATTTTTGGCAGGAGCTAGAGTGCAATCCAATTGTTTTAAGTGCAGCAATAGCTATTTAGCTAAATAACTAATTTAGCCAAATGGCTCTTCTGTAAAACATTAATCACTAAGAATTTTTTAAATGCATTACGCACTGAGCACGCATTTCCGTTCTAAATTTGAATTTCGAGGCTCAGTGTTGCTATGCTTTCCCATATTATAACTTATTTAAATCTATATATAATATTATAAAACAAAGTCGCTTTTTTCCCTCATGTCCCTTTATTCCCTTTAATCTTTAAAACTACGCAACGGATTTTGATGACTATTTCAGTGTTAGGTAGCCCATTTATCGAGGAAGGCTACAGGCTATATTTTATAACGCTAAGACTAATAGGAGCGAAGAAACAGAGGAAAATGTGGAAAAACGAGGAAAATTATTTGAAAGGGTTAACTTGAACGCGCTACTCTCAGGAACTACTGGTCCGATTTGAAAAATTCTTTCAGTGTTAGATAGCCCATTTATTGAGGAAGGCTATAAGCTATATTTTATCACGCTAAGACTAATAGGAGAATGTGGAAAAAACGGGGGCAATTATTTGAAACGGCTTATCTCGCGAACTACTGGAGTAGTTTTTATGTTATTTGGCACAGATAAGAAGTAGACCACGTGAAGGATCATAGGCGATCGATTTTAATCATTTTTAGTGGCTATATATTTTATACCCGTGCGACGCCGGGGCGGGCCGCTAGTTTATAATAAGTATGAAGTATCTGTTAACTAGTTTTTAAAAGGTATACTCATTATGTAAATATTAGGCTTTATTCCTACTTTATTCTTATTAAACGGGGGAGAAATATGAAGATATTATATTACTATCGTTTAAGTATTTAAAACGACATTTTCAGATTTAACTGGAAACCAAATACTCGTTTTTAATAATCGTTATCCGTAGCTTTGATCTTTGGTATACTTAACCCAAATTTAATAAGCACTTATAGTGGTCCTTATTTTCAAATAATTTATCAAACAGCAAATAATTTGAGATAGCCAGTTTCCCCATAAAATGCTCGTTCGATTTTCGTGGAACTGTAATTTTATTACTAGCAACACCGGCCGGTAATAGTCATTATGATAAAACGCAGAAACCACTCAAGATAATCCGGGATCGAACCCGCACTTATGGTTTATCGGGTTTAATGGATATTACCCAACTGCTATAGTACTATTGGGGATGCAGTTTTTAATGCATCATTAATAGCTCTAACGAATTACTTTAAATTTTATGTAGGTAAGTAACATCAGAGAAATTTAATTGGATTATATCAAGTCAATACTAATACATATTGTAATACTGTGCTTATACATAGTCATTACTCATTAATATGTAGGTTAGGCTTGATATGATATTAAGTTGACATAACCCAACCAAATTACCTCAGAAAAAATTACCTATCCTTTTTCTGAGCAAATTACGTAGGTCCGCTATTTGTCTACGACAAGGCGGGGCTAATTTATGTATCTAGTAAAGTTATAATTAATATGTCATTGTACTTATTCGTATCGATCACGCATATTGCTATCGCGTTCCTATCTTACGACTTTAGAATGGACACCATGTTCACGTTTACATATATTTGATTTCGTCCGCGTCAACCCGTAATAACAAAGGTGACTAATTTTCTCCGGTTTTTCCATATTCTCCACTGATTCTTCGCTTGTAAGTTGTATTGGTCGCAGATGTTAAATAGCCTTTTTAGTTTTTTTAGCAAAATAAGGGGGCAGGGCAAAACAGGCAAACGGGTCACCTGATGGAAAGCAACTACCGTCGCCCATGGACACTCGCAACATTAGAAGAGCTGCAGGTGCGTTGCCGGCCTTTTAAGATACGCTCACTTCTTAAAGGGTTGCAGTGTCGTATTGGCCCGGAAATGCTGCTTAAAGCCTTCCTCGATAAATGGAATATTAAATAACACAAAAAAATACAACCAGTAGATATAAATAGTTCCGGAGATTAGCTCTATCAAACCATCAACAAACTCTTTAGAATTATAAGGTTAATGTTAGAAATTTTGCAAGGCAGGAATTTCATGGGAATGCCGTTTCTCCAGTAATGTTCCACTGCGAGTGGGCGGAACGTGAACCAGCATGGTTAGTGGTTACAGGAGACAGGTCAATCTCCTTATAAAATGACGACCAGATCTCGGAATATCTTCATAAACAATAATAATTTGTATGGTAACATGAAACATCACAGAAATAGATTCTATGTCTGTGGGTAACATCGTCTGCAGACGACGAGACCTACATCTCATCAGAGTATCGAGTAGATTGAGGAGACAGTACACTCGGTCCAGCACTCGGTATGTTTATTGTTGATGTGCTCGGCCGAAGGCACTGTCTCGCCACTCTGCACTAAATACTAAACATAACCCCAAAATGGATTGTCCTGACCTCGTCTAACGCACTCGTCCACGTCGTCGTCTACTGTTAATCAGGGACGAACGCGTTTGATAACTGCGCGTTCAAAAGCGTTTTCTGCTGTAGCGTTTGTAAACTGAATCCGCGTACGGAGAAAACGCGCACGGCTGAACGCATCCTTGTTGTAGAACTGTTGTAGGACTGTTGTAGCTGAATCAACATTCGCTCTACGTATTCCTACCATTGTTGCAGATGACTTAAAGCCCGGCACGATGCGAGTGCTGCTGCTGGTGGTGGCGGGCGCGCTATGGACGGCCGCGCTGGGCTGCCCGTGGGCCTGCTCCTGCCGGCCCGGCGCCGCGGACTGCGCGCACCGGGCGCTGCTGCACGCGCCGCGACGCCTGCCCGTCGACGCCCACCGCCTGTGAGTACAACACTAGAGACCATGCACGGTCCCAGGAGGGCTGGTGTCCAGGGCCCACGTAAGGGCTACTGGCGCATGTGTGCATAAAAAGGATTTTGGCGCCCCTTTAGGCAAATTTTATAAGTCCTTGGTTTTGACGCCCTAAAGATGGCGATTTGGCGCGCCTAGAAGATGGCGCCCGTGTGCATTGCACACATTGCACATATGGTAGAGGGGGCCCTGCTGGGGTCAAAGGAGAAATGACCAACCCAAAATGTAGGTGTTACTCTCCGTGACCTCCCCAAGATTTGAGGCTGGGACGGCACCAGCTGACCAGGCCATATCGTGTAGTCAGAATAATAATGCGTATCCTACCAGTTGCAGTGGTGGCCAACAGTTTCGTTAAAACTAACCAGCCCATAGTCCATAGGAATAAGATCTCAAGCGTCTGCAGTGTTGAGTACATAATATTATTAAGTACGAATACTGTTTCTTTGTTTACTTTCGTAGCTCAACGGGATGGATGACAAAAACGATTGACCAGAGATCAGTGTCGTTGGATAAAATATAATGTCCATCCGGTACAGTTTATGAATCGTTTTTATAGAAAGAAAATCAGGTGATCAACCTGCATTGTCTTAACAATACTTGTAAACAACGTAGTAGGTATATATTACAATATTTGTAACGCGGGAAATGGGAATGGAGACCACGACCAGTCAAGAGCCACGCTCAAAGCCTGGTCTACGGCCGTTGTTACCATGAAAGAGGTGTAATTTAAGCTATGGTTGAATCGTTTTGATTATGGCCGTATAAGACGAAATAAACTTTAGTTAGTTTTCCTAGTAGGTAAAGCGACAGAGCGATTACACTGACTTTGAAGCGTACGTCGTTATGAACGGACATACAGTAAACAATAGCGATCAACTAATATCCAACAATCCACATAGCGATGCCATCAACACGTCTGTCGCTATCAGCTAGGAATGCCAATCGAACGACAAAAGTCAAATTTCAACCCTGTTCCTACAGCCATAAGAGCCAAAGGATATATTATCTCGCTCGCACACCATCCCCGTCCCACTCTGCGGCACGTGCGAAATCCCATAAGTTCTGAAAGGGGAGGAATTTTCCGGACTCCGTAATAGTATGTTCCTTGATGGAGATTAAGGAATGCGCAGAGAAAATTAATTATTTCCTTACGCTGAACACGTGTTCGTGAAAACAAATGTTCAAAAGTATCATACTGTTATTAATCCCTCGATCGCGGATTCTTGGAAATGTTTTTGTATTATTGGTGCTCTTATGGGGCTTGAAGGATTAATGTACTAATTTTATTACAATTTACAATATACAACGCGCAGAAATTAAATTGACACCAGCTTTCATAGAGTTTTAAAGAACGAGATACCTAGTGGCTAGTTAACTTCTGCATGTTTTCGTTTCGTTTACGTCAAACCAAGGTTTTTGATTTTATTATTTTGTATAAGAATACTTTCCTTAAAGTTATTAAATATCTTTATATACCACGATATACTGTAATCGACGAAACATGGCGATAGCGGTCATTGACTTCCTGTCAAAAACTTGTCATTTTCTATACAAAATCGCGATTGACAAATGTCAACATCTGACACTTCACTGGCAATCGCAGTATATAATAAAGAAAATGACAAGTTATTGACAGGGAGTCAATGACCGCTACCGCCATGTTTCGCCGAGTAGTTTTTAACTACGACATGTTTTTACGAGTAGGTACAGTGGTACAGGTGATAATTAATTAATTGAAACTTAAATTATGTGATATAAAACCTTGGAATATGAACTTAAATTATTATAATAACTCGACTCAAGAACACATAGCTCGTTTATTATCAAAAGAAACAGTTTTATTATATTCTCTGACATCCCAATTCCAATTAAAATATCAAAACATATATCAGAAATCAAATATGTCTGTTGCTCGGTTACTCTATATTTTATACTTCAATAGAGTCGGGGCGGACGGAGTACACTTCACACGAAAAGTGTTTAAAATTATTTTTAAAGTGCTTGCGTTTAGTTTAAAAGCTTGGGGTTAGAAGAAGTGCGTGACAATTTATGAAGATAGTTAATTTAACCGAGAAGTACAGCCCGTAGCCTCTTAGTTCAATTCTATAGTTTTAGTATAGGGGTTATGTTGTGTGACAATTTATTATAACTACTTACAAAACTTTTCCATACAGAAATAAAAATTGCAATATTTGTAAAATATACTTAACTAAACTTAATCTGATTTTACTATGTAGAATCGAAGAAATTGATTCATAGACAGTTGACGGATCTATATCATCTGGTCTTTTTATGTCAATAATTCAATGTGATGTAAATTGTAATATTGTGATCTGTCGGCTGTTTGACATAACTCAAGCAAACTACATAGGTCTGTTAGGAATCAATTTCCTCGATGGTACCATCAGAGAAATAGATTCCTAGGCAGATGACATGCCTACGCCATTTGGTCGAGCTATGTCAAATCAATAGTAGACCTGATCTTTCGTATGAGATTGTGTCATAATCCGACCAAATTATGTAGGTCTCCTATCTGCTTATTAATTAACTTCCCTGATAGGACAATGTCTGAAAAATCCCACAATTTTGGTTTTCTATAGCTTGTAAAATGTGTCACAAGTGTGTGTGTGGAAGAAATCTGTTTGTATGAAAAATTTACAAGAACATAATAAATTATATATATTGATAGAGAGGTATATCACAGCGTCCTGCCATTCCGCAAAAATATTGAACACTCAACTATAATTACAAGTGCTCAATAACAATTTTATCTTAATTCTTTATCTGGAATTATTTAACTGCCTTGCCTTTAACTGCACTTACATTAATGATTACAACCGGTCTGACTTTGTTAACTTGTTTGATATTGAAGTCGATTAACACACATTTTCAATGTGCCGCATTTCAAGTCTCAAGATGATACCTTATCGTTACAAAAAACAGCGTGCTGCGTTTGCAAATTCGTTTTTTAAGTGACAGCTGAGTGTATTTTTAGCGTTTCGCATTGACACCTGTATTTTTTTATTTACGAGAAGCGCAGGTGACTTATCTTGCCATTTTTGGTTCCTAAACAGGTACAGTTGTGAATTAGTACTTTAAATTACATTACCCATAGCTCAGACATTTCACGACTACACACATTATATCCACTAAGTATGAACATCATAATTATTATAATTGGATAAACACTAAGTAGCGTAAAGGTTACTTGGTTCATTTGTAATTTATACCGACTTCATGTATTTAGCAACATTGCTATATTATTTAAATGATGACGTGTACATGCATAAAATAGCTATATTTTACTAAGAAAAGCTGAATTTTAAATGTGGTTCGTGCGCATTATATTATGCAAGAGTGAACTGTATAAAATAGCAATTTTTGTGACAGAATTTTACAATATATCTTCTGTCTGGATAACATGCTGCAGCTTTTTTAAACTAACATTCATTGTATGTTTGTAAATTTAGTTAAGTGCCTACATAATACATTTTCTCAGGTTTTTATGTACAGACATATGATTCAAAGTTCTGAGTCTTTTATAGATATTTTTGGAAAATAGAATCTCTATTCTATTTTCCAAAAATATCTATAAAAGACTCAGAACTTTGAATCATATGTCTGTACATAACTTTGAAATATAATAAAAATATAATTTTAACTTTGAAATTTTATTCGATACGTCTCTACGTATCGAATAAAATTTCAAAGTTAAAATTATTTTCAAACAAAAGCTATGTACAATCAGAGAAGTTGATTCCTAGGCAGATGGCTCATGGCGGACCCAAGCAATTTGGCCGAGCTAACATTAAATTGACATAAGCCAACCACATGACTTAATTAGTCCGTCAACTGCCTAGGAATCAATTTCCTCGATGGTACAGCATAATTAGTTGATAGCACTTAATAGGTAAGTAAATAAATAACAAACTAAGGTATCAATCAACTCTAATCCTCCATTTTTACCTTATGACACTTGTAAACTCGTCTGTACATCAGCCACATTATGGCCCTACATTACGAGCGTGGTTGAATTTATTATTAATTGCCTTTAATTACTGTGCGGAGAGACTTGTGGCTCCACACGGTGTACGAACTCCTTATTAACTATATTTTATTTGAACTAGCTGGGAGTGACGCCTATTAGTCCTAAGTTACCCTATTACCTTAGATGTAAAAATTGATAAAAATGCAAATAATTCTACTATGTAGAGTCAAAAAATCTATTTCGAAAAAGTTGTGTATTATTTAAAAGTAACAAAAAATGTCGAGTACTAAAGCCCTTATAATTGAAATGATAAAGCTTTATTAATTCCACAATATAGGTATGTATTTCAGAATAGCTAGGTGTGGAGCACCTCCGAGTAAAAGCCTCCTCCAATTTTTCCATTCTTCTATATATTTTGCAGCGATAAGCTAATTTCATTCTGCGCTGGCCGCTATCTCATCTGTCACGTTTGAAGGTTTAGTACTTGAAATAAAGTAGGGAATGTTTATAAAGCTGACGATGATGAATAATAGCTTAGTAAACAGTAATCACACTTTAACATCTAAGCAAAAACTCTCTTTTCCTTGAACACTTTACCAATACAATAAATAGTAATTTGTTTTTCATTTCCTCACTCGATTTCCATTCATCTTTTGTTCATGAAGTTTCCCTCGTGTTGTGCGGGTAGTTGTACATTTTGTACAATCTGTATCGGGGGCGGTGCGGGGGGAGGGACGCTTTACATACCGCCGCCTGTCTTGTACAGGGTAAGCGCACATAGAGATTATGAATTAATGTGAATAAACGAATTATTTGTTCAGCTGATAATAGGACATTCGATCTTAAGAGGCCGGGTACCCTTGGAATTTCTCATACAAACGTAATACCAAAATCATTTTCTCACACGAAAATATTTAACATGTTTGAGTTATTTTTCAGTTTAAAGTAGTAATTACCTAGGTTCCTGTACAAAAATTTACGTCAAAATATTTAAACACAAAAAAAAATTTTTTGTTTAAAATTTTTTTTTAGTAAATTTACTACTAAATATTGAAACACTAAAAAATAGAGTAAAACACTAAAAAATATATAAATAAATAGTAAATTTACTACAAAATATTTAAATACTAAAAAATATTTTTTAGAGTTTAAATATTGTATAGTAAATTTACTATTTATTTATATATTTTTTAGTGTTTTACTCTAATTTTTAGTGTTTCAATATTTAGTAGTAAATTTAATAAAAAAAATTTTAAACAAAAAAAATTTTTTTTGTGTTTTAATATTTTGAAGTAAATTTTTGTGCAGGAACCTAGGTAATTACTACTTTAAACTGAAAAATAACTCAAACATGTTAAATATTTTCGTATGAGAAAATGATTTTGGTATTACGTTTGTATGAGAAATTCCAAGGGTACCCGGCCCCTTAAGACAATCTCACGCTAGAATGAAACCAAGCTAATAACAGACTGAAACATATTCTGTTCTATTATCAGCTCGGTAAAGGTCGTCATAAGATTAGATATTAGACCATAATATCCTTATTGTGTGTTCCGAAGTGGTGATTGGTCTGCTCGTTCACTATCCTATTAATATTGTAACTTTCACAACGAAGACAAATCTTACGACAACTCTCAAGCTCAAATCTAAATAGCCGTTATTAGGCTTAAGAGCGTACAAAGAGACATACTAGGTATTGAAAAAAAGCATTTTTCTGGCGCAGACGCAACAGAATATGCAAATCGGCTGTAAGAGGTCAATGACCCTCCGAGTTTCGAAGACTGAGTAAATGTTATGTTATTTTGTAAAAACTTCGCAAACAAACAACAAACGACCTTAATGAATAATAAAATATTACCATACTTACCTAGGTATATTTTAAGGTCTTGCCTTAACGTAGAAATTGTTTACTTACATAATGTTCGAAATTGATATTTTATTTTATTTGTTATCTCTACATTTAACTGGTCTGTGAACGGATGTGGAATTGGATTGGCAACATCAAACCTCTTTGTCTCGACTTACACGCGATTACCTTACTACTGCGCGCTGTAAAATATGGCCTTTCATCTCGTTCCTTTTGTTCACTCGCTCGTTCAATTATTCATTCACTCATTACTTATAGGCCTATTGGGTGGAATATATTAATTCGTAATCTTTAAGTAATCGAGGTATTTTTCACTGTAGACTTTAGTTTATATTTACGACAAATACCTAGTCTTAACAGAATTGTTTACATACAGTACCATTATTTACTACACGTGCTTCTTCCAATCAAGTTTCTGTTCAAAAAATGTATTTTATTTTTTAAAGACACACAAAATATCAGAGAAAGACTTCTGCAATCCTAACTTCCATATTAAAATTTGACTTTAAACTATGCACCTAAATTATAGTAATTTATAATTATTGTTAAATCAAAAAAACGCCAATAATTTAATAAAACACCATTAACTTGAATAAACTGACTTAATTTATTTTTAAAGACAGTAAGGCTTCTTGTCAACCTCAGATTTGAATAATTGCAACATTTTATAAAACAGGGAATTTTATAATACAGAAGCAATTGTCAGCTCATGCTACCCTCCCGCAAATACGGAACCCTCGAAACAATTCTAGCTGAGGTTAATATTTAATATTCCACGCAGGAACTCCATTAGAATCCGAGTGCACAAACAGAGGTATCTCTATACCAGTGGTTCCCAATTTTATTTGTTCAGGGACCACTTTTATATTCTTCTTAAACCTTTCTTTCTTAACCGCTAGGTAGGCATAAGAAAAAAGCTGTAAAAATTTAAACTTCAATCAAATCTCAATTGGAATTAAAATAAAAGAAAACTTCGCTATTTGAGTAAATGTGATTTCTGTTCTTCACGATGTCGGCTACCCTTTTCTTTTTCTTTCGCATCCCCAGCGGCCCGGGGGGATGGTCGCCGGGGTATGTGGGACTCCCCTAGTGCTGCGGTAAGGAGGAGCACCCGGGGTTACCGGTTACCCACTAAAACCAACCGGTGCCTCCTTATTCCGCTAAGCTGCTGGGCCACCGGACCCGTCTACGAGGGCGATATCTGCAGCAGCACGATGTCGGCTATCCTAGAACTAATTAGTTAGTTTTTTTTAGTATTAGTTATTGAGTGAGTAGTGTAAATCATTTGCGGCCCATATAATATTGGCTTCTGCGGACAGGTTGGGAAGCAGTGCTTTTTACAGAGTAGAAATATAGAGAGCGGTATAGGGAGTACCTCAAGGCGATACTATCGGTCGCAAACTCCTTGCTGTAGGATGACTATGATTGAAGGTATTTGCGGATAATGTCTGCATAATTTAGGCGTATTAATATTTAAAATAATATTACATATAATGTGGACTCGGGCACTTTTATTTTGTTAAATCGGTTGAAATAATATGTAATTGATAAGTTTTACATGTACGTAAGTACAAAGAAAAAATAACTCTGTAGATGTGCCGACTCACAATGTCGCAGATAATTTTTTTTACAAATCCAAAACGCCTATGGTTTGCTCTTCAAAACCTACGCCATTTTTGCTAATGTTCAGTTTCTGAAAATACCTGTTGAATATAATATTTTGTCACACTTTGTAGTGTGATGCCATATTATATTATGTCATATAGAGCCTTTTTTTATTTTTTATTATTAATCCCTATGAAGCCCCCAAGCGGTCGCATCGTATGCGACCGCGATAACAATAGAATAACAATAGATTTCCAAGAATACGCGATCGAGGGATTGATAGATAAACTCCTATCCCAATAACCTCAGAAACCGTGCATTAGTAATTTTAATATAAGTGTAACTAAGTAGGTGTGTTTCAGCAGCCAATCAAGGCTCGCGTGGGGTCCAGTTGTAAATTATAGGAACGATAACCGATACTTAACGATATATTTCATTATCATTAGCGGCAACTAGAACACTCTGATTGAAATAGACCGTTTAATGAACATTATTAACTTTATACTGATGATGAAAAGCAGGGTAAAAGTGTGTTTTCTTGTTGATGTTATAATTATGTCATTTTCTTGATTTTTAAATGAAAGAGTCATGTGTCGGATAGACTGGAATATGAAAGAGCTCGCGCCTGATCTTTTTTAAGTCGTGTCTACTCATTTTACTAGATTACAAGACTAAATCTACTTGTTTACTAAAGTAAAACAAGAGAGTATGAGTATGCATTATAAAATAGTCTCTGTAGTACACATAAAAAAATCTGCAATTAATAATGAGACTACTTACCGTCACCGTCACCGAAAACCTTCTTTAAAAAAGTCCCACAAACTACAGTGATCATAGTCTCCCTAGTAATATAAAGCTATGTCCCGCGGCAACTCTTTCCGAGCGAGTTCGGTTAGGGCCTCCCCCGCCTCCGCTAAAAGCTCCACCGATTACATAGGGAAATGAGCTTAATATAAAAGCTTTTTGTAGTGTAAGCTCTCGTGTGAAAGCTCAATGAGAGCCGGCTCGGACTGTCATGTGGACATGCAACCGAAGTAACTTGTTTTTAGTAACATCCTACAAAAACCAAACGCTTTACTAGAAAATAGAAATACTTAAAACTTATAATTAACAGCAATAATTAATTAATATGTATTACCTTGTAAGGTGTAGAAATTAATGTATTGCGCGGGAACCGTAGGTCCGTATTAAAAACCAAGCTATGGCTTTTAATCCAAGCAATGATTAATGAAGTATCTATCTATCCTTTCCCGAGACTCAAAGTATGTCCGTAACGAATTTCATCAAAATTAATCATAACGTGAAGAAGTAAAGAATAGACACATTCGCTCTATAATATTAAATATACCTACATTAATAATAGAGAAGTATTTAAACTAAAACTAGTCGTATCATAAGCTATGTAATAATATTCTGCAAAATATAGATAAAAGCTAGAAGTTTATAAAAATAAAATAGAATGCGATTATTCTATTCATTTTTATTAACTTCTAGCGGATTTAAAAACATCTAAAATTTTCCAACTAAATCAAAGAATTTGCATACAAAATAAAATCCGCCAATTCTGCTATAACTGCCCCAATTGCTTCATTATCCGCCCAAGGAAATAACGAGGAAAACGACAAAATGCAAACGCCCACGCAATCCTAAAAAATCACAACCGACCTCAGCGAAATTTCCCGGATCCCAAAAAAACGGAATTTACGGTAAATAAAAACCGCTTATTTTCCGGCCGACTAAGTCCGACAAATGGGCGCGTTTAATTGAAATGGGGTGAGAATCCTACTGTCTCCCATGCCGAATGCTCTTATTGATTTCATTTTTTAAACTCCCCTATATAAGCTGGTTAACCGCTTTTCAGATGAATATGTTACGAATTGCCTGCTTTTTGCTGCAATAAGCTGAAATATGATTATTTTTATGCAGCCTTATATTAAACAGCCTCATAAAACTACTGCCACATTTTGCTGAAATATGTAAGAATTGTTTTTTCCGCGGGCATCATCGAGTACCGAGTACTCTCTTTAAGAATTGATCATGTCTCACCAGTCATAATGCTGTATACTTGTGGAAATGCAGCAGCCTTAAAAAATGTGTTATTCCAGAGCTTAAGCCTTAAACCATACCAAAAATAAAAGCAGCAGCAACATCCATCTTTACAACTTACATCGACAGCCATTCACAAGCCTAAAACACGTAATTTCCAAAACGCATTATTTCATCACTATTATATTGTTCTAACGCACTTTTCCAGAAGTCATCTTAATCTTATGCGGTATCCAGCTATGGATTTACGTATAGGTAGTATAGGCAGCGTCCTATGGTGTCGTAGGGAGGGCCTCCTACTTCCTAGGATGGCAGTACAGTTCGTACATAGGTGCGGCATCATAATTAAAGTGGCGCCTTAATAATATAATATACTCATAAGTCATAACAAAAAATCCGTCCCTGGCGATATCACATACCTGTTTAGTATTTTAAAATGGCACAAAAATGTTCTAGAATAATTCGGAAAGGCACAAATTATGATGATACAGGAATAATGACAATGGCATTCTATTCCGTCTGCAGGATGGCACGCCGCCACCTGGCAGAGTATTTTTCAGACCAAACAATTTGAAATGCGCGGCAGAAACGTGGCCGGAGCACACAGAATACTAACGGCTTTTGTATTCGCAGGACCGACTGGGGTGACTATGACACTGGAAAATTTAAGACATGTGTTCTTCAATTATGTGTGTTTTTAATTAGCGCTTTTTGTGATACCTAGCTTTCCTCTGCGTTGCTTGATACTGAAACAGTGGAAACATAATATTATTGTGTTTATATTAATTCACAGTATGATTCGAGTAATACATTATCATATATTACTCGAATCATATTATATAGCTTATACTCGTTAATCGAGAAATTATGGGACGGAACGGCTGGTTTCTAGACGTAACAAGTTAACAGAAAGATAGTCAGTCACACTATTTACAATAATATTATGGATTTAAAATTAATTTAACAAATAGACAGAGTCTTCCACAAGCCCTCCGTGTGGACAGTCGGTCTGCAGCTGATTTTTGGAAGCGCTCCAGCTAGCGCAATGCGGCTCGTTGATCAAACTTATTAATTTATATCCACACTCCCTGCGCCCCGCGCTTCCCTCGCACGGCACGGCCATTCAGCAAATTGGAAAAGATATGCCACGTGCACATGGGCTCTGCAGGCTTGCTCAATATTAGTTAAAAATTGAAGAATATCTTTTAAATTGACTTCGTACTTTGACATACTTCATATTTACGAAAATATTGTGAGAATCGTGCAGCGTGCTTTAGAAGTCAGGACCAAGGCGCATAATTAAAATAAATTGTCAGAAAATAATTTTCCACCCAATAAATCTGAATTTTCACTGGGATCATCATCTTAAGAATAAATATTCTAATGGTTCTAGCTGATGGGGGAACATCTGAATAATTTTAACAAAGAAAACACTCTTCTATAAGCAACCTATATAACCCATCGATCTATAACGAAATGAAGTTTATTCTGTCAATCATGTTCAGTTAATATCCGTGGATGAGTTTCAGTAAACTCCCGACGGTATCACCCACGCCGTGATAATTGAAAGCTTAATACCATTAGCCTGATACCGTCTAGCCCGGGGACTCCCCTCTCCCCGCTCCTCCCCACTCGCCAAAACTCCCCGAAACTCCTCAGCCCTCAGAGGAACTGAAACTATTTAAACGCTCGCAAATTCCTAACTCAGAGGATACTGAATACTGTTATGAATATAAGCGCTAGAAATTAATCTGAGTTTCGCCACTGGTTACATATTTTGATAACGGAACAGTATTATAATTTAAAAAAAAAGTTTTTTTAATTATTTAATAATTTTATCTGGGTGTCGCGGTCGCCCACAACTCCGTTGCGCCAAAAACGTTTATTGTGGGGGAAGGGGAAGGACTCAAAGTATCTTAGGCGGCTTAGGCATGAAGAGGTAGCAGACAGACAGATAGACACACTTTCACATTTACAATATTAGTGTGGATATTCTTTCACTCGAAACAAAATACAGAACGTTAATCTAAAACTCATAATTTTATAATATAAGTTTCATGCTTTGGCTTCAAATGTGATTCTAGTTGTCCATTGAAAATAAAAATTATGGTCAATGCGTAATGCACTACACCTAGTAAATATCAGAAATATTATGAGAAATGATTAAATATGTCTAGTATATGGACAGACAGTTTACATAATATTCTGTACCCTTGGACACAGATATTATATAAAGTTAATTCTACTAAAGTACTTTCCGACTTGCGAGTATCAATATAACCCTGATAAAAGTTTATTAATATAAAAACCAGCGTTCAAAGTTGAAAATACTCGCAATTATAATATAAAATTAATTATAATTGACTCGGTTTAAGTGCGGGGCTAATTAATTATAAAAACAGGCAGCTGTTTAAAAAACAATTCATCTTCAAGTTAATGAATGCGTTGTGAGCGCGACAGTACTCCAACTTATAATGAAATGGGAGTATTTCGGGACCTTGTCGGGCTAATTATTTCACCGACAACGACGGAATGAGGAGGTTACTTGATCTTACTAGGATTGAAGAAAAGAAGATAGTGAAGAAATCTAGATATACTTAATGCTAGGATTGATAAAAAGAAGGTAGTGAACATGTAGTGAAGAAATCTATATTTAAAACAAAAATTAATTATCAATTTTGTTACAGTTAGTCTCCCTAAAACTCGGGAACCGTTGAACCGATTCTCGAGATTTAGCAAGAGATTTTAGTCTTGAAATAGTCATAGAAGTCCCGCAGGTACGGTTCATATTTATAGGAGGGAAGTGATAAAAAATTCAATGGGCTATAACTCATCTAAGCTAGTAATTATTTTGCTTGTGGTCAAACTGAAGTTAGCATTATTTGGAGTGACACCTACTTGCGAAATTGGTGTCACTATAAAATCTAAATCATAGCTTTAGAGCTATTATATTACCTGCAAGGATCTTGTGTTCGACACTTGGACGATGCATTAGGTATGTTATGGGCGTGTATTTAGATACACGCCCATAACATACCTAATGCATCGTCTAAGTGTCGAACACAAGATCCTTGCAGGTTTGTACGCCAATGCCACGGCGCGGCGTATATTATGTTTTATTTTTAGGGTTCCGTACCTCAAATGGAAAAAACGGAACCCTTATAGGATCACTTTGTTGTCCGTCTGTCCGTCCGTCTGTCAAGACCCTTTTTCTCAGGAACGCGTGGAGGTATGAAGCTGAAATTTATATCAATTACTCAGGTCTACTGTCCCTTGAAGCTGTGAAAAAATCTGACTTCTAAGCCAACGCAATCAAAAGATACAGCCGTTTATGCCGCAAATTTTCGACACTTGCAAGGGAATCAAAACCTACAGGGTGCTTCCCGTGAACTCAGAATCTTGAAATTTGGTACGAAGCAACGTCTTATAGCATAGATAAAGGAAAAATTACGAAAACCATAAATTTTTAGTTACATCACATAATATATATTTTTTTTATAATTTTAAACTTACTACCCATTTCCTCATAAACGCGTAGAGGTATTAAGTTGAAATTCATACCAAATACTCAGGTCTATAATACCTTTAAGCTGTAACAAAATCAAACTTCTATGTCAACGCAATCAAAAGAAACAGCAATTTAAGCTGCATATTTTAACTCGCAAGTACTCGCAAGGGAATCAAAACCTAAAGGGTACTTCCAGTCGACCTAGAATCTTGAAATTTGGCATGAAGCAACGTTTTATAGCACACATAAAGGAAAAATTCCGAAAACCTTAAATTTTTAGTTACATTACAAAATATATATTTTTTAATAAATATAAACTTATTACTTTTTTCCTCATGAACGCGTAGAGCTATCAAGTTGAAATTCATATCAAACGAACTTTGTAAACCTTGCAGGTTTGTACGGAACCCTCGGTGCGCGAGTCCGACTCGCACTTGGCCGGTTTTTTTTATTAAATAATTAAAAGCGTTTATTATAATTTCATTTTGTGGGACGTTGTATAATTTTAATATTTAATTAAAAATGTGGATTGTGGCGTGAAATTTGTCGTGGCAATTGAAATAAATCAGTTTATTATCAGTTATTGGCCATCGAGCCGAATTACCAGTGATTACGCAACACACCGAAATAGTGATGTGAAAATTCAATAAGTATCGATATTTTTAATAATTATCTACTCGCAATACAAAAATTAATTAATATTTTTAACTACGACGATATTTTGGGTACCTAATGTACATCTATACTAATATTATAAAGAGGTAAACTTTGTTTGTTTGTTTGTTTGTTTAATTGTAATGAATAGGCTCAAAAACTACTGGACCGATTTAAAAAATTCTTTTACCATTCGAAAGCTACATTATTTACGAGTAACATAGGCTACATTTTATTTCGGAAAATATAGGGGTCCGTAAGATATTTGGGTTTTTTTGACTCAAGGTGAAAAAATCAACCAGAAAATTTACTTATTTTGCGTACGCTGCCTAAACTATAAAAGATAGAACCATACAATGTTCTAAGTAAATGTAGATCTTTTAAATATCTACAAAAAAGTCCGCGACACACTATACCTATCTATGTCAAGTGAGGTACAACAACCATTATTTTATTTAAAAATATTGTTTTTTTTGGACTATATTTAAACGCATTTATTTTACTCATGCTATAAATCTTTATCAGAATGAATTATTTCATCACTAAGTACAGTTTATGTAGATAATATTTGGTGATTAAAATTTGACGTTTGGTTTAGAAGTTATGGCGAAATTAAAAATTGCGATTTACGCTCGTTTTGAAGTGGGCGCTACCAAGGCGGGGGCGCACAGTAGCGAAGATTATGACCGGCCCTGCAGCTGGTGAATTGGCTCATATACCAAGAATTCCAATGATCCCTACTGATTTGCCGATACCCTTCAAAAGGCTCCAATTTCCTGTAAAAAAATATTTTGCACTAACGATAAATATTATGTAAATCCCAGGGCCAAACATTCAAATTAGTAGGAATAGATATTTACGAAAAGAATGTTTTGCTCTATCACGAGTCGGAGATCCCTACCATCAGTATAAATTTTGTTACCTGAAAATAACTTAACGTCAACTAATGTTGTTTATAGAAAAGCTCTACAATAATCGCTTTAGTTATCTATCCTAAAACAACGGGTTGCACTCCGGGACTACCGTCAGAAGGGAAAACTTATTATTAATTACATTTAAATATTCTCATCACAACTTTAAGGCCGTCCCCCGAGCAAATGACCTTGGCCATACATTTGCCGCGTTGCCGAGAGCGCACCAAAACCCTATTTTTTTACTTGTCTTAGTTCAAAATTGTCCTAAAAAAAATTTAAAACGGGGACTATGTAGTTTATGATATTGTCGATCTATTGGCGTGAGTTTCAAATAAAAGTAATTTGTAAATCCTAAGGAGATGTTGAATGTATGCTTGAATTTTAATAAATTCGTTTTACTTTGGAAGCTGATATCATGAGTATAATAAACAAAAATAGAACATTTAAAACGGGGAAAGGAATGTCGATATACTGAAGATTATTGCTGTATTTTTATTATAACTTTGTAGCTTTCAAATTATGAGTTTATAGGGATTGAAATACGGTAAATTACGGTATCTCCGTAAGGAACGCCCTTAACATCCACAGAAAGACAATCTGTGCAGCCTGCGGAAAATGACTGCTTCGTCGATGTTTCTGTGAATTGACCTGGGAATCATTTTACTGACCGTATCTTTCCTGGGTAGGAACGAAAGAGGGGGTCTGGTTTTGTATAAGACTTTTGCGTTAACACGAAAAGTACTGATCGGTTTTCACAGATATATTTGTCTTCTTCCGACTCAACATTTGGTGACTAAAAATCCCGCCCTCCACCCCACCCCTCTAAGGGAACCACAGAGGGGGTCAGATTTTATATCAAACTTTTTTCTTGGACTTACTTTAACAATTATTAACTGTTTTTTCCAACTTAACATCTGGTGTATACAATTTTTCGCCCCACCCCTCTTAGAGGACAAAAGAGGGGGTAAGATTTGTATCAACTGATGAAGTAGAAATATTTTAAATGGCAAAACGTTTGCCGGGACAGCTAGTATAATATATAAATACTCTTTTTCTTGTTACATAAACATTAAAAGTATGTACTTAAAAATATTTTTACATTAGGTCATCGTACCTACCTACTGCTTGACTAAAATATTTTTTCTATAAAAAAGCAACTGACTTTAACCATGTGTGATGTGACTGACATTAAAATTAGCACAGGGGTCACCATGTCACCTAACAAGAAACATAATATTTTAACACACATGACACGACGCTTATCGATTCATCCTCTTTTTAATTTTGAATATTAGTTGTATTTTCTGTCATATTGGAAACGTCACACGACAGATCACAGGAGACAGCGGATTTTTATTAAGATTGATAATAGTCGATAGAGTCCCAACCCTAGCATGTAGATCCAATAATTACGAGTGCAATAATTAAGTGAATTTACATCCAATATCCATATTAATTGAATTAATCAATGCAATAACATTATATTGATGTATCGACAACACTAATTAACAGCTATAAACAGCCGATTGCCGTCCAATAGGGATGTTCCTGCTCGGTATTTTTTTAATTGTTTTTTTTTCTGTATATTATTATTTTTATGTAAATTAGTTAAAAACATACAATCCTACAAGATAGATTTGATGCTTGGCTGAAATTAGATAGAATAGCCGTTTCAGACGCACTTCACGACAATTTTATCAATGCGTCAAGTTCTTGTAGGTGTGAACTCCAAATCTTTGCGGATGCGGGTGCGGATATTCGCAACATCCCTTGTGTAAACTGCCATTAACCCATCAAGTCCCATAAGCTCACCGGTGAGCGAGACACAATAGAATAACAATAGATTTCCAAGAATCCACGATCGAAGGATTGAGAACATCACCATTCATGATCCATTCTTATATTTCAAGTTTGAAAGTTGTGTCTATTCACGCTAAACCGATTATGATGATAGTCGGTATGGAGTTACTTTGAGACTCTGGAAAGGACACAGGGTTATATCCCGAAATGTACGACTCCACGCTATAAACTATCTCTAGCACCCTGCACCCGTAGGCCGTAACATGGCTACAGTAGAAATACGAAAGTATATAGTTAAAGCGCTTTACCGCGGCTAGCCGCGATCGACAAAAAATCAAATATAACGCCACTTTATGACACATACAATAGTCCTAAAAACTCAAATAAAATCCTACTTTATGACGTAGACTAAAATATAGTCTTCTATATTGTCATAAAGTGGCATTTTAATTGAATTTTTGTCGATCGCGGCTAGCCGCGGTAAAGATCGGAACGGCACCTCTAGTTTCACTCCGCTGTTTGTCTTATAGGTACTTTCGTATTTCTACTGTAGCCTACTGTAGTGCTGTAGAGTAATAAAACTTCCAGAAATCTACTATTATAGAGTAAAGCGGCTGTAGGAGGCCCCGTGCATATCAAGCGGGTTCCCACGGTAACCTGCGGCTAATTACTGCACACAACTTTACAGCTCGCACTCGCTCTGCATTTTATTACTGATAGATGTATAGTAGGTATACTATACACTATATGTGTACACATTAACTTGTTCACAGTCAATGTAATAAAATCAAACGAACAATTTCTAACGTCCTTTAATGACGGTAAAATTGCCATCATTAAAAGTGGTGGTGATGAAATGTAAATGTAAGGGCTAGTTTAAATTGCACACATGCCGTACATTATAATTTATCTTGTTTCAAATTGCCGAAAGTCACAATAGAAGGAAAAAAAAACTCAAACAGCGCTTTAAAAGCATGTTCTTTGGGGTAGCCTGCAATGTTTTCCTTGACCGAGGTACCTACTAATTCTTTCACAGAAATTGCACCCAATATACAGACTACGCATAGGAATTGTGTGTAATTTTCATTACCTACTTACAAAAAAAAATTAGCTATAAGTGCACAGTACACGTTCTATTCTCCGTTGCAATTAATTTGGATTTTAATGTAAAGAAGCTTCAGTGTAAGCCTATACTGATTATTATCCATCAGTATAATGCTGCCAATTTGAATATGCATTAAACTGCGAATAATAAAATACAGTACACATAAACTTAGTCGCAGTTTTTGTTAACATCAAAATAAATGGAATATTAGTACAGAATTCAGAAGCCTGAGGCAAGTTAAGTTGGACTAGTTAGTAACTAGCGGCTGGCGCTCACACTTCAAACTATTTCAAGTAATGGGTCCTTTTAAGCAATTAGCAAGTCGGTGGCGATCACTCAAACACTTTGGCCGCCATTTTGAAACCTCTTACGAAACTTCAAAGTGCCGATTTACACAATATCATGTTTACCGATTGCTTTTAAGTAAATATCTAAATATAATAATTAAAATGATCGTCTTTGTTTCAGAGACCTGCAAGGGAACAATATAAGCATCATCTTCCAGAGCGACTTTCAAAATCTGAAGGATTTGAAAATATTGTAAGTACAATTTTTGGAATGGATTGAACAGGTGTTGATTTTTTCAATCGTCAAACGACTTAAACCGTTTAAGTACCTACTAAGCCTGACATTTTGGTCAAAGACCAAGGTGCTTATTTTCATTCTCTGGTAAAGTCATACAATTGAAAAATTTTCCCAAAATAATGTAACCTATAAGGTTTAGTAACATAATATTAATAGTCTCTCGATTTCAACTTCTCCACATTTCCAAAAGCTTTAATCCTTCAAGCCCCATAAGAGCACCGATGATCGCGACAATAATAGTATACAAAAGCATTTCCAAGAATACGCGATCGAAGGATTAAAGAATATAATAATAAGAAGGTGGCAGAAAGCTGATAGTCGATAGATGAAGACTGCCCAAGATCGGGATGGTTGGCACTAGTTGGGGGACCAACGTAAATCATTAATAGGTTGATCATGATGAAAGAATATTGACTAAGTAGTATTTTTTTGTTTCAGGCAACTATCAGAGAACCAGATCCACACCATCGAGAGGGACGCATTCCTCGAGCTCAACTCGCTGGAGCGACTGTAAGTTACGTCGTGTCAAAGTTACAGTCTGTCAAGAAAGAGTTGATGCTGAACTAAATTCTAAACGTTCTCACTTATCACGATCGAATAGTGGTTTATTTGCTTTGTGTTTCCACGGACAACGTTTGTATACTATAAATATTATCACTCTGATGCATTTTTATTTCGTTAAAAAATGATGTCTGGCGTCTACTCTTTTTTGACAAGCTGTACGGTTGTAAGCAGCGTGACCGTAGTTACTACCTAGTACCTACTTAGTAATCTGTATACTGTGGAGCGACGCGGTGACTTTGCAGTGTCGTACAATTTCTGTGTTCATTTCAGGAAACTGAGCAATAATCGGCTGGGACACTTGTCTGATGGCCTATTTGTGAGATTGAGGCATCTACAGCGTTTGTGAGTAGTTGGTATGGGCCCCGCCGGACTACCCGCTTGCCCTTTCTTGCTGTTAATTAGAGTCTTGCTGTGATGGGTCTACTAATTTTACACACCCCGTATATTATGATCTTTAATGACCGGTTTTCTGAGGTTATTTGACAGGTTTATCTACCCAATAACGGTTTTGATTGGCGTTAAGGCCTCTGCTAGCTAAAGCGTCCGCCGTGGACGTTTGTAGCGCATCCATTTTCGCAACACGCGTCGTCCGCAGCTGGTCTCCTCAGCTAGCGAGGACCTTAGAAGATTAACCAAACAAAAACGCTGTTAAGTAGATAAATTCCTGTCAAAAAACGGGCAATTATCTCATAGAAAAAATATAGGTACGGGTTGTAACACTTCATGATCTAGTCGAAAATGCATAAAATCCAATTTTAAACATTGTAACTATTATTATTGTAGTGTGCTATGTAACTACTAACTATTAAAATATACTAATAATCTCGATAATTCCATAATAAACTTTAAACTTTTTGTCAAGTGGTATAAGAAATTTACTTCTTAGTCTTTTGAACTTACCTACTACTAACTACTATAAGCAGCTATATACAATTTCAAATCTACACTTAGTATATCTTTTTAGCCAGTTCAGGACTGGTTTTTACTCGTACCTACATGTTTAATTTAAGTTTTAACTAAAAATATAGTTTTAAAAAGTCAGGGCCTACGTTTCACCACTTTCTGATAAAGTGCCGTATACATCACAGCATTTTTGACAGATTCTTTATACTTCATCTGCCAATTTAAGTGGTGGATAGCCTATTCGGCACTTATCAGGAAGTGGTGCAACAGGCCCTGAGTGTATTATACTGCTAAAATCTTGCGTTTTCGACTACGATCACAACATTCTACTAACTAAACATACAAGTAACATAATCTATAATTTCCATCAGCTTCTAACATCACAGTAATACAGTAATTTACAGCAAACGAGGTGGAATTTACTGCTGACTGTGTTTATGTACAGTTTGCCTTTCATCACATACATTACAACACAAAATTAGGCGCCATCAGAGAGATTCATACGCAGATGGCGTCCAAGTATGTTATTTGGTGGAGTCTTTGGGCTAAACACAACCCAAATAAACGTAGGTGCAGTATAAATTATTATCTCTAATTAAGAATAAGAATAAGAATAAGAATAAGAATAAGAACATATTTATTTTGACACCACACAACATCATGTAATTAGTACTCTAACACTTTACAAACGTAACACATAAACGCTTATCGCTCTACATTTTTACCAGAGACCAGGGTATATTTATTACTCTATGATAGCGTATTACACACATTCGTAAATGTTACTTACAAGTGTTCCTCCTACTTACCACTTAAGAACCTAAGTATCAAATTTACCACTAACACTTCAAATACTTACACTTCTCTACCTATCCACTCTACACTCTACACTTTACAGTCAAACTCTACATGAAGGCAGTACAGTGAATTCCGCCAGTCTCTAGGTAACCCGGTGCTTGAATCTCGTAACTACCCCCCCTGCCCCCCCCCCCCCCAGCTTCACCCCCTCAACCCCCTCAAGCGGCTCCGACGACTTTCGCAGATGAAATTTAAATTGACTTCTGTTTTCCAATAACATGTAGAGAGCAGGGTTGCCAGCTGTCAAAACTTGAAATTTTCCCGGATTTAGGCGAAATTTTTTCAGTAATTGGCATTCTAGTAAGTAATTACTTCAATGTTCCATTATAATTTATAATAAATCGGGGTAAAATTTCAGCAAGTTTTAAAAATTCAGATAGTACTAATAGGTGTGATACAAATGTAATTGTATTTAATTTACGTAAAATGTTATAATTTATAAATATCATAATATTATTATTATGTGAAGTCCAATGCCCCAGACATAACATGAAACATTATAGTTTTCAGTATTGTTATTTTAGCTGGTTGCTATGTTCCATTCTTGGTAACGTTACATTCTAGACCAAAATAAATCAATAACATTAAATATTTACATCTCTTACGACTTTTACATTAGATCGATTTCTCTTTTTACCTGAACTTTATTTTCTATACTTAGAAGTAAAACTGTAACAGGGACTATTACACAACGAACGGAGAGAGATCTATAATCTATTAGTAAATTACGTTGCATATAAAATGTTGACTGAAATGTTTTCACGCTAGAGTGCAGCACCAGCACAGATAAAAAGTTTTGTTCGACGTTTGACAATGTTTCTGTTAATATTCTTATAATTATGATGTATGCGTATGTGTGATAATTTACTGTATGAGCTAGTAGTGCCCCCTGCTCCAAATTTTGCAGTTTTCGCCTATTGTTTTCCCTAAAATAATATAAAACAGAAGTCAATTTGGCGAATTTCAGTAAAAAATTCAGTAACCCAGTCTATCTAACATGGCCCCATACGTCGCTTCACCCTACGTCGATCCCGATGGGCTTTCTATGGTGTATGTGCTAATACCATGGGTAGCTTTGTATGTTCTGTAAATAATTAAGCTAGATTTAATACTAGCTAATACCTTATGGTAATAATCCCCTCATCCACATGAAAGCTAGATAAGACTAGTTTTGGTTTTCTTTTCAGGTGTTAAAAATTTGACTTCTCATAAACCTGTTTACTTAAAAATAATATGATAAGTACAGTACAGCACGACCATATTTTAAAAGACTAGAAATTCTTTCTTCAGAAGACAATATTCAGTTTTCTATGATGATCTACGATTACCGAGTAACATTAACAGAATGGTCCTGCTGTACCTACTTTAAATAATTTAATAATGTCTACCTCTCAATACCGATATAATAAAATATCAGAAAATAAGGTGCCCTGTGTAACTCCTTTCTAAAAAACATCAATAACCCCAGCTGGTCAGCCCAATCTCTGACCGGATGAAGTACTAGTACTAGTAATAAGATTAACTGGCCCACAATGAGCGTACGTGACGACGCGGCTAGTGATGGGATCGCTTTTTATCGATAAAACGTGACGCTCAATACGCGCCTCGGAGTTACGGTGGCTGGAGAAAAACACGTGCTACTTCGATAGTTTTATTGTGCTACTTACTGATACAATGATAAGTGTTTTTGTAATCCAAATAAATGATTTACTTTTCAATAGCGCGCTTAACGAATCCCAAAATAGTATTATAACGAGGCATAGAATTTAGTAACAATATTATATCTATTTTTGTCCCTCGATTCACCGTTTATACTACTTTTTGTTCTTCAAATAGAAAAGAAAGTTGACATTAAGTACAAGAAATTGCAAGTTATTCTAACTTAAAAGTACTCTGAACTCTAAAGAACACGGTGCTTATTTGCCAGTTTAAAGTTTTGAGTTGAACTTTTGACTTCAGACGTTACAATTTCATTTTACTTTAAGTTTTCATGAGACATTTGCTCTCAGAAACTACATTTGAACTGTAGTAAAAACTTCGTTTTTAAAGTAATTAAGAATATAAATTTCTTCTTTAACTTAATAAAGTTTACTAAGTATAATTTTAAAGTATACTAAATTTGATTTCATCTAATTATTATTGTTATCATTGAAAACTGAAACTTAACCAAATTAACTATATACGTTTATTGCGAGGTTAATACGTGCCAATTAAGTTGCTATCATTTTATTATCCGTCTATATTGAAAATGACTTGAAGTTGAGTATTATAGTTAATTCATAATATTATAATAGCTAGGCATAATATATTATGGCTGATCAACCGGTATTACATTCTCACAAACTTTTTTGATAGCAAATAATGGACCCCGTGAGCCATTAATTCTTCGCTAAAGATTTATATTTGTGGAATTCTACTTTATTTGAATTTATGTGGCTATGAAAGTTAACAAATGTTTTATGTTTTAATAGAATTTGTATGGAAATTGAAAAATATTGTAAAGAAAGAGTTATTAATTCTAATGCGCTAGGGAATTTAGCCTTAGGCTTAACTTTATCATACATTTATACATGATACAGTCAAAAATAAAATACGACACGATAGTCACTATTTTGTTTTAGTATACTATGATAATATTCTTGTCGTACCTACCTCAAAATTACTAACTCCTTGAAAAACGATCCTAAAAGCCAGACAAGAGAAAATAAATCTAGCTCTAAGTTTATTAGACTTCTTGAAAAAGTGTTTTCACAGCATTTAATATAAACTGTACAATACTTAAACCTAGTGTTTAGATGGATCTAGACATTTAATTAAAAGATGGTGCGTCGCAGATGCTCTTCTCGGCGACGTTATCCCGGCTTTGCTCAAATTTATTTGTCTCCGACTTATCTCGTAAATTAAGAACTTTATTTATTTCACTAGAAAAAACAAAAAAAAATGCTTTAACGAATAGCTTCTTTACATTCGTAGACTACTTTTAGTGAACTGTTATGATTTATGTATTAATAGTGGCTTGTTACTTGAAGTTAAATCAATATTTCCTGTATTGATCCACATAATTCGTTTTTAATAATATACTTAGGTACTAATTAAAGGTTATTAAAAACTTCAGTTTTATAAATCGGAAATCGGAAGTAAAATTATTTTTTTTATTTTTTTCTTTAAATATAAGTATATCAGTCTCCGTATACGCCTATAAATTTGATTAATTATAGAATTGAATAATAAGAATGGAAGAACATTTCTTTGCAACTATAAATACAGTAAAAAACTTAATTATCGAAATTTAAATTATCGATACCGATACGTATTAAAAGTACTATTCAAATTTATCGACCATAGGGCACTTCACTAGAAGGTAACATCAAGGAGCATACCTATGGTGACAGGGTATGATATATGCGCATGTGAACAAGGATAGTTAGATGTTTTTATTACACTGTTCCACTTATTGGTTCCGTATGTCCTATGTCGTAAGTCTTCATGTGGACATCTTTCATGTTACTATATTAAGCGCTGTGCCATGTCGAACGTTTAAACAGATTTAAGGATATTCTTTTCTACAGCCAGAACATAAATATGAACTTTTTTTAAGTCGGTTAAAAATCTACTATGAAATTGGTTTTACTACTAGGAAAGGTTACAGGCTGGAAATTCATAGTGATCAATATTAAAATCCCTGAATAGGCTGTGATCATCTAGTCTTAAGTTCTAGAGAATTATATTTATTACTTGATGAGGGCCACAACCCTAAATTTTTCCGAGTGAAAAGTATCCTATGTCCATTCCCTAGCCTCAAATTATCTCCATAACACATTTCAGCAATATTAGTTTAGCGGTTTGGGCGTGAAGAGGTAACAGACAGACAGACGCACTTTCGCATTTATAATATTAGTAAAGTATGGATTCGATCTATTTTATTACGGTAGGAAGTCTTTTACATGGCCGCTATGTAAATGCTTAGTTACACTGAAACTTTCTGAAAAATATTTCCTGAATATGGAATATGTGTGAGTAGGCAATTCCAGGAACGGGGTTAGTAGTTGAGCACGTTTGGGGGTTTGTCCGGGGTTCACATCCGGCGAATTAATGCGCGGCCACGCCAGCACGAGGACGCACATAATGCGGAACCGGAAGTGCCTTGCTGCAATCACATAACGTTGGTACTCCCGTAACGTTGCAACTTCCGTTGAGTTTTAAAATTCCGAAAGGTTGTTACAGAATTTCCATTACGATGCCTCTGACGATACTATCAGCCTAATCAAACACAGTTTTCCTATGTAAACAACCGATACAGATACCTAGTTAATATGAAATGTCGATTTCAAACAAATACAGAAACAAACTTATATCGATATTTATAATTTATATGTAACTAATAGATGGCGCCCGCAACTCCGTTCCGCGAACATTTGTTATCGGGGACCATGCATTTTGCCGGGATGAAAAGTACTTCTACGTCCTTTCTAAGGACTCGGTGTTTTTAGCTTTTTTTATTTTTTGCAATTTATAAAAAATAAAATAAAAATAAAATCATTTATTTCAGGCCTCTGCGACCCATAAACCATTTGAAAATTTCGTTACATTATCATTATAGTCATTACATTAGAATTACAATACATTTAAATATGATTTGGCAATAAAAAAAATTAAATTAAAATTTATAGTTTAAATTATGTATAAGTTTAAATAAAATAATATATTAAAAATTTTACAAAAAATACAATTTATAATTTCATATTTAAAATTATAATATTTTAAATATGAAATTATATGACACAATTAGGTCATCCTTTTGGTTGCTATAGATAGGTTTATAAGAATAACCAATCCAGAAACTACGTTCTCGTTGCAACTTACAAGCCCTTTTTAGGGGACGTGTGCGATCTCCCATAATCGACTTCCAAAAAAGACGAGGTTATATTATGTTCTTTTGTAGGTATATATTTTTTATGTATGTTCGACGATCACTCCGCTGACGGCGAAATTTTGAATTTTAAAAATCGGTCCATCATTAAGGCGACTCGCCGATTTTCAAAATTATTTTAATAAAAATTCAATAAACAGCGGACGGGAGCGCCAAATAAAAATTCAATAAACAGCGGACATAAAATACGAATGTCACGGGACATTTGGTGAATAATTCGACGATCGCAGAGATCCCGAGGGAGGACCGCGCCATTTTGAAAATACGCCGACATTTGTAACACCATTGTGCGACTTTTTAAACGTCTTTTTAAGGTCTGTGAAGTCGAAGAAAGAGGGAGTTTCGAAAGAGTAGAACATTATTGCTACAAACTCTCGATATTTACACTATTAGTCTATACTCTATCTATACAGTATGTAACAAGATAGAGTGATAATACTTTAGGGCGTGTATCTGTCCATTGTATAAAATTCAATTCACTGTGAAAGTATTAAGCCTCGCTGAAAGAGCATTTTTTTTTTAAGATTTGTGATGGGCAAGCGCCCCAGAATCATTAATTTTCCATTGCAAAAGTTTAAAAAACGTTAGTTTTTTAACGCTGCTACTTTCACAGTGAACTCTATACACGGGGCTCATACACACCCTAAAGTATTATCGCTTTGTTTTGTTATAATATTCTGTATAATCAAATTCGGTGTAGATAAGTTACAAAATATTATAAATTATAATACTGTTTGTATACTTTTTTAACACATTGTATATTGGGTATAGGTAACTAGGGTACATGTTTAGGTATGTTCAACTAAAGAGTACCTAACAAAATAAGTAATACGGGAAACATGTAAAAAAGTTTTGAAAAATGACCCCTGACAGTAGTAAAGCCGCGTAACAACGTCCAAATGTCAAATTAATCAGAAAAAATAGTATAATTTTTCCCCCAAAAGCCATTCGCTGAAAAGGCTTCTTGTATATCAAGTGACATAAAAACAAACAGCTGGGGGCAAGGGGGCTGAAGCTTCATTAGGCCGGGTCTACACGACGCTGAAGTTATGTTTCAGCAACAGTCAAATTTTACCAAATAGGAGACTTTTTGAAGAGGCCTGACTCTCTTCTCTGCTTTACTTTTAAAATAGCATTAAAATAAACAAAATAGTGTAAAATTCGTACGCGATTAGTGACAAAGGGGCGTTAACTTTTTTTATATCTAATCACTATTTAGGCAGGTATCTATATTCCCGGGTAAACGAACAAACCAATCAACTGATTAAATGAATAATTTCACTTAGTAGGTAACAGGTATAATAGGCATAATACGACTTATTTCGCACCATTACATATTAATAAAATATTATGATGATTACGCTTTGTTGAATGCTGATTTATAACTACAGCTTGCGTTTATTGCTTGGGCTTATAAAGACATTAAATTTCTATATCTTTTGTGAGTATCTACTTAATATGATAATTTTCATTGATATTAATATCTATAATAATATTCTTGGTAAAAATATTTAAATAGAAAAAAACGTAAGTGCCTGTACAATTTAAAATGTGTGAAAATATATTAAGTTTTTAATGTGAGGACACTTACAAACGACCAGATTTAAAGCGATTGCCATCAGTATCACAAAACATTAGCGCGTAGTACTTGTATCAAAATACCTCCACACAATGAAATTGCCGACCAAAATAATATCGAATTCGGAGATAGCTATTTTGGTTTATTTTTAAAGCTTTGTCAGAAAGACGTGAGTTTTAAGTTACGGCATTCTTTATATTAAGCGCTGCCGGAAAAGCCACAAAAATAACCACAAAACTAATCCGACGTGTGAAGTGTGAAAACGGCTTTATTCCCGCCAAATTGACATCCCGCCATTTCAAAAACAACTGCCACTCAAAATGGTGGATATCGTAATAAAAGGTCTCGGTGGCATTTTTCTATTATTTTCATAGTTATATTGCGATGGTTGAACTAAAAGAGAAAAACCGGCCAAGTGCGTGTCGGGCCACGCGCAATATAGGGTTCCGTAGTACCGCAAGTTTTTGATAATTTTTATGGTCAACGAACGTAAATTTAAAGCGTGTTTTACACTACTAACAACATCATCTCAGTTACTTTCAAAGGAATTTGAACGAAAAGATCCTTTATACGAGTACTTCGCCGAATACATTTTTTTAGTTAACTATTACTCAATAACTTATGAAGTCTTCTTAGCCGTGATAGTTTTCCTTTTAAATTCAGCATATTTCCTACTTCCGTGAATTTTTTCATATTTCCAGAACCAACCGTTTAGCTGGTAGAAGGGGGGGGACACTGGACTCTTAACGATTTTTTCCACTTTAAAACTTAATATTTCACAAACGGATCCCTAAATCGGAAAATGATCTATGAATACTCGCAATATTTACCATTTCATTATAAAAATTTTATTATAAAACCTATTCAATGACACCCCACACGATGGGGTGGGCGCGAAAAAAAATATTCATCCCCGCTTGATGTGTAGGGGAGGTACTATAAAAAAATATTTTTTTACGATTTCGTGTACCATTTTGTTGCCATCATTAATGTGTATTCATGCTAAATTACAGCTTTGTAGCTCTTATAGTCTCCGAGTAAAACCGCGGACAGACAGACAGACAGACAGTCAGACAGACAGACGGACAGACGGACGGACAGATCGAAACTATAAGGGTTCCTTGTTGACTACGGAACCCTTAAAAGATGTTCCCCCATTAATTTGGAAACGTAAAGTTTCATGAGAACTTTTTTTATTAAAAAGTACATTGTACTTTATAGTCTGTCTAAGAATGAAATATAATAATAATTATTATAGTGCCATTTGTTGATTTCAATGCCAAATAAAATCAACATATCCCTACAGAGTTGCCAGTTAGAAAATCGTTAAATTGGCTTCTATATCATATCGTATCTATCGTTTCCAAAATACTTTTTAATTTGGTAAATTTTACTAATTAGTAATTATTACGCATTGGAATATTTAGTACTTACCTACTTTGGGAATTTTTATTTATTTAAACTTTCTTTGGAAGACTCCTCAATCTTTTATTTTATACATTAAACCTTTTTATTATAAAACTAATTCCAAAATTCGAAATCCATATCACTCAGCGGTATCAACTCGTTAAGCCCGCTGGTTTCCGGCCTCAAGATGGCGGCGCATCCGGTGCCGCTCAGTCGACGTCTGACAGTCTTCCGGAGCGGACGTATGCCACGTTACTCCGCTGTAATTGAGGCTTCCATAATAGATTTAAGTCCTTTGTTTTAATATACTATTATCGGAATGAAAGGCGAGCTAGTTGTGCGTATTATTTCGCAAAGAAAAGTACTTTAAGCCTTTCTGTTGAGAGCTGGATAGTAAACCTTTTACTGTTTTGTCTCGCAGGATCCAACAAAGTAAAGCTTTTTGACCTCTAAAAGCCTTTAATCGTCAGTTTTATTCTCTACTTACAATGTAATATGTGTTTTTAAACAGACTATGATTTACAAAAAACGTTAAAAAATGTTATAACTTGATATAGTTTAGTTATTAACCTATCAATCCCCGTAAGGCCCAAGTGGGCCGCGATAGCAAAAGATTTCCAAGAATTGGCGATCGAAGGATTAATTAGGTAGTATGAGTAAGTAATAAAAAATATTACTTACGAGCTTTTGCCCGCGGCTTCGCTCGCGTTATGAAGTATTATTATATACAAGCTTTCATCCCCTATTTTAACCCCTTGGGGGTAGAATTGATTAAAATCCTTTCTTAGCGGATGCCTCCGTCATAACAGCTACCTGCATGCCAAATTTCAGCCCGATCCGTCCAGTGGTTTGGGCTGTGCGTTGATAGATCAACATGTCAGTCAATCACCTTTGACTTTTATATAATATTTAGATTTGATACAAAATAACCTTTCGCGAACTTTGAACTTTCTCAATTATATTGTCGTAAATATATTGTATACCACTAGAAATTAATTTCCTTCCGACATTTTGTGGCGTGACATAAGATGGCGGCATTTCCGTCATTAGCGTCTACTGACTTAATTACTTGCATTAATTACTATATACCTCTAGAGTACCCTGTCCCTATGTTGAATATTAGCTCTCATTTGCGATGCGGGCGGTTAAGTGGTGGTAAGGGGGAGAGAAACCGACTAGAAATTCAATATACTTATCTACCTACTTATTTCAAGTAAAACTAGCAGGCCCGACGGACGTTGTCGCATAATATCTATGAAAATTCAATAATGTCAAATCTGTACGGTGGTAAAGTAAGTTTTTCTTTCTTAAGACCTTTCCTCCAACATTAACAAAACACAACAAAAAAGAACGAAATCGATTCAGCCGTTCTCTAGATTAGCGCTTTAAATACCAGCATTGCAGCACCACATGGTCATCTGTTTATTATGGTTCTGTACCCAAAGGGGGAAAACGGGACCCTATTCATGAAACTTCGATGTCTGTCTGTCCGTCTGTCTATCCGTCAGTCTGTCCGTCTGTCTGTCCGTCTGTATGTCTCCAAGCTGTATCTCAAGAACCGCTATAGCTAGAGTTCTGAAATTTTCACAGATTGTGTATATCTATTGCCGCTATAACTACAAATACTAAAAGCAAAAAAAAATATTATTTAAAGGGGGCTCCCATACAACAAACGTATTTTTTTTTGCCTTTTTTGCTCGATATCAATAATGGCAACAGGTAAGCACTTGATATTTTCACAAAGGCTTTTATTATAATATGTCCATTTCAATATTTAAGAATAATATTGTGCGCGAGTCCGACTCGCACTTGGCCGATTTTTTTTATATTATAGAAAATCTAGCTACTTTCATTTAAAGAATTATAATGAAAGAATTATTTTGGAATTTACAGAAATAAAAATTCTAAGTCTTATGAATTATAGTCGATCTTTTGTTAAGATTTCCTCTGAACATAGTCGGAGTCATGCGAGCGTCCATTAGTATGTTCAAGCAGCCCGTGTAACCTTACCACAAGAAATAGGCTAAGCTGTTAAGCGCCTCGTTATGAAAAGAGCTTTTACCCTTGCCGAGGTTTCTTACGTTCCCACTAATTAGAACTGAGTATATTTCACACACAATATAGAAAAAACCTTTAAAAATATCGCCCTGCATGTAAAATATTTCATTCGTGTATTAAATAGGTCTCGTTATTTAGGTCTCTGAACTAAAAGATCTTGGTTTGTAAAGTTTATTTATTTAACATTCATAAAATCACCAGATGATTCCTGCAATTTCGTCGCCAATTAATTCATTATTTCGAAGGAGACGTACATTATTCCTAGTATCCTTAGTATATGTCCTTTCTTAGGACTCAAAACTATATCTATAAGTACCAAACAGCAAAATCGGTTCAGCGGCTTAGGCGTGAAAAGGTAACAGACAAACATACAGACTTGCGAATTTATAAGTATGGATTACCTAGAAATTCTTATTAAATTGTGTGCGATGTTTTTGGTCTCTACATATACCAAAGGGTCAGGACAGGTTCAGACCTCAATGGGAGACGCATATATCTATGCATTTCTAAATTTGTATTGAATTGACAGATTTCAATTTCGTGAGACGTTTTGGGAATCTGTCAAATCCATACAAAATTAGGAATCTAATCTACGTGTCACGTGGCGGTCTGAACTGACCCTTAGGGCCTGTTTCACCACTTCCTAGTTCCTGATAAGTGACACTCAACTTGACAGGTATGTAAGTAGCATGGAGAATCTGTCAAAAAATCTGTGAATAGCCTATTCGGCACTTTATCAGAAAGTGGTGAAACAGGCCCTAACTCTACAAAATTGCAGGCAGCTTCAAATTTCATTATTATCGAACTTATGAACTCAAATTAAAACATCTCACACTCGCAACCCCAATAGGAATAAAAAAATCCGTTCCTTTGTTTTTCGAAAGAAGTTAAAAGGTGCATTATCGGCCATTATAGTCCGCCATCTTGATATCGAGTGGCGGGAAATGGCGCCATTGGCGGTTTTAAGATTCGGCTTTTTCTTTAGTTGTTATTTTTATTGTTTTTTAAGATTCCGTACCCAAAGGGTGAAAACGGGGCCCTATTCATGAGACTTCGTTGTCTGTCCGTCTGTCTGTCTCTAGGCTGTATCTCAAGAACCGCTATAGATAGAGTACTGAAAATTTCACAGATTGTGTATATTGGGTGTCCGCTATAACAACAAATACATACTAAAAACAAAATAAAATAAATATTTAAAGGGGGCTCTCAGACAACAAACGTGATTTTTTTGGCCTTTTTTGCTCGATTATCAATAATAGCAACAGGTAGGCACTTGATATTTTCACAAAGGCCTTAATTATATGTCTACTTCAATATTTAAGAATAATAATATAATAAAAATTCAAGAGGGGCTCCCATACAAAAAAACAGAATTTTTGGCCTATTTTTGCTCTATAACGGTACGGAACCCTTCGTGCGCGAGTCCGACTCGCACTTGGCCGATTTTTTAAAATTGGGGATCTATTCAGTATTCTCAAAATATAATATTGCGAGTTGAAATTCCTTTTCAATTGATAAATAATAAATTAATAGCTTAATTGTATTCAGCGTTAGGTATTTGTGTGAATATAATATTATGTTATAAACTTATAATTAAAAATGTTATAGATAAGTATATTAACAAAATTATAGATTGTTCTAAGACAAATTGTATCAATTATATTCAATTGATTCAATAATTTGCCAACAATTTTGTAATTACAAGCCGCTACGCCGTAGGCGAATCCGTAGGCATGGTAGACCTCTACAGTATTATTATAATAATTATAATTATTAAGATCTTTTATTTTATTTAAATAATATCCAACATTTATAACTAATTTTTGCAATGCCTTTTTCAATTTTACCTAGGTATATTATTTCTCGGTCTGACTTTTAAATTCGTTTTCAAAAGCTTTGATTCCTTCGGAAAAGCACTTATTCTATCAAAAATTCATAAAACAATAATCATTACCTATAACTGCCGCAGCTATTAATCTTTCGTAGGGATTCCACACAATTCTGTCGAATTAATAATTCATACGAAACGAATTGTGGAGTAGACACGGACGTGATAGTATGAATATTTTAGTAAGGACTGGCTATAAACAAGTACACTCATAACTTCGTTTGCCGAAATACTCTGTCGGGACTATTGTTTTGCTACTGGTAGTACAACTTCATACTTTTTCCTTGTTGAGTGCTTACAAAAAGAAGATTAAGAACAATAGAATGGGTGATAAGCAGTGCCTAACGTTTTTGTTATACCTAATTATACTTGGAATACTTAATTTTCACGACCCAATCATCGGCAGTTATTCTATTATTGGCATCTTTGGTATTAGTTTAAAAATATGAACTCTTGAAATACCGATAAATGATAATTGTCTTTTTTACCTTACCTAATGCCAATTTCATACCTTACCTAGACCAACATGTAGACTTTCTGAAAGCGTTTATTTCTAACCTATTTAGAAAATTAATTTCATTAAAATCCATTAAACCCAAACCGTACACTTAAAGTGCTAATAATTGCGTAAATTCCGCCGCAAATGTCAAACGCATACAAATACGCGACGGAATAGTGTGTCATCTCTCGCGTTTGTATGAGTATGAAACGCGGCGTAAACGCGGCGGAATTTACGCTGGCGTAATTCAGCCTATAGTGTGTTTAGAGCCAATGTCACATGTATCATGTATGTATACAGTTGCCAGCTATTACGTGGATAAGTTTGAGCCACATATGACATCCATCCACTTGCCAGCTATTACATGGATAAGTTTAAGCCACATGTACCATGTATGTTGCAGGGACCTCAGCCGGAACGAGTTGACGGCGATCAGCCGGCGGACGTTCCGCGGGCTGACGGCGCTGAAGAGCCTCCACCTGGACGGCAACCAGCTCAAGTGCATCGACGAGAAGGCCCTCGAACACCTCAAGAGCCTCGAAGTGCTGTAAGTTGGTAGCATTTCTTATTAAGGCGTCCAGCTTGTAAGCAAAATGCCTCCGAGCTGGAAGAGATCTCAGCAGGAGGCAGGAGTGCAACAAAAGTTGTATCAAACGCCAGTTGAATTGATGTTGAGAGATACGTAATCATCCTGCCGGAGTGGATGCTGCGACGATCAGCCCCATAGGCTATAACTTTAAATTTTCAAAACTGTTTTAAGAAGTCGTAAGCTGAAGCAGTTTTTCATAGAGGGCCGCGGGCGTGGGTAATGTGGCCGTGTCATGTTGAACCCAGCCGGCAGATCACGACAATTATTGAATAGCCTATAAATTCAATTTCTTCGATGGTACCTAAAGCGCGACCGCTAAAATACGCGCGTGGCACGCGCTGAATCCGCGCCGACCCCGCGCACAGGCCGCGCGCGTGTTTTCTCATACGCTATAGTAGAACACGCGCAAAGCACGCGCAGAACAAACTCACGTCTGAACGTAGCCTTAAGCGCGACCCTTGTAGCATACTCGTAGCATACTAAATGTATGCTACGAGTATGCTACGAGGGTCGCGCTTAAAGCGGTCGCGCTAGATCTATGCCTACTGGTTATCACCAGTTAAGTTGTTGGCAAGGCCAACAATCGCCTAGGAGAGTATTGTTGTAATAACAACTTATAATTTTTCCAGGACGCTCAACAACAACAACCTGACGTACTTATCACTGGAGGCGGCGTCGGTCGCTCGTCTGCACACGCTGCGGCTGACGGACAATCCCGTGGTGTGCGACTGTCGCGTCGCTCGCCTCGCCGCTGCTGTCCGCGCTGCCGGGATACTGGGAGTTGGTGCAAGGTAAGAACGAGCAGACGGATTGCCTGATGGTACCTAATTGGTTACGACATCGTAGCGCAACTAGGAACACGATATTATTTAAATAAAATTCATAATATTGCTTGGCACTTGTCAAGTTCAGAAGTGACAAAGAATATTAATAATTTCACTGTGCGCATAAATAGCAAGCAAAGTTTCTGCATACTTCTCGACCGGACTATAGAAAGAGTTACCTAACATCCAAAACTTTATTTCAGATGTCAAGCACCGGCAGCTCTACGCGGTGCTCTCCTCACAGAGCTGGAGGCACATGAACTTATATGCAATGGTAATTGAATTATTCCTAAATATTAAGGTTGTTATTAAGGGACCCTGATAATATTGGCAGCTAACTGATTTTCAGTTAGCTGTTAATGCAGACACGACCTAGGCTTTGTTAGCGGCTAACCCAACTTGTCTTATATTAACAAGACTCGACTTGGGTTCAATTCACATGTAATGTCAAGGAATATTTCGCCAGGTCCTAACACAGCGGTGACAGCGGAGTGCTCGGCGGAGCCGCGCTGCCCGCCGCCCTGCCGCTGCTCGCCCGACGGCACCGTGGACTGCCGCGAGAAGCTGCTGACGGAGCTGCCCACCACCATCCCCCACCGCGCCACGGAGATGTGAGTACTGAGTACACAGGAGCCGGCTATAGGGCGACCGGGGGTCGCGGCGGCCCGTAAGGCTGTCTAGTACGCCGCTGCCTTCGAGGCCAGTTACATAATATAAGTTTATACATTGGAACGCGCGGCTCCCGCGCCGCCGCCGCCACCGCCTCGCCGTTTGCTGATTTCGAGACTGAGGCTTAAGTTTTCATAACGTATATAATATACATAACGCATCGCTAAGCATAATGGCGTTTACGATGCGTTATGTCAAATTCCATACATTTTCGGCATTCAATTTCGCTATCAAAACAAGCATTTGAATACGGGACTTTTTTCAACATATCTAAAAATAATTATCTATCTCCATCTCTTTCCAGCCGCCTGGAACAGAACGAGATAACCGAGGTGGGCGCGGGCGCGTTCTCCGCAGTGAAGCGAGTCGCGCGCATCGACCTGTCAAACAACAAGATCGTGAAGTTAGCCGCAGACGCCTTCAACGGCCTCACGCATTTGACTTCACTGTGAGTATTTTTAATACTTGATATTATTAATTATTATTATAGTAATACATATATTTATTTAGAATAGTTAAAGCCTTATTTAGAATATTTGAGTCTGAACTTAAAATTAAAATGCAATACTTACAAGGAAAAACATCATGTAAGTTTGAGCAAACGGGTCACCTGATGGAAAGCAACTTCAGTCGCCCATGGACACTCGCAGCATCAGAAGAGCTGCAGGTGCGTTGCCGGCCTTTTAGGGGGTAATAGTGGAGGGTAGGGAAGGAAATAAGGAAGGGTGGGGAAGGGAAAAGTGTAGGGGATTGGGCCTCCGGTAAACTCACTCACTCGGCGAAACACAGCGCAAGCGCTGTTTCACGCCGGTTTTCTGTGAGGACGTGGTATTTCTCCGGTCGAGCCGGCCCATTCGTGCCGAAGCATGGCTCTCCCACGTCAAAATAGGCTGTCTTACTGCTAACAGTAGGTATTGTCTTCCAGAGTTGATTTTGTTATTTGAAACTTATTATTCGGGACTTAACGCGACTTATTCTAGTAGTAATGCTACTACATACTTTTTTCTCGACGTTTCGGCAGTGATTAATAAGCGCAAACCTGAGTCATCTTTGTCAATAATTAGTGTAAACCCGGATGCAGTGAGTGTTGTGTGTCGCACTGAGCCTACTAACTCTAAATACATTGGAACACAAATGTTGGGAGGGTAGTCGTAGATCAGACCGCCCAGTGCAAACGAAGCCGCCGCGCTCCTGCAGTACCCTCGTGACCACGGCCGTTGCAACACGGCCGAAACGTCGAGAAAAAAGTATGTTGTAGCATTACTACTAGAAGTCCCGAATAATAAGTTTCAAATATAATGCAACGCGAAAGTTTAAAAGTTCATACTTATTGATTTTGTTATTTCTTTTGTAAAAGTCATAACTCATAATATTAAGTCATAATTATTCATACCTAAGTAATAGCAGTAGCTATAGTGAATGAGCTAGGTATATTATAAAATCTGTTTTTTCCAGAGTGTTGTATGGAAATAAAATAAAGGATCTGCCATCGGGTATCTTCCATGGATTGACTTCGTTGCAGTTGTTGTAAGTTTTTTTTTTTCATTTTTCTCCAATTTCACGAAAAAATAAAAAAAAATAAAGTAAAGTAGTATTAGTACAGCTTTACCTCTTTTATTTGCTAAAATAAATATTTAATTTCCAGATTACTCAACTCCAATGAAATATCGTGTGTTCGGAAAGACTCCTTCAGAGATCTCCAGAGTCTGAAATTATTGTGAGTATATCCCGTACCTATAACATGCGGAAGTTAACTAGACACCACTTCTAAGTAAACTGAATGTAAGCAAGTGCCACGTTAATTTCTACGTGTTCTAACTGTGATGAAGACTATCTATGTATTAATACGTAGCATAGACAATATTAAAGTGTAATTTTTCTTCAAAAACTTAAAACCAACTCGAATGTATTAATTTCAGGTCTCTATACGACAACAACATAAGGTCGATACCGAACGGGACTTTTGACGCGCTCACCGGAATACAAACGCTGTAAGTTTATTCTGAACCAATCCCGATTTAGTTACAAATCAATGCATTTTAGACACTATAGCTAGTTTTCGTGAAATTAGGCCAATAATAACTGGTATAATTCCATGAATACATAGGTAAAAACTTGGACAAGTATCCTATAAGTATCTAGCGAATTGTTCCGACAAAACATTAAGGGCATGTTTCATCACTTTCTGATAAGTGCCAGATGGTCTATCCACAACTTAACATGAAAGATAAAGTATGGAGAATACGCCAAATAAGTTGTGGATAGCCTATGCGGCACTTTATCAGGAAGTGGTGAAAATACAGGCCCTAATGGCTGGTTTACACGTATTAAGTAGATAAGTAGTTAACTAAATTTTAACTTAATTTTAAGTTACTTATTGCATGTAAACACAAAATTTAGTAGCAAGTAGTAAGTTAAAATTTAGTTAAGTACTAAACAAGGAAATTAGAATTTTGACTATTTTCTGTAAGGTTGGCAGGCGGGGCTTGTCACTTGACAAATTTCCGGCAGGCACTTCAAATTAAGTTAAAATTTAGTTACTACTTATCTACTTAATACGTCTAAACCAGCCCTAAGTAACTAAGTATATCAATTCCTAACTAATGAAATTATTACGCATCGTATGATATAATGAAACTATTCAAGATCTGCTTGCCAATAGGCATCTGAGGTTTTTCGGATCATTCTTCAGCATTGGTGATTGGTTCATGTTTTGACGTAATTTAAGCCAATCAAAGACGCTTATAAGTTATAATGAATACATAAACATGTTAAATCTTAGAAACTGTAGGTACATAAGTCTGTCATATTATGACATTTTCAATAGACCAAAGACACGCAAACTTTGTAAAGTTATTCGCTGTGTAATATTTATTACTCAGCAAGGGTCAATTCAGACCTCAACGCGACGCGTAGATGCATTTCTTATTGATTGCGTGAGACGTCGTGAGTTCATGACTCATGAAAGTCTGTCAGACTTGCATATCTCTGCGCGATTGCGACTTGCGGGCTGAATTGACCCTAACTTTGATTTGACATAAGCCGACCAAATGACGTAGGTCCCTCAACTGCCTTTGAATCAATTTATTCGATGGTACATGTAAAATATATTGTATGTTTCCAGCCACCTCGGTCGCAACCCGTTCTCGTGCGACTGCTCGCTGCGCTGGCTCGCCGCCTACCTCCGCAAGAACCCCATAGAGACGTCCGGCGCCAAGTGCGACGCGCCCAAGCGGATGAACAGGAAACGCATCGACGCGCTGCGGGAGGACAACTTCAAGTGTAAACGTATGTATAACTAGCTTAACTATTGTCTTTTTAGTCACGCACGAATATTATTAATATCTCAAGCAGCTAAGATACGTAATAAGCCCGCTATACACATTGGGCCAACGCATTGAGCCAGCGCATAATGCGCCAATGATTGGGCCAACAGGAACTTACTGGACTTACCGACAATTAGCTTCCAATGCGCTGGCTGAATACGTTGGCCCAATGTGTTGGCCTATCGAAAAATGTATGAACACGAATGAAAGATACATGTTCTCAATTTGCGAAATTCTGGGCGTACAGTTTTATTTTCTTATTAATTGTAAAAAAATCCAGATTTTCTAAAGGCTCGTTTAAAATGCATCATGGTTCTCCAGCAGGTTTTTCTTAATTTTGTTTAATAAGTAATAACTTTCTTTTTAATTATTTTTATTTTACTGAGGGTATTGAGTACATTCCAGCGGGCGAGGAGACGGGTGAGGTGTGCGGAGAGGAGGCGCCGTGCCCCGCAGCGTGCGCGTGCGCGCGTGTGGCGGGCGCGCGGGCACGCTCCGTGCGTGTGGCGTGCGCGCGCGCCGCACTCACCGAAATACCACGTGATCTACCGCTCGCTACGCATGCACTGTATGTACTACGTATACATATTACATAATAGTATACAAACGTCATACTCGTATTTTATTATGTAAAACATTAGACAGTGGATAAATTGTTAATATTGTGTTGTTTGTGTTTGTCAACATGAAAGAACATTCTCCTTTATTGAAAGTCGCATCGGCTAAATACGCGTAAGATGAGTTTACTGTAGACTTACTTATATGTTTTAAAATTCCTGTCACTAGTCGAACGATAATTTACTAACTCATAAAATGCACTTGGTTTCAGAATAATGCCGGAAAACAATTTGGGCCGCATCAAGTCGGACGGCATGTTTGGCCGCCTGCCAGAGCTCACTAAACTGGACCTCAGAAATAACGGTGAGGATTACACACTTTACAATTAAGAATGTACTAACGTTAAACGTATGTCTGGATGTATTTTTGTTCAACTTTCAGATTCTCTACCTATATCCATAAAAAAATATAAGTACCTATTTATTTCCCTTTTTACTGCAAAGTGGTATTTCTGCTGGGTTTTGGTTTATTAAAACTTTTGGCGTATTTCGAAAATCATGATGATAAGTCCAGTCGCGTAACAGTAATATAAGTGTTGTCGCGCTACTTACGACCTACCTGAGTGCTTACTCAAAATGCATTCGTATGGGATCTGACATAACGCATCGCAAGCGCCTATGTCACTTATCGCGATCGAAATTGGCGAATGCTTTTTGACTAAGCAGATACAAATTAATTCGTGCGAGAAAGAGACAGAGAAAAGTCAAGCGTCGAACTGCCGTGTCTAGAGCTTAGTACCTAAAAAAATATGATAACATATTTTTTTTTATCTCAGTGGCGGCCTCACCCATTGCAGGGCCCCGGGCGAAAGGTCTTTGAGAGGCCCTATGCGGCAGGTCTTTGCGAAGCCCTCTGTCTTGCGAAAAAAGACGGGTTGCACTCCGGGAGTGCCGGCAGAATTGAAAACTTAATTATTAACGTTGTGCATAAATTTTTTTAACCCATTTTAATTAATCGAAACCCTTACAATCTATTAAATTTTTAACCCATTTTTTATAAAAATCGATAAAAAAAACGATTTTTTAAATTAATCGAAACCCTTATAATCTTTTATTTAATCGAAACCCTTACAATCGATTAAAAAATATCGACAATCGAAAAAAAAACAATCGATTGTTCGATTAATCGATTTCGATGTTACAATACTACTCTCCAACCGTCTTACGGTTTTTCGATCAGCACGAGAATCTGACGCGAGATTCACAGTTTTTACCCATTCCACAAAAGTGCTCAACGCCGCTAAAGAAGTTTTCCCTTCAAAAATACCTTGCGAGGCCTCTGCAAGAGCGAGACCCCGGGCGATTGCCCTGTTACCAACCCATAGGGCTGCGACTGTCAGTAACATAATATAATTGTTTACCCAGGTATAACGGTGATCGAGGACAACGCGTTCGACGGCGCGGCGAGCGTGCAGGAGCTGTTCCTGGACGGCAACATGCTGCAGACCGTCACCGACAAGATGTTCCTCGGACTACACAGCCTCACTGTCTTGTGAGTATCACGCTGTTATCACTTCCTAATGGGCTGTTTCACCACTTCCTGGTGAGTGCCGGATAGGCTATCCACAACTTGTCTGACAGATAGAGTATGGAGTTATCTGTCAGATAAGTTGTGGATAGCGTATCTGACACATCAGGGAGTCTTGAAACAGGCTCTAATTGTCCTATTTTATTCTAATTTTATTCGCGGGTTCCAAGATAGAGATCATATTATGTATTATCAAAGGTTTCATGGTTGTCACTGCTGTCGATGCGACACAGGAGTAAAGCGATGGGAATGTGTGTGACCAAAGCCCGTTAAAAAATAAGGCTGTTATCACACAGGCACTGCTAATAGAGAAAAAGCAGCAAAAAATCTAGGGTATGATGCAACTAAAAGGTGATGGAATTAGAATGAAACAACAGATCTTTGAGTCGCTGTTTCGCGGTTCGCAATGTCGTCAGTCGATGTGCTAACCTCAGCCTTAAATGAAAGAAAAAGGAAACGGTCCCGCTCTCCAAACATATTTAGACCCTAACTATAAAACAGCTGGTCTAGAATTTTACGGGATCATTGAGTTATTTAGTACTACGTACGTAGTTGCGCACGCACGGGATTGGATTTTTTTCAACACAGTGTTTGTTGTTTGTTAATTGCGTTCTAAAAATGCACAAGTTGTCTAAAAGAAATGGATTTTATTAACTTTGTTCTTCCAGGTCCCTTGTAGACAACAAGGTGAAGTGTATCACACCCGGTGCCTTCGACCACATGAACATGCTGTCTGCTCTGTAAGTTTTCTCTCACCATTTTTTAATCGGTTTGGAAAATGAGTTTCAAGAAAAATAAAAATATTATGATGTTCTTAATTTGTACAGTCGTTTTAGGAAGCATTCACTCGAAAACAGTTTTAGCGTCCACTCAATGCAATGTTTTTTCCGGTTACCATTTTGGGTCTCAGAAATGCCTGGGCGTGTTGAGCATAATATTAAAGCCATTTTTGGCACATATAGACATTTATGGTAATTTCCTCGTATTTCAGATCTCTGAGCGGCAACCCGCTACAATGTACGTGTCACATGGCGTGGGTGGCGCCGTGGTTGCGAGCGCGCGCGCCCAACTCCGGCGCTGCGTGTGCGCACCCCCCTGCGCTACGTTCCACGCCCCTACACCATCTAGAAGCGGCTGACTTCAAGTGCACACGTTAGTTATTTTGCTTATTTAGAAAATGATCATAAAGAACACAAACTAGAGACACTTAGTAAATATGAAATACCTAATTAAGTCGAAGTCGGCGCGGCTGTACCCCAAACTCTATTGTTTTTTCTCTAACAACCTCAAAAACCTCCCAATCTTCTCAAATCTCAATTGCCCCCTTATCGCTTACAAAACTCTTTAACTTCATTTAAAGGGGGAGTCCCACTTCTATATGTAAGTATGGGAGTATCTAGGATATCTAGGATTGCTGACTAAACGTATCGCGATGTGCAACGCTACAGCAAATTATGAAAACGACCACATTTATTTAAATTATTTATTGTGTTTTTAAGTTGTATATACTTACAAATAAAGCATTTTCTGTTCTATTCAATTGTATCCATTGTGTGTTCACAGCGGAGGACTCAGGCTGCCTGCCGGCGGAGTACTGCCCAGCGGGCTGCGCGTGCGCCGGTACCGTGGTGCGCTGCGCCCGCGCCCGCCTCACCGCCCTGCCGCCGAGACTGCCGCCGTATACCACTGAATTGTGAGTTACAATAATTACATTGTTGCACTTTGAAAACTCCATCTACTCTACTCATTTCATAACTTCCGTCTCTCTCAGATACTTGGAATCGAATGAGATAGCGAGCATATCGTCGGATGAGATCCGCCACCTGACGCAGCTGACGCGGCTCGACCTCTCCAACAACCGCATCTCCGTGCTCTCCAACAACACCTTCGACGGCCTCACCAAGCTCTCTACGCTCATCGTCAGCTACAACCGCCTGAGATGTGTGCAGGTATATACCTCTCTGTCAGACACTCGGATTCGAGCGAGATAGCGAGCATATCGTCGGAGGAGATCCACCATCTAAAGCGTTTACCGCTGCCAGTGCCTTGCCTTTTGAATTTGCCAGTGTTTGGTGAACGCCTATCTGGAGTACTATTTTTGCAAAGCATTGGCCATGGTACCTGTTTGGGTTGAGTGTTTCAGGTTTATGCTTGCCAAGCGTGTGGCCAAGGTTTCAAAAGTCCAGACTTTCAACGAAATTTCAGACATCAATTTCCGGAATAACAAAAATGTTATCCCTAGCAGGACCTCGTATCAAAAATTATTGGGGTTACTCACCCTAAGCCTGAGGTTCCTGTGGATAGCGCTGATACGGCTTTGGCTACGTCTGTGTATGTAAAGTGTATGAAAGAATTGAAAATATTATTTATGTTGTAGCGCGACGCGTTGAAGGGTCTGACGCAGCTGCGCGTGCTGTCGCTGCACGGCAACAACATCTCGCTGCTCGCCGACGGCGTCTTCCGCGACCTGGAGTCTATATCACACGTGTGAGTACCATTGTCCTTCGGTTTTTTTGCATTAAAAAAAGTTGGAGGTTCTTTACTATTAATCGTACTTGAAGAATGCTGTTGCCTGTTGGCTTAAGTCTCCTTTAAGCGTTTCCATTAAAGCTACATACGTTGCGAGAAATTTGTTATTCTTAACGCTAAAATAGAGTCGCTACAGTTGCCTGATCTCGCTAAACGCAGCGATTTAACTTTTTTAATGCCTCTTTTCATATGTAAACTTAATAAACCCAGTAAGTTCCGACTTGTGGCATAGTAACTAAGTAATAAGACGTATACATGTTAACGTTTAATATACGTATTATATTATGGTGTATTAGTATAAGAACACCTGTATTAGGATGAGTGAGTAGTAGTAAAGTAATCGTTAACCGGTAATTAGTCTTCTTTGTCCCAACCTCATAGGCTGATGTTTCAGGGCCCTGGGCTCGAACCCGCTGTACTGCGACTGCTCGACGCGCTGGCTGTCGGAGTGGGTGAAGACGTCGGGCGAGTACGTGGAGGCGGGCATCGCGCGCTGCGCCGACCCGCCGCCCATGCGCGACAAGCTGCTGCTCAGCACGCACTCCTCCGCCTTCGTCTGCAAAGGTCAGGGGGGAGGGGGGAGAGGAGAGGTCATGTTATCTAACTCGTTCTCAGCAAATATTTACGAGAATGCTGTAATGAATAAATCATTATTTAATAGTACAGCTCTTATGAAGTTATAACTTCATAAGACCTGTACTATTGACGCTACTCGCGTCTGCTAAGACATTATTTTAACAACTTTGACAGAATCGGGACGAAGCTGATTACTGATACAGACCTCTGTATAAATATATATCTGTTGGCGGAGTATAATTACTTATCTAATGTAGAAAACCTGCGTGCTCAGTACGCTAGTTGTGGAAAAGATAACTACAATTATTTACATGTCATTAAATTCCGCAGGCTCGCCGCCAGCTGACGTGGTGTCAAAATGCGACCGCTGCCACTCGCGGCCGTGCGCGAACGGTGGCACGTGCACGGTGAACGGAGGGGGTGGGTTCACCTGCGCGTGCGCACGCGGCTACCACGGCGAGACGTGCGCGCTGCAGATAGACGCGTGCTACGGCTCACCCTGCGCGCACGGCACATGTCAGCTGCTGGAAGAAGGGAGGTTCCAGTAAGTATCTGTTGTATCTTAAACTGTTAACATCTAATGTACGGTGAACGCGGTGGGCGGGTGCACCTGCGCGTACGCACGCGAGTTCTACGGCGGAACGTGCGTAGATCAATAGTGCACTAAAAATGAAGTAAGTCCTTTGGGATAGTGATTCTAAACCAGGCAGATTTAAAAAAAATATATTTTATGTATTATCTGAGAAGTTGATTCCTAGGCAGATGACCTAGTTTGGTCACGTTACGTCAAACCCAGCCGGACAGATCACAATTAACATTGACATGATCAGACCAAATGACGTAGGTCCGTCAACTGCCTAGGAATCAATTTCCTCGACGGTACTTTAAAAGCTTAGTATAGTTTTCACAGAGCCAGTACTGGCTGCCAATAAGACTGGCAGCCAGTATAGGCTTGGTATATGCCGAGTGTGAACAGTTTGACCTGGCTTGAAAAACTGTTCACACGCAGCATATACCAAGCCAATTCTTGCAGCCAGTCTTATTGGCAGCCAGTACTGGCTCTGTGAAAACTATACTTTTTTGATCGTATCCGGGTCCATACATGAATGTAACAAACATCGTGTAATTCCAGTTGCGCGTGTCCGGCGGGCTACACGGGCGTGCGGTGTGAGGTGGACATCGATGACTGCGCGGCGCACCTCTGCCAGAACAACGCCACCTGCCATGACCGCCTCGAGGGGTACTCCTGTCAGTGCGCGCCAGGATACATGGGTCGGTATAATGTAGTCTTTAGACATGATATCCCTTCAACTGTTGACCACGCTCTAGGAGCTCGATGTCAAACATGCGCGCATCTGTTCACCGCTCTCCTGGAGCTCGATTATCACCTTCGTGTTTTATTTTAACCACAGTATATTATCGTAAACTTTACCACTCTAACTTGCACACGGTGTATAACAAAGACGGGCTATAGTCACTTCTAATGGCTCTAAAGCGCAACACACACTGAGCCCGCCGGGCCGCCGACATATGTCGGCAACTTTTTGTCGGCGGCCTAGTGGGCGGCTTCACTTATTACAAGTCGGAAAATGTTGTCGGCAGCATGTCGGCGGCATGTCGCCAACCCTTACTGCACAGTACACAAGAGCAGTCTCTCTTCATATTTTACTCTTGTAGCCCATGGAGGCGGATGGCCGACACGACTAGTGAGGGATCAACAGGTCTGACTTTTAACATGCCAATCCGACGCATAGATCACCTTTCTTGTCAGACACTCTGCCTGCAGTCAGCAGTATCCTAACCAAACGTGAAAACTTCACATTTTACTATTATAAGAATCAAACCCACGACCGAGTTAAAAAGCACTCTTTTTTTGGGTACATTCAGATTTGTTAAATGACAAAAACTTCATCGCTTAATTCTGTTTCATAAATTTACAATCTGAGAATTTCAGGTAAGGTTCTCACAGCCAAAAGTTTGCTAATATAATAATTTAAATATTTCAGGTGAATACTGCGAGAAGAAGATCCCGTTCTGTACAAGTGAGTTCAACCCGTGCGCGAACGGCGCGGTGTGCGCCGACCACGGCAGCCACTACACGTGCGCCTGCCCACGCGGCTACTCCGGACAGAACTGTACAGTTAATGCCGATGACTGCGTCAACCACATGTGCCAGGTAACCATATTTCTATACAAGGATACTACTCCTCATACACGGCTTATGAGTTCCTTTGACACGAGGGATAGATTATCTATATCTATGTTAAATTATAAAACAAAGTCGCTTTTTTTCCCTCATGTCCCTTTGTTCCCTTTAATCTTTAAAACTACACAACGGATTTTGATCATTCTTTCAGTGTTAGATAGCCCATTTATCGAGGAAGGCTATAGGCTATATTTTATCACGCTAAGACTAATAGGAGCGAAGAAATAGAGGAAAATGTGGAAAAAACGGGGAAAATTATTTGAAAGGGCTAACTTGAACGCGCTAATCTCAGGAACTACTGGTCCGATTTGAAAACTTCTTTCAGTGTAAGATAGCCGATTTATTGAGAAAGACTATATTTTATCACGCTAAAGCTGAGAATGTGGAAAAAATGGGGGAAATTATTTGAAAGGGCTTATCTCGCGAACTACTGGAGAAATTTTTATGTTATTTGGCACAGATAAGAAGTGAAGATTCATAGGCTATCGATTTTAATCATTTTTTCAGTGGCTATATATTTTATACCCGTGCGACGCCGGGGCGGGTCGCTAGTTATTAGATAAACTATTCACTGATTTTGTATATATAAAATTATGCTAAGTTCGCTGCTATCAAAGCTTCCATCATACGGGCTACCCGAGAAATTATGTAAGTGGGTCACTGGTTTTTTAGCAGACAGAAGCATAAAGGTCTTAGTTGACGGCAAATGCTCGGAAACTCAGTCTGTTGATGCTGGTGTCCCTCAGGGCTGTGTGCTATCGCCTACTCTATTCATACTGCATATCAATGACATGTTGCAGGCCAGCGGCATTCATTGCTATGCGGATGATAGTACTGGTGATGCCGTATATACCGGCTACCCCAATATTTCTCGGCAAAATGGCACTGAGAGTCGAAACGAACTTGTGTCTAAGGTGGAGAATTCATCAGAGAAGGTCTCTGAATGGGGTAGACGTAACTTGGTCCAATTCAACCCCGAAAAGACACAAGTCTGCGCGTTGACCAGACACCAATGGTCGTATATCCTCGTTTCGAGGGCACATCTTTAACCATCTCCCCTAGCATTGAGATACTTGGCGTCAACATATCGAGAGAAGTCCAGTTCCGATATCATAAGGCCAAATTAGCCTCGAAGAAGCTTGGTGTTCTTAACAGAGCGAGACAGTACTTCAGTTCGGACCAACGCCTACAACTCTACAAAGCGCAGGTTCGGTCCCATATGGAATATTGTTCTCATCTCTTTGCAGGGGCGCCAAAATACCAACTGCGCCCTCTGGATCATATCCAACGAAGGGCCGCTCGAATTGTTGACTGCCAATTGTTGGCTCGAATTGTGTTTCAATCAGCTTGGACCCCTTGGAATTACGCCGAGATGTAGCTTCACTCTGCATCCTCTATCGGTTGTATCACGGGGAGTCCTCTGAAAAATTTTTCGGAATCATACCATCTTCAACTTTTCGCCATCGTCCCACGCGAGAAACATACCATCCTCATCACCTTGATGAGTGGCAGTTCGCGTAACTTTCTGCCGCGCACTGTAAAACTCTGGAACGAACTGTCACCAGCGGTATTTCCGGGCCTATACGACCAGCAAACCTTCAAGAAAAGAGCATATTCCCTCAGTTCTTCTGATGTTGCAAGTGTCCATGGGCGAAGGTAGAACTTGCTTACCATCATGTGACCCGTTTGCTCGTTTGCGCCCTTATTTAATAAAAAAAAAGTTCGGGGACGCACTAAATGAGCATAATATTATTTAAAAAATCAAGAAGTCATGACTTATGACGTATTAAATCATAGATTAAAACGCAATGATATTATATAAAAAATAGTATGAACGTAACAGATCTGTATTTAGTTGAATATCATTGTTAAAACGTGTGTTACTCCATCTACGTGTTGAGTGATAGTTGTGTGTAAAAAAATTAGTTTCGCGTCTTATCTTCTACTAAGGCTTCATTTTAATATGAAGCCAGGCTTCACTCCTGAAAACTCCTGTAAAAATATGTATCGGCAATGACGGCCGAAGTCGATGCTACTAACGAAAAGCCAGGAGATTAAATTTTCAAAGTCTTATCATAAAAATCAATGTCCAAAGAAAGCACTAACATTTTTTACCGAACCAAACTAAGAAATTTATATTACAACACATTTATCCAAACCAAATTTTTGTATCTAACCCATAATATTCCAATTCCAGAACGGCGCAACATGCGTGGACGGTCTGGAGGAGTACCGGTGCGCGTGCGCGGCGGGGTACGCGGGGCGGTACTGCGAGGCCGCGCCGCACGCCGCGCTCGGCACCTCCCCTTGCGCGCACCACGACTGCGTGCACGGCGTCTGCTACTTGCCCGCGCTCGCGCTGCACGTGAGTACTGTCCATGTGCTGGAAACTCGTTGGAGGGCCGGCTTCCAACGAGTTAGACGAGCAATTTTATTGTCAATATCGCACTAAAATTTTATTGAACAGTTTATTTGACAATTCAATTGAAGGCGCGCGATTTCGTAAAATTAGTATTCGCTACAAACCTGCTGTTTTTAGTACGGTGGTAGTGTAAACCCTGCCAAGAATGATAATATAGTGTATGGATCAGTAACTTGATTTTATTTTGTACCTACCCAAGCAGCATCACAAGCTGTATTAAAGGTCGTTAATACTCTTAATGCTGTATTTCCAGGCTGCATAAAGGCTGTATAAGCGCTTATACAGACCTTATACCCCTGAAATGGGCACATATTATACAGCGTATTGCGTTATATTGGCTGTACAGTAGCTGTATAAGCATAAATAGGCTGTATAATAGCTGTTTTGCGGTTTGTACTATGGTGTACGAAGAAACCAATACACTCCAATCATTCCATTGTAACTCACTTTTTCAGCTTTACGCTGTAAAAAGTCTGTTGACCACAGTAACAAAAGAATTAAAACGAAACAGAAGATATATTTTAATGATGGCGTTTATAATACTGTTGATTAAAGTAACATATTATATAAACGCTGTGTTTAAGGAGATTCGATAGGGACAGGATACAGTGCATTATCGTGCAAAAATAAATTTATTGTGGTTATATATATGTTTTGTGATAAAAAATAAACTCACCAGTAAAATAATCAAGGAAGAGATATTAAATAAGGTTATTAAATATGGTTTTTATAGGTTAGAAATTAAAAAGTTTGAATTAATGGACGTAGAGCCTCGTTGGTGTATAGAAGGTTGTTGGACAAACTAAAAATATTGATAAATATAATAACATTCGTCTAATTTTATGTACTCATGTTCGTAATCTTCGATTTGTAATTGATAAAATGGCGACAATTTGCTAAGCAGCCTAAATTCTATTTTGATGGTCTTATAGCATTAATAGCTGTACTATGTAGGTAATGGATATAGTATTCAGCTTTAAGCGTTTGATGGGCTGTATAAACGAATAAATTTACTATTATTGCTGTTGAAGAGAGTTTGGCTACTCCATAATACAGAAATAAGATTTGAGGACCACCATAATACAGCTTAGAGCTGTATTAAGTAAGTGACGGTATGCAAAATTCAGCTTTAGCGGTTGATGGGCTGTATAAAGGAATAAATTTACTATTATTGCTGTTTATTACTCTCAAAGGGAGAAATTATACAGCTGTATGAAGCTGTAAAAGGGTGTACAATTACACCATAAAAAGAAGCTGTAGAAAAGAGTTTGGCTACTCCATAATACAGAAATAAGATTTGAGGACCACCATAATACAGCTCTAAGCTGTATTAAGTAAGTGACGGTATGCATAATACAGCTATTGTACAGCTTTAATACTAAAATTCGGATTAAAGCGTTACAGGAAACTTAAAGCTGTACATGACAGTTTCAATACACTGATTTAGAACTTTAAGCGTACTTTGACTACCTTAATACAGACTTAATACAGATAGAGCTGAATAATTACTCCTAAACCGACATTATAACACTACAATATCTCTTCAACGCTCTTATACAGCTCTAAAACAGCGTTAAGATTTAGAACTTTAAGCTTATTTTATATTGGCTGCTTTTTAGGTGTTCATTACGCTTGGTTGCTGCTTGGGTACATATACGATAATAATTATGTACCGGCATAATATGACTCTTCAAAACTATAGTCAAAATTAAGGAGGCTCTTAATAATTATTGTTTATTGTAATTATTAGTATAAGTATGTATTTAGCTATATTTTCAGTCTATTGAATAAAAATTCAGTTTTTGTTGAGCAGGATGACATTATGATGGAGCGTCCGCTGCTCGCGCCCGCCAACGACTACCTGTGCAAGTGCGCGCCAGGATACTCCGGTGAGTAGCATTAACTTTAACGAATACTTAACATTAATTTAACGACGATTTCGACATAAACTCTACATTTTTGTCGAAGACTTCATTCAATGAGGGTTTTTGATACACTCAGGTACAACTTGTTAAAACATTGTTTAACGTGTTAATAACTTTTGTCCAGGTCGTCTCTGCGAGTACCTCACATCGCTCACGTTCAACTACAACGACTCGTTCGTGGAGATGGAGCCGCTGCGCACCTCGCCGCAGGCCAACGTCACGCTCGGTGAGTGTGAGGGAGATAGAAGATAATAATATTCTTCTTTGAAAGAAACAACGTTTATAAAACCTGCTGAACAAATTTGTTTAAATTTGGTATGGAGATACCGAGATATTTCTAGGGACGAGAAATATATTTTTTGTCGTGAAAAATGTAAGGTTTCCGCGCCTTTTTTTTTTTTTGATATCGCAGGGGAAACCCATCATGGGTGCCCCGGGTTGGGTACCCCGGGGGTATGTGAGACTCTTACTCACTGAAACCACCTGCGGTTCGCCTTCAGCCGTATAACGGAGGGAAATCCCGGATCTGTCTAACACAGGACTCCCTCCAGGTTTCCGCGCCCTACAATAATCTGCCGCAATTTGGAGTTGCGGGCGCAATCTAGTCAATTTTATATTTACGAACGATAAACCGATGTAAATATATATATCCAAATCAGTGTTACATTGGTCATATGTCAATGTAGGTATAGTCCGTGCGCAATCCACGAAGACGCGCCCCACCTATTTTTTGGTGGGCATCTTTCCCTTTGACCGTGACGCTTTCTCTCAATTGGTCTATTTATTGTAGTGTGCGCGTGCACTCATAGGTAATCAGTGTGTACCGATAACTGAGTGTTATCATTGGCGAAAGCTTGCACACATATACTATAAACGATTAGGAGGAATAGTGGGGCGCGTCTTCGTGGATTGCACGGACTATATGTAATATTTTTCACTTTTATTTTAAATCGATTTGATGTCGCAATGACTTTCTCCATGGCAATAGTTTATAACACTATTCCCGCACCATCTAAATGCTGACTCGATTGTGATGTTCCAGTGTTCAGCACGACGCAGCAGCACGGCGTGCTGGTGTACTTCGGCGCGAGCGAGCACCTCGCGGTGGAGCTGTTCAATGGCCGCATCCGCATCTCCTACGACGTCGGCAACCACCCCACTTCCACCATGTACAGGTATCACGAGACCCGCGTTCGATACGCTTCATTTTTCTTTTTAATAAAAAAAGGGGCTAAATTTGTAAAATTTTCGAATCTCGAATGTGGGCCCTCATTTGTTTACCTACTTCAAATGTCACTGGCGTGCGTACATGATGTACGCACGCCTGTTTTATTTATTTTTCATTTAACATGGGGCACTTTTATTGTACATTAACTCACGGTATTATTTATTTAATTTATTTTATATTATTAATATTTAGCGTATTATTATATTTCAATCATATTTATTTACTTACCTATTTAATGTTTATATATGTAAAATACTGCGTGTTGTCTGTCAACCGCCTGACAACATCTATATAGGATCCACAGAATACCAGGGATCACGGTACAGGTATCCTATACCGTGATCACAGCCTGAGTGGAATCCTTTTCGACAATGTGTTCGCATCGCACTTGCATCAAGGTACCTAGTCCATAAATTTTAAAAAAAGTCTATTATGTTCTTTTATCTTTTTTACTGATGTTTTTTTTACTGCTTGTTTTTTATTTGTTTTGTTTTTGTACCTTGTATCTGTGTAATATGTGTGTTTAAGTGCAGCGTGGTGTGAATATGTATTTGTTGAATAAATGTTTATTATTATTATTATGCTTTTTTAAAATTTCTTTTCTCCCTTGCGGGGTCCACTAAAGTTGCGGGCTTGTGGCCAAGCAACTTCAGGTGATGAGGCGGCTTAATCATTAATTGACAGAAATTTACGGACGATGCGGCATGTGTTGAGTATGACTGCTTTTTGCAAGGTGATGTACGTGAGTGGATGAATGTCAAGTGTTTTGAGAGATGTATGTAATGTTTTCGGTATGATGCCAGTAGTTGAGATAATTATGGGCACGGTTTTGACCGAGTTTACTTTCCACTGTGATTTTATTTCTATTGTGAGATCGATGTATTTTGTGACTTTATTTGTATGGGTACTTGTGAGGTTGTGTGTGTTGGGTATGGCGATATCTATGAGGTAGACTATTCCTTTTTGTTTATCGTGCAGTGTTATATCTGGTCTGTTGTGATGTACGGTCTTGTCTGTTAATATTGTTCTGTCCCAGTAAAGTTTGTATTCAGGTTTATCAAGTATGATTTGTGGTGTGTATTTGTAGTAAGGTATTTTTTCTGTGATGAGGTTGTGTTTGAGTGCGAGTGTTTGGTGTATGATTGCTGCTACCTGGTCGTGTCTGTGTTTGTAGTCTGTTTGGGTGATGGATGAACAAGCGCCGGTGATGTGTTGGATGGTTTCAGGTTGTCGGTGACAGTGTCTGCAGTGATCGCTACCTGCCCCGCGATCTCGGATGATATGTTTTCTATAATTTTTAGTGTCGATGACTTGGTCCTGAATTGCTACCATAAATCCCTCGGTCTCTGGGAACAGCTCGCCTCTCTTTAACCACATGTTTGACGCTACTTTGTCAACATTGGCGCTGGTTAAATCCATACGATGGCGGCCGTGAAGAGACTTTTGAGTCCATGTGTCTATTTTTTGTTGGTTGGATGTAAGCGTTATAGGTTTAGTGTGATCTACAAGCATGAGTGGTGTGAGTGAGTCTGACTGACATATGGCGATGTGAATTGGTGATTGTTGTGAACGGCTGTAAAAGTATGTTCTAAGAATAGTAATTTGTTTGTTGTGTAGATTTGTAATATTATTATGTATAGCAGAGGTTCCCAAACTTATTTTATCTGCCGCCCACTTTAAGAACAAATTATATTTTAGCGCCCCCAATGTGGAAGGAAACAGGAGACCTTTGCATAGCAGTGGGACACCATCGGCTATTTATAATAATAATACTTAATTGTTTCAATTTAAAATACATCCTGATGAAATAAATTACCCCCCCAAGCCTCTACACAACGCCCCTATTTTTTTTCTGAGTCCCACACCCACATTAGACCTAACGGCTACATCACGGCACCAGTCCTGGTGGCAAATAGAATAATTTCAACAACCCTTATTCTTGCATCTCTTCTCAAATAAAGGTCTATTCGCTCATAAAATTCAGGATTCGATACTTGTGCCGCCGAAATACGGCATAATGTTCCTAACGGCACAAATAATAATGAGTGTGTTTATATTGCAGTTTCGAGATGGTGTCTGACGGCGGCTACCACAAGGCGGAGCTGCTGGCGGTCCGGAAGAACTTCACCCTGCGCGTCGACGACGGACCCGCCAGATCCATTATCAATGAAGGTACTGATAGCTACTTGTCCAAGGGGCTGCTTCACCACTTCCTAGTAAGGTGCCGGATAGGCTATCCATAACTTATTTGACAGATGCTCCATACTCTATCTGTCAAGTTAAGTAGGTAGGTATGGGTCGAAACATGTGGGCAATATTCGTGCTCAAGTAAAAGAGACAAAAAGCGATTGGTCTACTTCTAAATTCTTAGCTAATCTTTGATTTTAGTGGTATACAGTGCATGTTGAGGCCGAATTTAACTTACTAGTTATTGTGTCTAGCTGTATTTTTTTATGAATGTATGTACCTATTTATTGATACAAAACTGTATTCGGCTCTTAAATATATTAATAAGTAAGCAAAATTACTAAAAGTTATACTTTTAATAAATATGTGAAGTTTAATAGCACTCACGGAATCCGCACACTAATCAGACCATCGTAAACTCGGTGCCGACTGCCAAATTGACTTCTAAATATCATCACAATCCATTCAGTAGTTTATGCCATGTGACAGGGAGCAAGGAGTACCTGCGCCTGGAGCGGCCGCTGTTCATTGGCGGCGTGCCGGCCGACGTCGCCAAGGACGCCTTCACCAGGTGGCACCTTCGCAACATCACCAGTTTTAAAGGTGCGTTTACATTATCGCGCAAGTTATTATGATTAACTAGGGCATTATTTATTCGAGGTAAACGCTAAGCGTACCTACTACTTACAATCGCGTTTTGACGCACATTGGAAACTATGTAGTTTGGAAAGAAATGACTTAACCCTTTGACTGGCTGGCTTCTTATATAGTTCGTATTCGTTCGTTCATATCGGTCACCTGACGCGGCAGTGATCTACAGGCAGTGATCTACAAGTTAGAGGCAGTCCACACGGCGCGCTGCGTCATCACAGCGTTATTATGCTCGCGCTTGGTCTCGGGGGCTGCTGTCCGTCATGTGTGCGTTGCGACGACGCAGCGTGCCGTGTGAACACTTTGGTTATTTGTATGTAAAACAACGCAACGGCAGCGCTGCGTCGACGCAACGCTGACGGGACGCGCCGTCAGCCGTGTGGACTGGCTCTTAAAAGTTGTGCTCATATTAAACAATATCACTCCAGGTTGCCTGAAGGAGGCGTGGATCAACCACAAGCGCGTGGACTTCCTGAACGCGGCGCGCAGCTCGCGGACGGGGGCGGGGTGCGCGGGGGAGGAGCCGCCCCCGCCCGCCGTCAGCCCCGCACAGCTGCAGGAGGACGGCGCGCACGTACCTGTTAGTATCAAACCCACACACACACACACATACACACACATGCACATCTAAATTTTGTATATATATAAGTAGATCAGTGTTTCGCAAAAGGTGTGCCGCGCGCCGCGGCACACTGGTGTACCGTGGCCAGTAGTTGGTGTGCCACAAATGATATTTTACCCACATATTCCTAGTCATGTAAGAACCAAAAAAAGCAACATCTCAGGACGATCGACGAAAGGAATGGGAAAAGGGAATAGAGCATCCCCGTACACGCTGATTAATTTGTGGTGTACGGTGTACCTCCAAAAAATGTCATTTTTCTAGCTATACCTTGAACACAAAAAGTTTGCAGAGCACTGATGTAGATGGCCCCTACTGAACAATTTAAATTGAAACGTCAATCTTAATGATAGATAAAGTCGATGCGAAAATATTTATGCCTCATGGTGGTGGGCTGCCGTGCCAAATTATAATGGCTCATAAAAATACACCGCGAGTAGCGACGCATCGTGACGTTGCAATTTTAATTTTGCCACCACTATAATACCGACTTGAAAACCTTTAAGAAGAGAGTGTATTCTAAGGTCGGCAGCGCATTTGCAAAGCAAATGGCGATATCTATAAAAAAATTGACCGTAATAACGTGTGTTGTTCGCAGGACCCATGCGTGCCGAACCCGTGCGCGCGCGGCGGGCGGTGCGTGCGCGAGGAGGGGTCGCCGTCCGACTACACGTGCCGCTGCCGCGCCGGCACCGCCGGACCGCAGTGCGAACTGCGCGCATCCGTCGGTCTGTGCACACCCTTATCCATATTTTATACTTTCATACTTACTACTCTAATCTAATATATATAAATCTCCTGTCACGATGTTTGTCCGCGATGGATTCCTAAACTACTTAACCGATTTTAATGTTTTTTTTTTAATGTGTGCTTTTTTCCAACTTGAGAGATAGGATAGCTTAGATCTTTAATTATAGTCGCAATTTTATTTTATTGCAAATTATTTGTCTGTAAAGAGCGATCATTGTTTATGCGACGCGGGTCACGGGATAACGATGGACGTTGCCATGGTGACATATTATTTTTACTTTCACTATTTTTACAACACTAAGGACCTGTTTCACCGCTTCCTGATAAGGCTATCTACCACTTAATTTGACAGATGGAGTATGGAAAATCTGTCAAATAACCCTATCGGGCACCTTATCAGGAAGCGGTGAAACAGGCCATAAGGGCCTGTTTCACCGCTTCCTGATAAGGCTATCCACCACTTAATTTGACAGATGGAGGGTCTGTTTCACCGCTTCCTGATAAGGCTATCCACCACTTAATTTGACAGATGGAGTATGGAAAATCTGTCAAATATCCCTATCGGGCACCTTATCAGGAAGCGGTGAAACAGGCCATAATTCAATAAAATAATACGGGCGATATACTTTATATAATATGGCAAAGAAACGTTTGCCGGGACAGCTAGTAATATTATAATATTGTAAATCCGAAAGTCTGTCAACCTACCACTTCACGCCTAAACCGCTAAACCCTGTTTTGACTCCCGGGAAAGGACATAGGACTATATATCACGGAAAAATGCACGGTTCCCGCGCGATATACGATTTTTGGTGCAACAGATTTGCGGACGTTATATTATAATATATGTTTATTACTAGAGGTAGAGTAAGTAGTAATAGTTATATTATAAGTGTTACTCTACTCTACCTCTAGTAATAAACAGAGGCGGCGCAAGGCGTGGGCGATGTGGGTGACCGCCCACGGCCTCGCGGTCTAAGGGGCCTCGCGCCTCTTGGACCACGAGGATTTTTTAAAGGATTTACATGTTTTCATACCCAAATATTCGTTAAAAAAAGTTTGAGTATCAAAAAATTATTTCTCTCAAAAAATCCTTTCTCTTGCGTCATCTATCAGGGGGCCTCGCAAGATATATCTTGCCCACATCAAATTTAGGTCTTGCCCCGCCACTGGTAATAAAAACCATTTACACAGAAAGTAAAAATACTTGTCTCCTCTATGTCTCGCATTTTAGAAAAGTCAAAGGCAGCTGATCTTGAATATGCTGCGTACATTATATTAAAATAAGGATTTACTCGCACAGGACCGAATAATTGAACTTTATTTATTATTGTGATGTAGGCGGCGCTCCGGTGATCACCCAGAGCAAGTTCCCGCCTCGGAAACAGATCATCAGCAACGTTCAAGCGTCGCCAGGTAACTATATCATGTACGATTAGAGATGTTGATTCCTAGGCAGATTGGGGACCTACGTAGTTTGGTCTCGTTACGTCAAACCCAGCCAGGTAATTATATAGGTAACTATATCATGTACGATTAGAGATGTTGATTCCTAGGCAGATTGGGGACCTACGTAGTTTGGTCTCGTTACGTCAAATCACAATTAACATTGAATTTGCATTGAATTAACATGATCCGACCAAATGACGTTAGTCTGTCAACTGCCTAGGAATCAATTTCCTTGATGGTACTTGTATATTATTTTATTTATTTATTTACTTGTATATTATGCAGCACTGTTGCTGCTGCCGATGACAGGTCTTGCAAAACAATTTCTCTTGTGTTACTCGTACGACTTACAGACTACACTAAATGAAGTATATATAATTGTTTACAGCACATACTAATAATTACTTTAGTATTTCAAATAACTAACTTTTTTGTACTGTCTGCCAGCTGCGCCCGCGCACAAGCCCCCCGCTGAACCGCCGTCCCCGCCCGCCTCCACTTGTCGAAAGGTATGTTGTAAACGCACGTTATCTAATCGCGTTGAGCGGTAATCATCTGAATACACCCCAAATGATTCCTGCTTGTTCAGACTCAGCGGAAACCGCGCGGCGTTTTACCCCGCTCACAGCTTATTGCAAAGGCGTTGTCAACGTTCACACTTAACCACTTGGTTTCTACACGGGAAACGCGCGGTTTTCGCTTTGTCTAAACTAGCACTTATAGCGTTGCACTGTCAGCTGCATTTGGTCGTTTGAACTAATTTTAGTATCAGCTGCAAGGTCCTGACCTTTGGTTAATTTAATTTGTACAACATTAATCGTGTTTTAATAATGTTGCTACCCCCCTTAACACCACATCTGGCCTTATCTGTGTTAAAGGAGGCGACGCGCGAGGTGATAACGGAGGGCGGGTGCCGCAGCCGGCGCGCAGTCCGCGGCGCGCGCTGCACCGGCGCCTGCGCCGCCGCGCCCGCCTGCTGCGCGCCACGACGCACCAAGAAACGGAAGGTAATTGACAGTGCCCTTTTTAGCACTACCAGGGCCCTGGGCGAGATTTCATCGGCGCCCAGGGTGCTGGCAGGTAGAGTCAATAACCGGGGCCCTGCGGCGCCCCTTTTTGTTTGTTTTTTGAGCGTAACGTAACCCACGGAGCTAATATTAGCTCCGTGGGTTACACGCTCACGCCTCAGTGTGGCATGGTAAGTACATTACACACGGTTACACGATCATTTTCCCGTCATTCTGGATCAGACTGATGGACTGAATTGATGCGAGACTGACCGTGTAACTCTATAGTCTTACACTTTTTAGCTCATGACCCAAACCATTAAGTATCGCAAAGATTAGTTTTTAGTTAATAGGATATTATCTTATATCTTTAAACGAGCAATTCTTGTATATATATGATTGGAATCTCGGAATCGGCTCCAACGATTTTCATGAAATTTAGTATATAGGGGGTTTCGGGGGCGATAATTCGATCTAGCTAGGAATCATTTTCATAAAATGTCATTTTATGGGTGTTTTTTGAATTTTTTGAATACCGAGCGAAGCTCGGTCATATAGCTAGTTATGTTAATATGAAAATTATGTCTAATAAGCATTTTTTTATTTCCCAGATACGTTTAGTCTGCCCCGATGGTAAAAAGTACACCAAAGAAATTGAAATCGTAAGAAAATGTGCGTGCGGCAAGAAGTGCCCGAAAACCACGCCGTTTCTACACTGAACTCGCTCGCACAGCGCTAGTCATAAACACTACACACGATGTATCAAAAGTCTGAACACCAGAGTACTTAGTCAAAATGCATTCGCTATTTCGATATCGCAGTTAAATGTGATTCGTATGGGATATATCGAACGCAACGCTTGCTATGCGTTATGTCAAATTCCATACATTTTTGACATTTAACTTTGCTATCGAAACTATAATAGCGAATGCATTGTGACTAACGGCCGTTCCCAATATTTGATCTATCTCTAGTTTTGCCCTACTAGAGATAGGAATAGCTCACATTAGACATTAGAGACATATATTTTATGTCAATTCAATGTTAGCTGCGATCGGTTGTATGTCAAACCAGAGATAGATTGAATATTGGGAACGGCCATAAGGGTACAGTAGGAATACAGCTCGACAAGGCTTTAAATGAACGTGGGTGACATTGATGGGAGCGCTGCTGGTAAAGGAGCTGTGAAAAATGACGTTTTTGTATGATAGAAGCGTTTAGTTCCTTTTCTCGCCACGTTCATAATATAAAGCCTTGTCGAAACTGTACTTACAAATCCAAGGTAGAAGGATATTTGTGTTGCCATCACGTTGTGAACTCAATTGATGCAATAGACAATAAAACAGATGTTTAAATTTACAATTGTATTAACCATTAATTATTTTAGTATCAAGGAAGATGACGAATTAGGTACACTTTTTATAACCCTTTGTCGCTCACAGATTGTGAACTTCCGAATTGTAGACCGATGATTTTTTTATTGGTTCCACTATTTCACCTCTCAACAAATCTGTTGGCGTCCGCAAAAATGTATTTAGATTCTATGTATTGGCCTAAGCGACTAAGAATTACTGGCCTAACTTATTTGCCATAGGGCGAGGTCCGTTCGTATATACTCAACCCAACTGCCATTTTACAAGGTGTCGAGCATAATATGACTTATGTACCGCGTAGCTATAATGATGTACCCGTTAGAGTAAGGTTGTAACTTAAAATATTTCGTAAGAAACTTTTTGCATTTATTTATATCACAAATTGCAATTTTTAAAATATTTTACAAATCTACTGCAAGGGCTTTGACTCTTGGTTTATTTAATTTACACCACATCAATAGTAATTTTTGTATTTTTTATACTTAAATCGTTTAAATGAACATATTTTCTGTTGCTGATCTTGCAAGAGTTATTTTTGAAGCTATCTTTATATATCATTAAAACATGATTACGTTGTGTTCATTGGTTCTTATATTCAATACTCTTTCATAGGTTTAATTGTAAAATTGTTAGCGGTAAGTTAATGCCTAACAATAAAATATCTTGCCAATAATGTTGCTACATTAAATTTTAACTTTTTAAATGCACCAGATATTAGTAGTAGTTTTTAGGTTTCGGGACATTTTTTTAATTTATGAAACGGAAATTAATTTTACTTATTACGAATTCAAACATAAAAATATAAATATAGTTAGGGTCAGTTTACACTCAACGAGGGCGACTTGGCGATGCATAAATGAATAAAGCAATACAAAATTGAATTAATATCAAATCACACCACTTGACATGAGATTCTCGTTTCGATGTGACTGACCCTAAGACCTAGGTATATGCAAATCAGCGATGAACTGCACTTTTATAATAATATTTAAATAACTGTAGGTACTACGAGAATCCCCCTGTAACTTTAGATAATTTTTACAACATTTAATAATATCTACGTCCTTATGTAATATAAGATAGTTAATTATATTTATTGCTTTTGTTAAAGTATAGAAGTAGGATCATGTAATGTAAATTGTAGTTAAGTATTGTATAGGATTTACCGCTTACAACTTAAATATTTGCACAGCGAATATACAAGGCCCTTTAGCCTGGACTTTTTCTTCATCGCTTCTATAAAGAATCGATGACCAAAATGTATGGACTTGACATAACTTCATAAGCGTTCGTTAATATGACGTTGTCTTTCGACTCGTGTTATGTCAATTCCATACATTTTGATTGGCGATTCTATAAAGAAGCGATAAAGAAAACGTCTCGGCTACAGGCTAAGGTCTGCAGCTTGTCTTAGTCTGGTATTCGAAAGTCACATGCTAGGCGACGACAACGAACCTTTTATATACACGCTGCGTGAATATATTTATTGTTAAGGGGCTTAGTATTTATGCCACAGTCCAACCATTCCGTATACTAATATGATTTCATACGGTCATTTTCACGCATTTTATAACAGTATTAATTTGTTATAAGAGAGAGGAGATAAATATATAGCGAATCACTGATTTTCTCATTTGTAAGTATCATTTATGTCTAAAGTTATTTAAAAATCTCTCTTAGTTAGGAACCGACCTGATCGTTTTTACTGCTAATATGTATTATAATATACTCTTTATTTACTGTATAATTTACAGTTTTACCATATGGTACTAATTATATATTCTGTGGTTTTTCATAATTACAAAACGGAAGTAGCCGATAGATTGACCAGCGGGCTTGGCATGGCCACAGTAGAATTATTTATTTATTTTATTTATTTATTTATTTCAGGCTACATAGGCCCATACATATATACCTTAATGACTAACATACATATAAAATACACTTAATAACTACACTTTGATATATTGACGTCACGGACAAGACAATTTCGTATAGGTTATATCATATATGTTGTATACTACGAATGATAAATACTATACTCTATTATAATTTGGTGGTCTTAAAACTTTTTTGTAAGGTGAATCACTTTTGAGAAAAAAATCTGTAAATAAACAAAATCCACAAATATACACGTTACCAGTAAAAACGAGCTAATTATTTAAGCTTTAAGTTACGTACCTAGAGTTGCAGCTTGTATGTGGAGTTTGCATGCGCTTATTAATAAAATTAATTATAAATGAAATATTGTGTAAGAACTTTATTTATTTGATGTATTAAAAGAGGATGTTAGACAATGTGGTGTTTTATTTCACTTATGCCCAGTTTTTTGATTAGGGTTCCGTACTCAAAGGGTAAAAACGGGACCCTATTACTAAGACTTCGATGTCTGTCTGTCCCTCTGTCTGTCAGCAGGCTGTAACTCAAGAACGGTAATAGCTAGAGAGATTAAATTTTCATAGATTATGAATTTTTTCTGCCGCTATAACAACAAATACTAAAAACAAAATAAATATTTAAGGGGGGCTCCCATACAACAAACATGATTTTTTTGCCATTTTTTGCAATGATGGCAATAGATAGGCACCTGAAATATTCACAAAATACTCAATTGTGTTTATAGTTTAATAATTAATAATAAAATTTAAATAAAATAAATAATTAAGGGGGGCTCCCATACGAAAAACACATTTTTTTCCTATTTTTGTTCTACAGGATGTTTGGAAGATGAGTGCAAAGCTTTAAATCCTTGTTAGTATAGACTATAGAACATTTCGAACCTTATTTGACCATTCTTAGTTCGTAACATACGATTTTATTTGTAACGAATTTTTAGAAATTTTGTTGAAAAAACCCAATTGCAAATAATGGCCAATCTGGAAGAAAATCCAATTATTTTTTATTGTATTTGAATTAAGTCGTGTGTAAACCACCAAATAAGACTTAAGGTACCATTCGGATCTGCGAGGCAAGCGTACGGCGTCACGCGTAAGCGACCGGTCGCTTGCTGCGGAGCAGCAAATAGCTTACCAATGTCCGCGACCGCGTAGCCGTGACCGACAAAAATTTAATTAAAATGATACTTTATTGACATGATGATAGCTATCATTTTTGTCTAAGTCACTAAGTAGTATTATAATAACCACGTGGCCAGCGTCGCTTGCCGCAGAGACCCGCGACATGCAAGTACGCCGCGTAAATAAGTACATTTGAACAAAATGTAACATTATTAACTACGTAACTAGGTAGCATTTCAAACTATGTTGCGATCCTTTTTTTATACGTCCATGGTTGCGATCTACAATTTTGTGATATTGTGCGCAGACAGAAGCTTTGACCATTTTTCCACCATAACTACGAGTGTAAACAAAACAATAATTGTGAATTATTTTACAAAGCACAGACATCCTAGAACTACAAGTTGTGCCTTTTACACAGTTTTAGGCAGTAACTTCAATTTTATGCGCGTCCATAGAGTAAAAAATCGGGCATTATTACCTAAATGATGCTGGCGTAGCCCAGGTGGAGAGGTCAGCACGGTCTACGGATGTGGATCCGATTGAGGACGTGTGGCACATCAATGGGTGAACGTTACGAGTTAAAACTCCAGCTCCAAAATGTGTTCAAGAGCTAGAGTTGGCGCTACTGGAGGAGTAGGAGAATATTCCACAGGAAAAGATTGACAATCAAAATGCAAGCATGGAATGGCGTATACAAACTCTCTTGAGATCCATAGAAGGCATTAACACGCTTTTAACATGGCATTTCTTAAGTAAAAATGAAGAATTTAACTTAAAAACTTATTACTGAAATTTCAAAGATTTTTCAAAATTTTTGATTTTTGCAGATTTTTTCTATTTTACACGTTTGTATGCCTTAAATTTATTAAGTTTTATTTTTTAATCATCAATTATTAAAATAATAAATAAAATATATCTATAAAAAACAGTGAATAATTTTCAAAAAATAAAATAAAATGTTGTTATGTTCCTCTAATTTTGCCGGTGTGTTTAGTTAAATATATCTAGTTGTAGTCAGAGAAAAAAAAAACAAAGTGTATCATGAGTTATATTTTATTAAATTAAATATCCCTTATACACTAGTATTAATATTTCATCTCTTATAAATAATAATACATACTTTACACAAGTAAAAGATACACTGGAAGAATTTTTCAGTTTACTATTGTTCAGGTCAATTTTTAACGTCGTAAAAAATGTCAAACCCCCATTCAAACCCCGCGTTCCATTTAGCGTTAAAAACGTTCAAAGTACAAAGTGAAGTTCTATTTTGAGCGTTTTGATCGTTTTTAACGCTAAATGGAACGCGTGGTAAGCGGGCGCATGACACGTGTTTGTAAACTATACCTTTACAATTGTTAATACACCTGCATGTAACAGTGCTCAGATATGAAATTTGATGAATAATGAATATACAATAAATTCCTCCCTTGTATCCCTCAAAATTTATGTACAAGTTAAAACTTAATAAGTAATATTTTAAACCAGCGTAATTTATAAAAATAAACTATGTAGTTAGTTCGAAAATGGAAGACAATGTTAAAAATAGGTACGTTAGAGGATTCGAAGGATAAATGTGATTTTTCGAGTAGAAATTTCGTTTCCAATAGGATCGCTCTTAGTGTCTAAACACACTAAGCCGAAGTTACGCGACGTAAATTCCGTATGATTCCGCCTGAAATGTATTTTAAATTACCGATGACTCACTATTCTGTCGCGTTCCGTCCGTATTTTGTATGTGTTTGACATTGCGGACGTAATCATGCGGAATTTACGCCGCTAGTAACTTCGACCTAGTGTATTTAGACACTTACTTCTAAAAACTCATTCAGAATTGATTGAACTTTTATAACATACATAAAACAGAATTGCAAACATTAGAAAAATAACAATTTAACACTTAATATAAACTGAAAAAATTCCAACTCCTGTTTTAATATTGTAAAAAAATATTTTCGAACCTAACTAAAAAAATTGGTTTGCGTTGCCATTAAAATGACAAGTCGTCCTCTATCCTGTATTCGTGCTATATTTAACCATCCATTTTTAATACCACAAGAAAACAGCAGTAATAAGTTTTATTGCCATGTCGTGGCCCTACTTAATATTTACATTATAGTAACACGACTCCTCGACCGAAACTCGGTCTGAATCATTTCGAATCAATTTGGATCATAAACCTACAATTTCATCCGAGTAGCTAATAAAAATTATGTTACAAAGGCTTTTATCAATTACATATTAAAAATACAGTCTCTTTAGGAAATTTACCAAACTACTGATTAGCTTTAAGCAGTAGAACGTACTTTGTACTACACCTTCTACTAGTATACATTAGAAATGCTAATAGTCAGATGAATTATGATAACCGTTCAGAATACATCTCAAATAATAAAGGGCAACCCCTACAAAAATAAAAATATGTTTCGAATCAGAACTGTTAGACTATATCGCTATTCTCTAAAACAGCAGCAATGGCGATTGTCCATTTTTTTTTAATTTTGCTCATTACAAAAACATTTCGAGGAATAAGGTCAGTGATCGTTTTTCTGTATATAAACCAAAAAAATACCCATTAGTTACTCATATTTTTGAACAAATATGTTTAACCTTAGTTTGACCTTCAATGGCGTTAAATTAGCAATAAATTCGACCAACATTACGTTTCGAACTTTTGGTAAGCTTCTCGTATCAGTTTTCACATAATGAGAACTTGCATTTGACGAACCAGCCATTATAATAAGATTGAAAGGAAATTTAAACATACTGCAGAGGTCAATTGGCCGCCGATGATGACGTCAGAGCGAAACTTTAAAAATTGATTGAGAAAAAACTAGCCAATGAATTTCAAAATTATTTAATTTATATTCTTAAAATACCCTATTTTAACGAAAAAAAATATAAAAAGTACATGTGATTTTTTTTGGACAATGCCCATTATTGAAAAGGTTTTGATTTTATGAAACTAATTATTTTAGTAATTTTAGAAACAATCGAAGGTTATGGAAAAAAAGTAGCACAATAGTCGACATAAAACAATTTAAATTAATAGCTTAAATACCACAAAATAATGTTTTCACTACAAATCACATATAAAAGGACGCCTTAGCATTTGTGTACTAACCCACAAAAAATTACGAGTTAAGTTATGTATGCATGTATGTTCTGTAGATAATTTAGAACAAGACTACATTCAAATTTCAAGACAAAAATTGTGGGCTAGTACGAGTACTATCAGAGAAGTTGATCCCTAGGCAGATGGCGGACCTAAGTAATTTGGTCGCGTTACGTCAAACCCATCCGACCGATCACAGCTAACATTGAATTTACATATTATGCCGACCAACTTATGTAGGTCTGTCAACTGCGTAGGAATCAATTTCCTCGATGGTACAAAAAAAAATGCTTGCTTAACGGTGACAATTAAATACTCGACCGTTCTTGTGTTATTGTCCAGTTTTGACATAAAATCATTTTTCTGCAATAAGAAAGTTTTCGTCACTTAACGCTCTTAATGGTGTGCATTGTTGACAAGCCAATAAATAGCGTAAAGGTCGTAACTCGGAGCAGAGGGCGCTACTAGCACGCACAGTAAATAATCCAACCAAAATCCGACATGTTGCACACCGCACACGTCATATCAGAATATTATTAGTCGATGAAGATGACAAAAATGTATGGGATTTGACATCTAACCATGTTATTCAAAACTAATACATTTTGACAAAGGGCTCAGACAAGATGAAGTGACAAGATATTGAACGTTAAAGGTTGGACCTCATCTGGCAGCACGGAATCGCCTTTTTCCGTCGCCCTTCCTCTTTCTGTCGCTCAGAACTGCCATTTGCTAGACCGAGACAGAAAGCATAAAGCGGCTCCCAGACAGACGCGGCCTGCGGTGGCGATCAGTCAGATGACTTGGCCGCGTGACCGCGTGTGTCTGTGTCGTTCCTAGAACTCTCAAGTCATCCAACTGACCGCCACCGCCACCGCAGGCCGCGTCTGTCTGGGAGACGCTTAATGCGATAGCACGCGGCGGAATCCTCGAGGCGATCGGCATCACGGACAAAATGCAATGGTCGGCAGGGAGACTCCGGAACGCTGAAGCGCGCGATAGAATGCCAACGCATCCTTTCACCTTTGCATCCGATCGCCTTTTTGTCTGCGATAGCGCGTGTAAAACTAACGTTATTAACTAACATTATGCACGCATCAAAAGAATACTTTGAAGTTGGTTACATGTCTCTTTGATTACCTAGGAAACAGCAAACACTTCAAGCTACTTTTTAGCCCACGAATTATTGCATGATGCATCTTGAGATATCACTGTTCAGGAGCACCAGTTTACTACAGTATACTACTTAATATAAACTTTCGGAAAAAAATTCCACACATCGTCTGTCACTGCCACACGAACACGAGCCCTCAATAACAAGAAATCCACCCTGTGCATAAAGACGTTGTAAAATTAAATGTGTTTAGTGATTTTACAACTTATGTATGCACGTGCGATTTTTTTAGGGCTCACTCACTCACGACAGACTATTGTTACTGGCATGAAGATGCGCAACCACAAACAAAAAAATATTTTGTACAACAAAATCGGTCTGCCTCAAGACTGTCGCGTCTCAAGTGAGTGCGCGCCTTTAAGGCCTCAGCCTTGAATTTTGCGGGCAGCGGGGCGGGAGCGGTGGAGGCGGCGCGGGTACAGTCCAGTACGCAGCGCGCCGCTCGCCACGCCGCTGTTTTCGAGAATGGGTCCAAATAAATCTATACACTGGAACACGCCGCTCTAACGCCTCCGCCACCGCCCCGCTGCCCGATGATTTCGAGACAGAGGCCTAAAGCGAGGGGGCACGTCGTCCTGCGCTAGTCTAGTAGCGGGGGGAGTACCGTACAGTCGTGAAGGTCATGGTGTGTGCGGGCGCGACGCGGTGCGCGGCGCGGCGCGGGGGCGAGGCGCGCGGCGGCGGGGCGCGCGGCGGGCGCGGGCGTCGCTAGCAGGCGAGCGCGGGCGCGTCGGGCTCCAGGCGGCGGACGCGCACGCGTTGGCGGTAGTGGTACTCCTTGAGGTACGCGCGCAGCCGCCCCGGCAGCGGCAGCTGCTCCACACCTGCATCATAATAATTACATTACAACGAGTCCACTTCAGACGCAAAAAGCAAAAGTAATCGATCAGTCTGTTTCTGAGGCGTACCTCCTTCGATCGCTTCGACTGACAGTAAAATTGAGTATTAAAATTGTTTATGTACACCATGAGAAAACTAACGGCGTTAATAATATTATAAAAACGAAGAAACAACAATTAGACATCTTTTTCATTAACATATTTTGTCTCGAGGGAGATAAAGACCGATATATTATAATTCTTCTTATGTATGTGAGTTTATCATCTATCCTTAACCTCTCGAATACCAGGATATCCAAATTCGATTCAGCCGTAAAGCCCGAGTTCTATGGCGCAATTTAAATTTTCGTATTTTTTTTTTCAAATTTTACAAAAATTCGCACATCAGAAACAAAATTTACTGCATATCGGCTATTAGCCGTAACACATAAATGTTGTAGCCAACTTCATACTCTTAAAAATAATGCATCGAACAAACGAAATTAATTCTTATCTAGCATCTTCGCAGTTTTTTAACTTATTTTCATTAAAATAAGTTAAAAAACTGCGTGAGGTCGAGTGTATCAGGCGGCTCATTAACGTGCCGGTGGTACACAGAGGAGGACGGGACCGTCAGTAGAGTGATTTGACCTCTTGAACCCCACCGGCGCCTTAACGTGCCACCCGTTAAAATAGTTCACTATTATACAACAATATTGCAGGAGCTATTGGCGGTAGCACTCGTCTAGCGTATAATCAATTTAAAGTTGCGGTTTCGAGACACTGGTTAGCACACCAGCATGGTGGATCACGTGTTCATAATGTTGTTGCTTGATTGCGTGCGTGCGTGTTTGTGCGTCTGCGTGCGCGTGTGCGGGTGTGCGTGCGTATGTGTGTATGTGGTGGATTTACCGTCGTATGTGGTGTGTGAGACGATGACGGCGCGAGCGAGCTGCTGCAGGCTGAAGGGCTCGGAGCGCGGCAGCGGCGCGGTCAGCATCGGCTCGAAGAACATCACGCACGCCGGGTCCTGTATATTGCAACATTACAAACGTGAAACAGGAAATAATAAACATACTGACAGATTTAAGTGAGAAAATGGCGGCTTTCATTTGTTTTACTGTCACTTAGTCTATTCTTCCATAGAAAAAAAACTGTTGTTTATATGTAGTAGCTCCACTCGACTCAATCTCAACCCTCAAAAAATGATCTAGTATATTAAAAACTAGATGACGCCCGCAACTCCGTTGCGCCAAAACTCGTTTATCGCGCGGGAACCGTACATTTTCCCAGGATAAAAAGTATCCTATGTCCTTTCCCGGGACTCAAAGTATCTCCATGCCAAATTTCAGAAAAATCGGTTCAGCGGTTTGAGCGTGAAGAGGTAACAGACAGACAGACAGAAAGACAGACACACTTTCGCATTTATAATATTAGTATGGAAGTATGGATACAAGCTCAGATCGTATACTTAAAATGTACCATCGAGGAAATTGATTCCTATGCAGTTGATAGACCAACGTTATTTTGTCGAATATGTCAATTCAATCGGAGGTTCTAGGAATTCCCATTGTATTCTTTTGTTCTCGCGATCACCGGTGCTCGCGCGGGGCCTGAAGGATTTGTGACCTGTCGGCTGGGTTTGACGTAACACAACCAAACTACGTAGGTTCCCGATTTGCATAGGAATCAACTTCTCTGATAGTACATAAGAGCCCATCCATAAAGTATGTTAAATCTAAAGGGGGGAGGGGTCGACAAAGTGTGACACGATGTGACAAGGAGGAAGGAGAGGTCCTAAGTTTTGTGAGGGGAAGGGGTCTCATCAATGTGATCACCGATGACAATGATGGGGGGAAGAGAGCTCAAAATCATGAAAATAGTTTGACGTACCTACTTTATGAATGGTCCCTAAGAAGTTATCGACTGAATATAATGTGAACTGACCTTGTAGTGCTCGATGCGCGCGTGCAGCGACCGCCCGTACTTGCGGAGCGACACCGAGAATGTGAACTGACCTTGTAGTGCTCGATGAGGCCGGTGACGGTGGTGGCGGCGAAGACGGCGGGGTCGTGCGAGTCGAAGCTGAACCGGTGCTGGTAGTGCTCGATGCGCGCGTGCAGCGACCGCCCGTACTTGCTGAGCGACACCTAGAATGTGAACTGACCTTGTAGTGCTCGATGAGGCCGGTGACGGTGGTGGCGGCGAAGACGGCGGGGTCGTGCGAGTCGAAGCTGAACCGGTGCTGGTAGTGCTTGATGCGCGCGTGCAGCGACCGCCCGTACTTGCGGAGCGACACCTAGAATGTGAACTGACCTTGTAGTGCTCGATGAGGCCGGTGACGGTGGTGGCGGCGAAGACGGCGGGGTCGTGCGAGTCGAAGCTGAACCGGTGCTGGTAGTGCACGATGCGCGCGTGCAGCGACCGCCCGTACTTGCGGAGCGACACCGAGAATGTGAACTGACCTTGTAGTGCTCGATGAGGCCGGTGACTGTGGTGGCGGCGAAGACGGCGGGGTCGTGCGAGTCGAAGCTGAACCGGTGCTGGTAGTGCTCGATGCGCGCGTGCAGCGACCGCGCGTACTTGCGGAGCAACACCGAGAATGTGAACTGACCTTGTAGTGTTCGATGAGGCCGGTGACGGTGGTGGCGGCGAAGACGGCGGGGTCGTGCGAGTCGAAGCTGAACCGGTGCTGGTAGTGCTCGATGCGCGCGTGCAGCGACCGCCCGTACTTGCGGAGCGACACCGAGAATGTGAACTGACCTTGTAGTGCTCGATGAGGCCGGTGACGGTGGTGGCGGCGAAGACGGCGGGGTCGTGCGAGTCGAAGCTGAACCGGTGCTGGTAGTGCTCGATGCGCGCGTGCAGCGACCGCCCGTACTTGCGGAACGACACCGAGAACAGGTGCTCCTCCTGCGCCGAGTCCCGCAGCAGGAACGTACCTGCAACACGATTTATCTCTATACAGTTAACTGTGAAGGCCGTGTGGATAAGAAAGCTACTTAGCTTCTAAACTTTAATAAATACAATATAGGTATTTAAGTTAAGAAGCAATAGGTCACTGGCGCTGTGAGACATTAAGGATAATTAGGATAGGTAGGCACATCCCCAACCCGGGGCACCCATGATGGGTTTCCCCTGCGCATCAAAAAAAAGGTAGGTTTTAATATAATAGTATTGTAGGGGTAGTTTTGATCATAATATAGGAGCATACCTACGAATAATAAAAACTAAGGAAGAGTAACTCCGTCAAAAAAAGTGCATCAAAAGGCTACAAAATGTGACCCAAATACGTGGATATTTTATGCATGTGTTCGGTACACCGACAGGGGATCGAACACGCGACCTAGCGATCACGACTCCACATCCTAAGCCACCAAGCCACCGACGCTTTTAGTAAATAAATCTTTTAGTAAATAATTCATAAATAGTCTTTCACTCATGTATTATTTTATCTATTATCTTAATACACTTTTCCATAATGTTTTCATTTTACATTGAATACTGACACTCGACCTTTTACCACGTAGATAATTAAAGTGTACATACTACATACTACCAATTTTTTACAGCCTACTTCCAAAAAATAGAAGCAATAGAAGAAAAATATATTGATATTCGTTTTAAACATTTTGCAACAATACAAAACGATAGGGCAACCAACCGACAACAATAATTACTTACCAAAACTATATTTTTTACAGGTACTTAATTGATTTTTTTTGTATAAGAAGAAAATTATTAATAGCAGAAGAAAATAAACATAATTATGTTTCTACTAGCATTTTGTTTATTATTTTTAAACTGTCTTCAAAATTTTGAGATTATGTTAAAGCGGTCAAAATGTTAACCATAATTTTATTTATTTATGCACATTTTTTAAAGTTCTGAGTCCGTCCTATAATATTCAAGATTTTTGACATGTAGTGTAAGAAAGCGGAACTACGAAGTAACATCAACATCGACCTGAGCTAGTAGTTTGGCTTTTAGCCGACTGATGGAATATTGATAAGTGGGCGGAGCTTGACACCCCCTCACCCCGCAAATTATCACGCGTCGCTTCTTATAGAAATTTTATTACCACGCCTCCTCTTTGTATTAGCTCCGTGGTTAAACCAACTATTACACCCTGCCCAAACAAGGTAGCTGTCCTTGTTACAAGTTGTGAAAAGGCTTCTAGAACAACTACCAGCATTGAAACTATATTTTCAAAGTGCTGTGTTAACCAATTACTTGCAAGTTGCAGCTCAATCAATCTTTGATAAATGTCTGGAACCAACCACAGAATTATATTTAGGGTTTTTAAGTTTTGTGTTGCCATACTTCAATGATTTGAACATAGAAATGCAATCTGAAAGTCAAAAATTCTACTTGCTATATGAATTTTTTTTAACAACCTACATGGCTATATTGTAAGGTTTTTTGAAGCCAGAATATTTGGAATTAACTGAACAGGAAAAAACAAGAATTTAAAATATTGAAAATTGATTTTGAAAAAATTTAAAACCATTGACCCCTGGAAGACATTTACCTCCTGTAATGTTGCTGCTTTAATAATTATAATGAACAAAAACAGTATTCATCCGGACGGAGCTCCGTGGCGGAGCGTTAGTGCAAGAGGGAAACCATCGAGCTATCTGGCGCCCAACGCAAAATAAAGCATATACAATCTGTCAACTAAATAAATAGTATTATAAAAAGTGGGTAGTAAAATACGATGTCACCGCCATTACCGCCAGTCAGGGGGATGACAGTGTAGTTTCCAAAAGTTCCGTTTTGGCGCTGCGATCGCCAGACGAAAAGTCGCCATTTTGCGTAGCCATTTTGTGACGTATTTTGTTTATTATGTTGACTAACCGCGTTGAGTGTGCCGATAATTTGTGAATCCTCGCTTCTTGCTTGAGTTGATCCAAATTAATCAATTACTCCGCTGTTTTTTGATACAATATAGCAGTCTTTTATAGTGTGCTACTGTAAAAGCTTGTTTAATTGTCGTTATGGGACTATTTAAGTGTTGTGTCGGCGGTTGCTCCTCAACCAGCGAAACGCATCGGCTTTTTTCTTTCCCAAAGAATGACAATTTAAGAAACCTGTGGATGTCCTTCCTGGTGCCAACTAATTCTATCCTCATCGGTCTATCTAAAGAGCAACTTCTTCGGAAACGTGTTTGCGAAAAACATTTTGATAAAGATCAATTTGACGAAGAAGTCAAGAGACTTAGGTATTCCTATCCATGTCTCTTTACGGATGTTGAAATAGAACACGGCGTACCCTTAATGCCCAGCGAATCTGGTAAGTTTAACTTCTTATTTTTATATCTAGATAAAACTTTACATAATAATTTGTCAGGTACGAACAACTCATGTAGATGCATTGAGATTTAAGTTGTGTAGATCAGCGGTCGGCAACCTTTTGGCAGGCAAGGGTTACAAGGTGGCAAAACAAACTAAAGGCTGGCCGCAGTACTTATATGTATATTGGTATTAACCCTAGAAGCCCAATATACCTGTGCATAATGAGGGCTTATCTAGACCACAATTTAAAAAAAGTTTCAACCTCTCTGATTGATGGCACTTATAGTAAAAAGTGAGCAGTTAAAATTTGTAAGAGAGTCTGAGAGAGTATTATAAGAGGATTTATTCAAAAAACATTCACGGGCCGCAAGTAAAATGTGGCCCGCAGGCCGCGTGTTGCCAACCGCTGGTGTAGATGATTGTTAACTTTGCCAATGTTTTATGTAAAAACATTTTTCTTCCAAAAATCTGAAATTTTATTTATTTATTTATTTTAATCTTAAATGCACTCAATTGTTTCAGACCGAAATGCTCTAAGTGATCACAATTATTGCAAAGGAAACTCCGACGAGGATATAAATGTTACTGATGAAATATTGGTCCTCGGAAGAGCAGGTATGTATTATGTACTATGGCATGTTGAAATTAATTACACAAAATAGAATATCATAATAATTTAGAATCTATATAGGGTTGCCAGACGTCCATATAAACACACCGGACACAGTTAGGCTTTTCGCTTGCGTGTCCGGCCAAAATTAAAGGGAGTCCGGCTTTTGTAGAGTTTCGAATCTATAACTTTATATTTAAAATGTCCTTCAAATTTTAGACGGTTGAAGGACACCTAATGGGATGTAAAATTGTAGAGCTATTAGATGTTAAATCGTTAAGTAACCTAACCTAATGTTAAGTATTTGAGAGCAAGGTTCTGGCTTTTTTGTACTAATGTCCGGTTTGTTATGTTGTTTTGGTTATCCATTGCCATAAACCACTAGTGCTGACTAGGGGTTATGGGCAGGGACTACTGCTGTATATGACGGACTAAAATTAGACAAAGTGCTTTTGTGTACTACAAAATAAGGAGCTAATATTAATTTTTTAGCATTCATGTTTATAGAAATTAACAATTTATCTTTTTGTTGTTGTAGATGATGAAATTCATGAACATCCATTATGCATACAATATGAAGTTAATATGGCTGTTAAAAGACAAAGAGGTATGTAAAATAATAACAGCTCATTATTTAGAACCTTCATTCTCCTAACTTCTAAAATTCTTTATAAATGTGTGTTCTATTTAGTGTTAATAATTGTTATTTATTTACAGATGTGACAGACAAGCCTTCATGCTCTTTTAGCAAGCCTTTAGATATAGAAATCCCTACTCTTTCTGAACATACAGGTTAGTAAACCTTTTTGTTCTGGTCAGCTATAATAATTTACCTGAACCCTGCACAACATACCCTGTGGAGTCCCTTGGACTCCCAGAAACAAAATGGTAAACTTAATCCATCAATCCCCAAGCGGCCGCCGGCTGCAGCATAACAATTGGAAATCTATTGTGTCTGCGATTCCCACAATGGAGGTATTAATATGAAACTAGCTATATGACCGAGCTTCGCTCGGTATTCAAAAAATCAAAAAACACACATAAAATGACATTTTTTGAAAATGATTCCTAGCTAGATCGATTTATCGCCCCCCAAACCACCTATATACTAAATTTCATGGAAATCGTTGGAGCCGATTCCGAGATTATATATATATATATATATATATATAATCTCGGAATCGGAATCGGAATTATATATATATATATATATATATATATATATATATATAATCTCGGAATCGGCTCCAACGATTTCCATGAAATTTAGTATATAGGTGGTTTGGGGGGCGATAAATCGATCTAGCTAGGAATCATTTTCAAAAAATGTCATTTTATGTGTGTTTTTTAATTTTTGCTCTTTAAAGCTCGTTTAAAGGTATAAGATAAGAACATTTTAAAAGTGAAATACTTGTTATTTTTGTAAATTATTTGTTTGGTATTAATCTACGAAAAATAAAAACTAAGGAAAAGTAACTCCGTCAAAAACATGTTCTAAACCTTATCAATACATTTGCAATATATAGGTGGCCTTGAGCGGTATAATCAGGCTGACGTTACATGACATTTCGAAAGGAACCAAATTTAAAATGGTAGTTTTTATTATTCGTAGGGTAATAGTATGAGTTACGTTTCCTTAGTTTTGATTATTAATTGTAGGTTTTAATATTAAAAATTAACAAGCACTGTGGAACAATCAACCAATTTTTTTTTTCAGAAAATGAAATTGTAAAAACTACAGAAAGAAAATGCAGTTATGAAAGAAGGATGAAGGGGTTTAAAGGTATTTCTTTTATTACTTTATGCATATCAAATATTATAATATTATGAGAATGAGTGTCTGTCTGTATTTTAACTATTGAAGTACTGAACTGATTTAGGTAGACTTGGTAACTGGCAACTGTTAAACAGACTATGTAGAAATTTCTTCTGAAGATACTTATACTTATAAAAAGTATAAGTAATAATAAGCATGTTTACAAAAGTGTAAAGTGTAAATATAATGATGAGATACATGAGAAATTTAGAGAACTCCTTGTATTTTATTATACCTATATATGATTATAATAAATGTAATGCTAAATGTGTGTAGAAAGATCAGATTTAAAATTTTCCTAAAATAATCCGAGCATAAAGTTATAATAGTCGGTTCACATTACCCCAATCCATGGGCGCTAGTATTGTATAGTGCCTAAGCAAATTATAAGTTGTCTATGCATTGTTTAAAATTCCACATATAATATGCATTGTGCATGTAACATGTTAAAAAAATTTATACAGATAGCACTGTGCTTTTTACAGGTATGGCAGTGAAAACAAACAACTTCAGAAAAACTAAATTTGTCAAGCGTGTGAAAGAAATATCTTCAAATAGCTTAAATGAAACAACTACACAAAGGATGGTGCAAGCCATCTCACATGGAAAAATTGAATCTTTATTTAAAAACTTTGGCTGTCTAAGCAAACAGGCACAAACATTTTTATTGATGCAACTGAAGCTACGTAGCAAAAATAAAATGGCAAGAAGATTTACCTTGGATGAAAAATTAACTGCCTTGGTATTATGGAAGCAAAGCCCAAAATCTTACAGATTATTGGAAACTATGTTTGCTTTGCCAAATAAAAGAACATTAAATCGCCTTACCGAAAAAATTTTCATAGAACCAGGCATAAGTTGTAGAGTTTTTAAATATATTGAAAATAAAATAAGGAATTGGAAGCCACAACAGAAATTATGCACTATAGTTTTTGACGAAATTGCATTAACGCCACATTTAGCATATAATGAAAAACATGATGAAATATTCGGGTTTGTTGATGTAGCTGGAGACAAGAAAATGCGATTTTGTGACCACGCTCTAGTTTTTATGATCCGAGGAGTATGCTCATCGTGGCGCCAAACTGTCGCATTTTATTTTTGTGAAGGGACTGTGTCATCAGCTTCACTGCAAAATATTTTAAAACAACTTGTGGAGCAGGTGGCATTGTGTGGATTGATACCACTGGGACTAGTATGTGACCAAGGCACAACATAAACGGCCGCACTCAGAGTCGTTCATTAAATCATCATTTAAAAAATTAAAATTATCCCATACAAACCGCAACACTAAATGCTCATTAAACGTGAAATTCCCTCTCAGAGTCAGTTAATGATAAATTAACACCTCAAAATGGCGATTAAATTTAAATACAGAAGAAGTACCATTTAACTCCATTGAGTCGCTAATCGTGGATTTTGCTGTCAAAGGGGTATGACATAGAGATTTTTTTTTAATTTGTCCCGGTCAGGATAGGCAAAGGGAGCGTTGCCCATACTCGTACAGCCATTTCTTTGTTTTCTCTATTTAATGAATGATAGTGAAGGCCGATAGAGAAATATAATACACGGGGGGCATGATCTTCTTCTTCTTCTTTTTTATATGATTTTATTTATAGCTTGTCAAAAAAGAGTACCGTACACACTCTACGCAATTTTTAAATCATATTGTAACAAAATATACGAAAACCTTATTCAATCGAGTTAAAAATGTGCAAGGCAAATAATATTTTAAGTGTATAAGCGTTCTCTATGGAAATACAAAGAGAAAAACCACCTTTTGAGCGTGATTACGTTTAGAAAATTTTGTTCTGTGTCTACTCTTTTTTCACAGACTGTAGTCGTGTTCGTTTCGTTTTTCAATGCACATTACGCATGCGCAAAGTTAAAAATTAGTGTCAGTGTCATGTTCTAAAATCTGACAGAAATTGTTAATATTTTAGAACATGACACTCAATTATTATGAAGTTGACAGTACTTGACAGTCAGCTGCCAAACTGCGAAAAAGCCGCGCATGCGTAGTTGAAAAATGAAACGAACACGGCTTTCTATTCTTGGAAAGTCAAGCCGTGTTCGTTTCATTTTTTTTTATTGGGCGTGAGTCGTGACTGCGGCCGTCAGAGTCGGTCATTAAAAAAATAGCGCTGAACGTCATTTAACAAATTGAAATTTAATGCTTTCATTACAGATACCTCTCAGAGACAAAATTAATTGACTGATTAATTTCTGTCCCCTATAAATCATTCGTACTATGACGTAGTTTGTTCCGTGTTCATACGCTGCTCCATAGCGGCCTTAAATTAATCTGTGATAGCGGCAAGAAGAAGGAAAAAGTAGATGTAGTAGTAGGTATCTAGTAATTTTTATTTTGTTTTTGGTTGGCGAATTTAACATAATAATAATAATATAGTTTAACATAATACATTTCAACAGGATTTCATTGGTCATTTATTTATTCTTCATAGATTTCATTATACTATATAGATTTCATTAAACTATATTATAAATAAACTATAAAGTACTTACTTATAATGTTTTGTACCAGTTTCTTTTAGTTAACAATGCAAGAAGACAAGAAGAAGTAAAAATTTACAAAGTTGGCAGTGCTAGGCAGAAAAATGAATATAGAAAAAAATAACAAGATATCAAATTAACTGATGCAGCTCGCTTCAACTCCCGTACTAGGCCCAAGTGGGCCGCGATAAGTGATAACAATTGAAAGGCTATTGTGTCTCGTTTTGCCGCGATCGAAGGAATAATAAAATATATACTTACTACTAAAATAATTTCATTCTTTCCTACCTTTCACCGTACCTACCTACTACAGTTATGTAACAAACATAAAAGGTGTTAAAAAAAACATGTTTTATATTGTTTTTATAATAGGTACTAGGTAGGTATTTAAGTATTTATTGCAACATTTGAAGTTTCTATATTTTACAATTTGGATTGTGTGAATAACCTGTCATAAGTCTACTATTACCTAACATTTTAATATAAGAAAACCATTTGCTATTAGGAATTATTCATAATAATATTGTAACTATACCTATAGTAAACATACTTTATAATAATTTGGTGACAATGTTCATACTTCTTTGTAGGTATATCTAGTTTGTATGGAAGTGACTTATAGGTACTTTTCATGTGAAATACTTCTATTTATTAGCAAGAAAGGGTAAAAACAGCTGTACTAAGTAACTAGGTATGTATTGCACAAAAATGCTTAAATAGTACTATCACAGTAATTATGAAGTTCTATGTTTACTGTGGCAATATCTAATATTATTATTATATATTATTAACACTTCAAATAAATTTTATTTTTATCTTAATTTTATCTTTTGATAAATCAAAACTGAAAAAAATTCAAGAATAACCTCAAACTTGAACATCAAACTCTGCAATTAGCGATTTTTAATTGTCATCTCTGAGAGGTACATTTCATGTTAAATGAGCATTAAGTCTTAATTGACGTCTCTGAGTGCGGCGGTTAGATCAGCTATTAAACATCTAAAAGAGATGACTATTCAAAAGCGTATAAAGCAAAATGAAAAAGATGGTAAGTGTTACATAATATTTTAATAATTAAAAAAAAATTAATAATTAAAAAATTTATTATTATATATATTTATTATTATCCTCGATACATTAATCAGGACCCACTGGAAAATTATTTTGGACGTGTAAGAGCTCTAAATTATCGACATGTTAACCCAGACGCAAACACTTTTATTTATGCTTATAAATCATTACTATTTTCAAACTTGTTAAGTCCACATTCAAGATTTGCTAACTGTGAAGTGGATAACGGAGACAACTTAATTGACATACAATTTTTATTTGATGAAGAAAATAATGAAAATATTGAAGAAAATATTAATTATTATTCATCCACTTCACAGGAAAGCCAGAGTGTAAGACCCGCTCTGAGCGGGTCTATATCAAAGGATGAGGTTATTTTAGAGAAAGCGAAAGTGCAATGCTCAGCATATACCGCTGGGTATATTTGCAGAAAAATGTCGAAAAATGTAAAATGTTCAAAATGTATAGAGAGTTATACAAATAGTTCTACAGGGGATGATATTTATTCATATATACGGCATAGAGAATACAAATTGTTGAAAAATAATAATTTAGTTTATCCTAGTCGAAAACTTTTAATGTTGTATAGGGATGCCGCTTCACATATACATACTTTTTTAAATAAAAATGCTTGCCAAAAAGGAATAGGGGCAACTCTAAGAAAAAAATTAGAAAATTTAGAGTTTTCCTGGTTGGGGTGTCAGTATACAGTGCACTCAGATTTATTAAAAAATATATTTATAAATTATGTGATCAGGCTTCATGTCCACAACTGGAGCAATATACTTAATAAAATTTTAAAAGGAGACATTGAAGAAAACTATGCTACAAAAATGTCTAACATTCATCAAATTGCTTTTCATAAATATAAGACCAACAAGTTAAGAAAAAAGGCAATAAATAAATGATAAAACTTAAGCTGTTTTTATTTTTAAAATACATAATCAAAATAGCTGCAATAACCTAAGCTATTATACTACCTATAAAACATTTTATCGATAAAATAGGCACCTCACTAGTATCGACATCTATATTATCGATCGTTTGAAGCTCTATAGGACGTTTCATAATGATGATGCTGTCAAAATGACAGACGCTACACTAGTGCCAAAACGGAACAATTTAAAACTAGGGAAAACATGACTGTCGCATCTGTTACGAAGTAACTAGTTCTTGATCTGTGCCGCCAGTAATAATCAGTTGACCGAGATCGCCTATCGGTCTCCAACATGAATCATAAGAATTTCACACACAATACGCTGCGTTTTGGAGGAGAAAGGGATCACAACAAAGTCGAAGAATTTATTTCCGGTATCGATATTTATAAACAAATTAAGAAGATACCAGACGACAATGCATTGGCAGGATTACCACTATTGCTGCAAAATACTGTAAGTACTTAGTGGCAGGGAGTGCGTACAGAAACAAATACGGAAGGCTGCAATAAAAATTTAAGAGCGGCGTTTGCACCTGTCCGCCAGCCTCATGATTTATTTTTATAGCAAGATTTATATGACCATATTCAAGAGCCCTAAGGACGTGACGAGTATATTGATGCATTTTTATGTTATAAACGTGCCTTACTGGTTCAACTACCCGTAAAACATCACAAAGAAGAACAGATCGATATGATTTACGGTTTGCTGAAATTAAGCCTACGTGACGAAATCACTCGGTCTGACATAAAAACTATCTCGAATCTTATGGAAAAAGGACGTCACCAGGAGTCCTTACAAGCAAAGGAAATTGAAGCCGATCTAGTAGCTTCTAAGACTTCACTCAAACGTTGCACCTTCTGTAAAAACAGAGGCCACGTTATAGATGAATGAGTGGGAAATAATGCGTGGCCGCAAAGGAAGATCTTCCGACCGAGCGAGGTGGTATGCGCGGTTAGGCCGAAATATGTATGTATGTCACACAATTAGTTGCTTTTAAATGCTTACTTTTTTTCACTTTGATACGTAAGAACTTGGTGTTATGTAATATGTATTAACCAGTAAGTACTATTTTTGTAGGTTTTAACAGCGTTATCATTTTACGGAACCGGCTCCTACCAGTAGGAGATATAAGTGCGCACTTAAAGGCACAACAGACAGTTTCATCAGTGATTGCTCAAGTGACTGTGCGTATAGATTCCACTGAAATGTAAAGAAAATACATCACTTTCCCAAAGAGCAATGACGAAAGAAATGAAATTAGAGTAAGGTAAGTAAATAAATGAACATTTTATGAAATAAGTCGTAATTTTCATTTTATATCAACTAACACTATATTTAATTTTACAGGTTTTATCACAAATTCGGCATGCCGGGTGTTGTGGGATTCATTGACGCACACTAATCGCAATAGTCAGGCCAAATAGAAATGAGAAGCGTTATTTTTGTAGAAAACACTATCATTCCCTTAATGTCCAACTTGTAAGTAATGCCATAATATCCATTAAATATTATAATAGAATAACTAGAACATTACTCAATCTCACATTAAATTATGACATCTGACATTCCAGAGATGGTCACAAATCGGACGCAACGCACTTTTGGAAGATTTCGTGCCCTAAACCTTGGGTTTGATCATATGAAAAGGCAGGAAGTAGTGGTTCAACGGAATTTATTATTGCCCAATAATATTATTATGTGCATTATAATAATATAATGGTACCTACATAAGCTATGCTCGGCATCGGATAGTTATATTATGGTGGTGGAGCTGTCTACTTTGAACTCTTACCACCGAAAAATGGCATCGAAAGATATAGTTCCAAGCCCTGTTAAATTAGTAAATATAGAATTTAATGAAGAGGAGGAATATCAACCTCCTGCATCTTTACAAATAGCGTCTGACAGTCAGGGTACTTCTACTTGAACCAAAAAGAAGGGCAAAGCAGACCTTCCGTAAAAATAGCAATCAAGAATCTATAAGCAAAAATCGCGCGATAATTGCGCGATCGATTGCTGGGTATAAAAAAAATCGTATTACGTATGAGATTGTTTGCTAATAGTTCGCTGATCGTTTTTAATATGCTTTTTTTGGAGCTTGTGTACTCGCAAAAGTTTGCGAGTACACTAGCGCCAAAATTAATTTAGTAGCAATCAATGGAACTTTTATTGGAATGTCAAATCAACTGTCAAGTAAAGGCCACGGATGCTCTAATATCAATCAAAAATCATTCACAGTGTTTGGGAGACACGGAGCAGATTGAGTGCATTCAAAACAAAGCTTGAGTTGCAAAACATGGAAAAGAAGCAGATCACCCGAGCCTACGCACGTAGACTCAAAGCGCGAAGAGTTGGAGCTTCGCTACAGGAAAATGTACTGGTTGATTGGGAAAGAGTCATCCCTATCCATCAGTAATAAAATACTCTTGTATAAACAAGTCCTTATGCCCGTATGGACTTATGGTATTCAGCTATGGGGCTGTACCAAAAAGACTAATACCATGATAATACAAAGATTCCAAAACAAAGTACTTAGAGGCATTGTGAATGCACCCTGGTACATTAGAAACGAAGACCTACATCGGGACCTTAATGTGGACATGGTCTCTACAGTTATAAAAAGATACGCCGAAGCTCACGAAAAGAGACTTTACCATCACGTGAATGTCGAGGCCATCCAGCTCCTCGATAACACGGACTTAGTTAGAAGACTGAAAAGGACGAAACCTTTTGAGTTAGTGTATTAAGTGTAAATCAGTGTAAAAGACCTAAAGTGACTATGACGAACACAGACAATAGTGTGTATTCTCCTTTATAGAGACTTTAAGAAAGTGTTGATGGACACAATCTTAGTTAACTCTACTTAGCATATTAAGTTAAAGTAAAATTACTTATTAGTCTTAGTTAGGCTAGATTGTAATAATTATGAAATACCTATACAGGTATTTCATGTATTAAAAAAAATAAAAATAAAAAATTAAGGAATGGAGATTCTGATGAGAGGATAGCCAGTTTGATGGGTATACCCCGAAGAAGTTTAGAACGTTGGATGAACAATGTACGAGAAAAACTTATTCAATATTTTGTACCTAATAACTTAGGTATTGAACAAATAAGCAGACAGGATATACTTAACCATAATTTATTAATTCCCAATGGAATATATAATTCTGGTGGAGTCACAGACCATCCTATTGTAATTTGTGATGGAACGTATATTTATGCCCATAAGAGTGCTAATTATAGGTTTCAGAAAGAGTCATATTCTTTACACAAGTATAGAAATCTTTTAAAACCATTTATGTTAGTGCTATGTGACGGTTACATTTTAGATTGTTTTGGTCCATTCAAAGCTACTGACTCAGATGCTGAAATTATGACTTTCTTGTTTAGTGATGAAAACATGCCTTTGAGACAATATTTCCGAGAAAACGATATTTTTATTCTTGACCGAGGTTTTCGTGACTGTATTAGTTTATTAGAAAATCTTAATTATAAACCATATATGCCAGAATCAGTTTCAGAGGGGAAAAGACAACTAACCACTGCGCAAGCAAACCGCACAAGATGTCCCTTTGCCGATGGGTGGTAGAAGTGGTAAACGGCCACTTTAAACGCGATTTTAAATTATTTCGGCAAGAATTTTTTAATAAATCCCTACCACACATGATGCAAGATTTTCAAATTGCAGCAGCTTTATTGAATCGTTTTGGTGTGCGGCTTAAAAATCGCGACAATGCTCCCCAAATATTAAACAGAATTTACCAAAGGATGCACTTGCATAATAATCTAGCCGATGTTGTAGAAAACAATCATTTAAATAGACAGTCTTCTAATTTTATAAATATAACGGCAGATAATAATCTATTATATTTCCCGCGACTTCAATATGAAGATCTTATTTTATTTGCTCTAGGAACTTATCAACTTCGCCAAGCGCGCTCATATTTTGGGAAGCATACTTGGTTCCACGGGCAGTACAGAATTGAGGTCTGTATAGAAATACCGGATAATTTGGATTTATTAGATTTGGGTGTAAATGCAAATGAAGTCTCAATTATAAGAGGTCGAATTAAGTCAAGGCATGTTGGGAGGAAACAATATTATGTATATATTTTAATTAATAATGACACATCTGGGTTACCTGCATAGCTAGCATGGCCTTCCCCAGTCGATTCTTCGGAAGAAAGTAATGGCAGTTTCTTTCCTATGTCTACATATCTTTTTCCCGAGCATGGCGCCACCCATCGACTTGAGTTTCAGTGGACAAAGACAAGAAACTTTTCCATAGCAACCATTATAGCAACGGCTATTTTGACAGTTAGTTTCTTGACTCTTTTTTTTAAATATGTGCCATATTTAAAAAAAAGAGTCCGGCTATAAAACTTTGGTCAGTGTCGTGTAAATGGCGGCAAATTCAAAAATACGACTTGTAGCAACCCAATCTATAGTCGAAATTATAGTTTTGATCTACGAAATACGAATAATAAAACCTAAAGAAGTTTATTACTCGTAGTTTTTAGATCAAAACTATAATTCCGGCTATAGACAGGGTTGCTATACATCGATATTTTGAATTTGCCGCCATTTACTCGACACTAGCCATGGTTTTATAGCCGAAGTGCCATATTAAAAAACAAAAAGAATCAAGAAACTAAATGTCAAAAGCGGATAAAAATGGTTGTCATGCTTGACATATAGATTCTCAAAAGCGGAAGAAATCGAGAGACGAAAGAAACTTTTTCTCCAATGTTTTTCCGGTACAACTGTCAAAATTTAGTTTCTTTCGTTTGTCTACGACGGTATGCTAGCTACGCTGGCATACGAGAATATTGTTGCAATTGTATTGTTGGTCGACGCACACTAGGATGCTGTGCTCATATAATGACCATAGTTTGGTATCTTGGATGGGCCAGACATGAACCAAATGTAGCTGCTCCTGCAGCATTCCTTGATGATGTATTCATAAGAGAGTTGTAATAAAGGAAAGAAAAATCAACATGTTTCATTTATACCCTTTCTGATTACCTAGTAGTAGATATTTTAAAAGTAATCTTAAAAAGTACTTATTCCTATTTGTTTTAGAGGAAAGTTGGCCCAAAAAAATGTTTTTATTTTTTAGAGTAGTATTTATTAGATATGGGGAAAATATGAATTATTTTGTAAAAGTATGCACACAATAAATATCTGGTGCACAAATAGTCAATTAACAGTCGAACTATCGCTAGTAGTATTTCCGGACCCATACGACCTGCTTAAATACGCTTGAAGATTTCAAGAAGAGCGTAAAATGATAGTTTATTATTAAAGTGAAACTTGTTTATATACCGTTTATTTCAGCAGGTATATACATAGTTGGTCCCGAATCAAAGGGAACTATCCCTGTTACAGTTGATAGTAACATACAATACAATACATAATACCTATAAGTTAATAGTTATACATATAACCTCCTCCTTTTTTGAAGTCGGTTAAAAAGGGTTAAAAGTTAAAACTTACAACACGGTCAAATTAACTTGACGCATCGAAATGTCAAATTAACATGGGAGCTCCGTAATGACGTCATCAAACCGTGCGTCTAGTTAGTTTGACCGTGTTGTAAATCACTTAACAAGATAGCGACTCCTCATAGGTAGGTAATAGCTCGGTTGCGTTGACTAAGTTCTCTTCTAAGAAAACCGCTGTCACTAATGACAGGCCGTCTTCTTCTCCCTCTTTCTACACGCCACAACCTCAAAAACTTAATACACTATTTCTTGAAACTCCCAGCTTTTAAAAATATATTGAATGCTGTGATTTGTTACATTTAAATAGGCAATTGAAATTGCATATGTTTCATCAAGTTACGTTTTATAAGATTTTTATAGTCCAAGCATGTTAGGCGAATGGCCTTTGTTCTTTCAAAGATTTTTCTTAATTTTTGATTTTTTGCAGTTTTTTTTTTCTATTTTACACGTTTTTATGCCCTAAATTTATAAAAGTTTTATTTTTTAATCATCAATTATTAAATAAATATATAAAAAACTGCGAATAATTTTCAAAAAAATTTAAATTCTTTTATGTTCCTCTAATTTTGCCGGTGTGTTTAGTAGTGGGAGGACGACAACAACCCATAACTTTTTCGGTTATACCGAAATCAGTAGGAAACCGCACCTTGTTAGGAATAGACTTCTTGGAGGCGTCAGGTATCATATTAAACCTACCGCAACGAAAGTGGGTATTATATAGACGAGCCTGATCAAAGATACAATTTACTACAATTACGAAATGATACCATACCACTGGTAGCAGTTAAAGTCCTAACTTTTGGTACGAACATGAGTAAAAAGTTTTGAATTTACTTAATGTTGTAAATCGACCACAGATAATAAAATCTTACTAAAGATATCAATGGAAACCTTCAAGTGCAAAGCTGCAGAATTTTAGGAATGTATTGTGGACTGTGGTCACGTAATATGTATTTACTTGCATGTGTAATGGTTTTTGATTTCAGTATTGACAATTTATGTTTTTTTTTTATTTCCAGTAGGAACGCACTGAGTTCATTTCCTGACCATGTTGGCAAAGAACAGAAAGAACTTACTGACGACGTATTCGAGAAGTTGAAGGGCAGGTTGACCGAGAAGACTTTCCACCCGAAAATCCAAATCTAACACCTACTTCGTTGGATTTGCCGGGTCTTCTTTGCTCACCATATTCCAAGATAATATAAAGAAAATATGGCACCAGATGAATTTCATCAACGCTTTATACGATTTAATTTATGACCTAAACTGAATGTCATTTGATATTTCGTACCATCAACTTCGTTTTACGAATCAATTTAGGTCGACACCTCTAAATCGCATTCCAATATCACTCTTTTTAAAGGTTATTCGTAGCATCACCTTACTTTAACTGACGTTCGAGCCTGAACAAAATCGCTCACTTGTCAAAGCTTGCGATTCAAAACATGTTAGTAAAATATTTGATGCTGATTTTGATTCTTTTGTTATTAGTTTTTAATTTCTACTTGTTTATTTAAGTGTCGCGAGGTAAAAACATAAATTGGTATCAAATAGCACTGATTTCGATAGTTCTAAATATTTGTAGGATGTGTGACGACGAATTGATGATTTTTGAGTTCTTACTAAGCCGATAGTGAGAAAAACAAAAAAACATGCAGAGAGACTCCCGCCATACGATCCAAGGCGTGAGGTCCCCATATCAAAGTATTAGTTCGTCAGTGTCGTAGAGTCTGTCGATCTAATAAAAACTTTTTAATTTAGTATTTTTGTTTGAATTCCAGATTTGTGATGCAAATATGCAAATTATAAGTGTGGACGCTAGTTTTAGTGGAGCTACATACGATTCTTTCATTTCGAATAACCACCCTGTAAAACACCATCTTGAGAATTTACAAGAATCAACTTGGTTACAAGGTAGGTAAGAAATAAATCATGAAAAAATTTGTTCATTGGTTACATATTTTGATAGATATGTATTAATAATTATAAATATTACATGTTCAGGTGATTCTGGATATCCCCTAAGATATTTATTTTGATTTGATGACCTCAATCGTCAATGCTATCCCGAACACGCCTAAAAGCCACTACACGGATTTGCATGTTCAGGCTCGGAATGTCATAGAGAGGACTATCGGTCTTCTAAAAGCACGCTATCGCTGCCTTCTGGTGCACAGAGTTATCCATGCGTTTGCGTCAAAGCTTGTTTGCACAATTACTGGAGGCCTTATCAAGCCTGGCAATAAACAAAAGAAAAACCATGTTGGCCAGAGTATTGGTTACGTTAAGAACGTTAAACCGAACATCAGGTAGACGAATCGCTGCTGCGCGACGCCGTGAAAACTAACAAATTGTAATACCTACGTCGTTACTATGCGCGATAGTCTATAGAACTATTTAACTAAGCCAAGTGTGAAAAATCTGTATCCAGCAAAGAAGAGAAGTAGAGGGCCCTCGAAGCAAGCTACAGAACCAAACTGAGGTTAGTAAAATCAACTGCTTTCCTTTCTTCCCGAAATACAGTCCACAATAATTTAAATCAATTCACAAATGGTATTAGAGCTACTATTTTCTCTGGATCACGTTTTTAAGAAGTTCACGTCTTTTCTTGAAACTTATCTGAAGCCTATAACGTTATACTCCACTCGGGCTAGCTTGTCGCTTGCTTGACTCCCTGTCAAAAACTTGTCATTTTCCATATAAACCGCGATTGACAATGAAGTGTCAGATATTGTCAATCGTGGTTTTATATGGAAAATGACAAGTTTTTGACAGGAAGTCAATGACCGCTAGCGAAAAGCTAGCCCGAGTGGAGTAGTATAGTTAATAAAATGTTTCAATTCACCAATGCAGATCCTTTAAAATTACTAGAAGAAATTAAAAATTTGTTATTGACCTACTTAACAATTTTAATACCTCCAGCACAAAAGCAATTTATCCAAATATGATTTTGAAAAGTACATAATGGATTCGTCGTTCATGAATTAACGAAAAGTCTGTTGGTATTAGAGACCATGATCTGAAAGACGTAAAACATTAAACAACGACGCGATGCAAAGAATTTCTCATAGAAATATGTAAACGGATACAAAAAAGATTACCCAATAATATGAAAACGTTAGAAAATTGTAAACTAATGAGTCCTTAAAATGCAACATCTCAAATTAAACCGGACATGTAACTTAGCAAAATCTTTTAGGACCATTTGCAATGATGGCGACTCTGTAGTACAAGAGTGGAATTATCTGCATTATTAATTAATTTAACTACAAAAAATATTAAAAAATTTAATTCAGAAAAAATGTACGGGACTGCAAACGAAAGCTGCGAAGATACTGATTCCGTAATGGACGCTAAATGCAGAATTAATAGTGTAATGGAAACAATAGCGTCCATAATTTTTTTAATGGACGTTATTTTTTAAATCAACATTTCGTTAACTTTGTTTGCAGTTTTCATAATATAGTTTTAACACGCTTCTATTATTAGCTTGGGCTGTATATTGTATGTACGGAATCTTTGCGCATGATTTTTACCTCTCGCCAGTAGTCTAATTATACGTACTTAATAATAATAATAACTCCCACACCTCCCTAATTTTATAGTGCCCAAGTGTGTGCGCAGTACACAAGAGCTCTATTCCTTTTACTCTCATAATCCAGTGGGACGGACCGACACGACTAGCGAGAGATCAGCCTGCATTGTCCTAAACAAACCTGGAAAATAACATGTTTTCAACGCGGGAATCGAACCCACGACCTGGGGGTGTATATATATATATATATATATATATACAGACATAGTGTGTGCTAATAATTGCTAAGTGGTAATATTTAAATATGACATTGTAATCTCAGGCTAGACAATTACTATACGAAACTGTGAAAAACTTGCTATTGTGAAATGTGAAGTACTGCAAGCCGACGACTCACAGTAAACATGCGCCGACGCGCTGTACCCCATAGACATGATAAATAATATAAGTGTATAAGTACTTTACTTTATGTAATAACTTCCAATAACTTAATCACGAGTCACGACGCGAACCCGGAGGACGCGAATATGGTTTTAAGTCACTTTACAATTGTAAATAGCAAAAGTTTTGTAACCTAAAGCAAAAATCGTTAGTTTATTACCGAAACAGATCAGCTAAGTTATCAGGACACTGTGTTGAACATGAACCCAGGAACACGCAGTCAGTTTTCAAACGTTTTAGATCCTTTTAGAAGACTGCTCAATGTCTCAGTTTTAAACGCTTACATCATTCATCAGCATACTTCTCTCAGCCATCGAAATTTCCGTATCTGTCTAGTTAAATCTCTTCTGTCAAAGCAGAACTTCCCCTTCTACCTACTGTCCCTACGCCGATTCTGCCTGCAATCACACAGAATCGAGTAGACGTCAGTCACAGCTTGGCTGAGTTCCCGATGGGGAACCACCAACGCCAGAGGCGAGGGCGTGTACGGCCTGTAAGAAAAAGGCTAGTACGTTGTGTTGGTTGCGGCTAGGCTTGCCAGGTGTCCGGCTTTAGCCGGACATGTTAGGCTTTTTGCAGTCGCGTCCGGCCAAATATGTACGTGTTTGGCCTGTCCGGCTTTTGTCAGGCTTTTTGTCAGAGTGGCGATTCGTACGACGATGGGCGGACGAGCGCCCGACCCGAACGGACAAGGGCGAGCGGAGAGCAAACTATCTTCCGGCCCGCGATTCGCGCCGCGCCGCGCGTGGCGTGCGTGAGCGTGGTTACCCCGCCCCGCTGCTCGCACCGTCCGCAGACAGGTTCGCGCCCGTTAGTCTGCCCTAGGAACGCGTGGCGTTTGCGCGTGCTTGGCGTGTGTTCACGTACAATTAAGTATTTCAGTTAGCGGCGACCGTATTTTTGGTGAGTTAGTTTTATATTTTCCTATTTGTAGCATTAATGTGTTATTGACAAACCTCAAATACAAGTACAACATCTTTGTTTCAGATCTCTCTATTAGTCATGTCGAAAAGAAAATGTATATTTTCTGACAGTTTAAAAAGTCAATACAAGATGTTCAAATCTGGCAAAGAGCCATGGGACGCAAAATGTGTAATTTGTGATCAAATAATTTCCATTGCTAATAAGGGCAAAGCTGACTTAGAAAAGCATTTAAATACCGAAAAACACAAAATGAAGATTCGTAGTACGGCATCTACATCAAGAATTGATATTTTCATGGAATCCAATGCGAACTTAAATCTTCAACGGAGCGTTCGGGCCACAGAAGCTACTCTGGTTTATCATACCGTTAAACATCACGAATCATTTAACTCACTAGATTGCACAGCTCCACTTTGCAAGAGTATATATCCAGATTCGAAAATCGCAAAAGATGTAACCTGTTCCCGCTCAAAAGCTGAAGCTATCCTAAAAAATGTTTTAGGCCCATTTGCCCAAGAAAATATGTTAAAAGAAGTGTCAAAAATCAGATACTTGAGCGTCTCCACAGATAGTAGCAACCATGGTGCTATTAAGCTATTTCCTGTGCTTATACAATATTTCAACCCTGAAAAGGGAGGAATTCAAGTTAAATTACTGGAGCTACAGGCCTTACCGAACGAGACTGCTGAAACAATATCCACTTACATACACACCATTTTGACGGACAAAAACTTATTGGATAAATTAATAGCTTTTTCAGCGGACAACACCAATACTAACTTTGGCGGTAGAGAGAGAAGTGGGACCAACAGCGTCTACAGTAGACTCAAATCAGCTACTCAAAACGATGATATGGTCGGTGTTGGATGTATTGCACATATCTTCAGCAATTCCGTACATCACGCAATCGAATCTTTACCAATCTGTGTAGACAGCATAGTGATGCAAATGCACAACCATTTTGCCAGCTTCACAGTTCGTACTGAAGCTTTAAAAAAAGTTTGTTCAGAATTGGAAATTGATTTTAAACGTATGCTTAGCCATTCAAAAACCCGCTGGCTATCTCTTTATCCCGCCATAGAGAGAATCTTGCAAATGTACGAGCCATTAAAGTCATACTTTCTTTCACTGAGTTATCCGGCCAGAACATTGCAAATGTTTTTCGAAAATGACTTCTCTGAGTGTTATTTATGGCTCTTACATTCTTTCATGTCTATATACCAAAGCCGAATCAAACACACTGAAACTGCTGATATTTCTGTCAATGAAGTAATTGATCAGTGTTCGCAAGTAGTGGAAAATATAAACGAAAGATTGGAACAAAATTTTTGCCCAATGAAAGTGACCGAAATTTTACGGCGTTTATCGGAGGCTCGTCGGGATGAGGTAGAAGATTTTAAACAAAACATGAGAAGAATGTACAATATTGCCAAAGATTACCTGAATTCCTGGACCAGTGAATTTTGTACTGACCTAAAACACTTTCAGTGGATGACTTTAGCTAATATTCCAAGCTGGGAACAAGGGGCAAAAACGATAGACACTTTGTCTAGAAAAAATGTACAGTTAAATGACAATAAATTTTTTGATCAGTGGCAAAACTTCATAAAATTTTTAAAGCAACACGAAGATGACTCTGACTTTAAAAAGCTGTTGGCACATCAGAAGTGGACCTCGTATTTTAAATCATTTAATAATGAAGAATTTTATTCGGAACTGCTTAAGTTGGCAGAATATTATTTTGCAATACCAGGCCACAATGCCAACGTTGAAAGAGTTTTCTCTTTAATAAACGCCCAGTGGACAAAGGAACGCAGTAGACTACAAACAGATACAATTGCTAAGATGATGTTCTTGTTATGCAATTTAAAATTAACATGTAAAGAATTTTACGATATGATTTCTAAGGAAAACGAAATTCTTGACAAAGTAGGTGCAAGTGCCAAATATAACTAGATTTTGTTATTTTTTAAAGATTTTAAATTGTTCTATAAATACCTACTATAAAGTAAATTCTTACCTAGCCGTAAAATTAATATTATCTTTTTGTTACTTTCCAGAAGAATGATTATTTTTATTTGTTTTATTATATTTTTTAGTTTATAGTATTAAGAATGCCAAAAGAGAGCTATATTCATTTGTTTTTTAGTTTTAATAATATTTAATTATCTACAAAAGACTGATGATCCATTTGTAAGTAAAACTGTAATAGTGTAACTTAATAAACATTTCAAATTCGTAAACGAGTTTTTTTATTATAAATATTATGTCCATCTTTTAATAAATATCGAATATCCTCACTTTTCACCACGTATAAATACTTTTTTCAACAGCCCAGCTGTAAAAACATTATGTTTGGCAATAAAAAAAACATGTCCGGCTTTTAGGCTAAAATGTCCGGCCTTATATAGTGCGCAGTCCGGCCTTTGCATTTTATGGCCTGGCAAGCCTAGTTGCGGCAAAACAGTGTGTATGGACCCCTGTTTTCTCACTATCCATTCACAATTATAATGTTTATTTGTATGACGTACCTGTAATTCTCTAAATATTTGTATGTATATTTTTTGTACCACACTTTTGTGCTGATTCTTTTTTTTTTTTTTAATAAAATAAAGAGGCAAACGAGCAAACGGGTCACTTGATGGAAAGCAAATACCGTCGCCCACGGACACCCGCAACATCAGAAGAGCTGCAGGTGCGTTGCTGGCTTTTCAAGAGGGTACACGGGGTAGGGTCATAAAATAAAGAGGCAAACGGGTCACTTGATGGAAAGCAACTACCGTCACCCACGGACACTCGCAACATCAGAAGAGCTGCAGGTGCGTTGCTGGCCTTCCAGGTATACGGGGTAAGGTCTACGGAATTGGGCCTCAGGTAAACTCACTCGCTCGGCGATACACATCGCAAGTAGGTATACGAAATATGTTAAAAACGAAAACTCGGCAGTTCTGAGAAAATTACATACATACGAGTCAAATTGATAACCTCCTTTTTTGAAGTCGGTTGAAAATATTATATTTTATACGGGTGTCCCAAAAATACCGTCTCATAGTGACATGGGAGATAGATTAGCATTATATCTCTCGGATAAAATAAAAATGACCTTAGTAAAAGTTGCTTAGTTTTCGAGATATTTGGATTTTTTTGGTTTTATTCAAAATCTCCATTTTTAGTTAGTTTTTATTTCCGCATTAGTACAAATTCCTTTAATTTATTCATTTTTTTTTTTAAGTATCTCGAATAGTTGTTTGATGCATACAAAATAAATTTTTGTCAAATAGTAGTGTATTTTTTAAGAAAAAAATATTTTTGTGTTGCGTTTTAGCTCTCCCAAAATTTCGAACAAAATTTTGACAATCTGCCGTGAAAAAAAATGTACTAAAGTAAACTGGAAAATTATTTTAAAAATTACTCAATTTATTGCAGATTTAGAAATGGTATAACACTTACATAAGAATTTTACAGAAACTTAGAAATTGCCATTTTTATCATTAAAGTCTAATTCAAGCCGGGCTCAACTATGAAGTGAATATTCAATATTCAAACACAATGAAAAGGCCACATGTTGTCCTTTGTGTTCGGCGTTTGTGATCCTGTTCTTAGGTTAAAAACTGAGTGAGATAGCTGTCAATGATCAACGGTAATGTTTGTTAAAGGCCTAATAAGTGCAAGGGAGCGCGCAATATGCGCTACTCTCTTCCCACATTTTACAACACCGTGTTCCACGAACGATCTCGTGGACTTTAGTACGTTCTCTTCCGTTTTGTGCGATACACGTGCTATTTTGTACTGCTCTCGTTTCTCTCATTTTTTTTATTACTAGGCGTTATTTTTGGACTCTGATTTGCTTTCGATTTGGACTATTGTTGAACTGATTTGGTGACAACAACGACGGTTTGCGCTCTTACAGACAGCTGGCTGGTTTTACTGTGCTAAGAATGGAAAATCCACGAGGTGCTGCTACTCAATTTACTCATCGTGAGTACGCCGACATGTACTTAATTTATGGGGAAACCAGGCGTGTTTCTAATCGAGGCGTAGTAACTTTAAGCTTACGATTAGCTGCAGGATTGTACGCGGAACGTTATCCAAACCGTACACCGCCATCGTATCATGTGATTGAACGATTGGATTCTGCCTACAGAGAGGGTAGAGTCCCAGGAACTCGAGGTGATGAAGGGAGACCGCAAACAACCGACGAAGATGTCGTGTTACAGCAAGTTACCGAAGATCCGTCAACATCGGTTCGTTTGATTCAAAGTCGGACTGGAATACCGAAATCATCTGCTCATCGCGTTTTAAAAAGGAACAGGTATCATCCGTACCACATACAAAGAGTGCAAACTCTCCTTACGAGTGACTATGCCAGACGGGTACAATTTTGTCAACGAATGTTGGAAAAAAATAGGGAAGATCCCGACTTTTTTCATAAAGTACTGTGGAGTGACGAGTCGCAATGTAGAAGAGATGGTTATTTAAACCTTCATAATATTCATAGCTGGCAGCTAGAAAACCCACACGAGAATAGAGAAGATCGGTCGCAACACATGTTTAAAATAAATTTATGGACCGGAATCTACAACGGTACAATAGTAGGACCAGTGGAGCTGCCTCCAATATTAAATGGTCACATTATCGCCTATTTGGAATTTTTAGAAAACCAATTGCCAACGCTCCTCGGGGATGTGCCACTGGAATCATTACGAACGATGTGGTTTCAAAACGACGGCTGCCCAGCACATTACGCTCGAGACGTTCGAGCACACCTGGACCGCAGGTTCCCGAGAAGGTGGATTGGGCGACTGGGGCCAATCTTATGGCCACCACGATCCCCTGATCTTAATCCCCTGGATTTTTTTTATTGGGGATGTCTTAAAGACAAAGTTTATGGTAAACCAATACGCAACGAAAGGGAACTACGCGACAGAGTCACCGCAGCGGCTCAAGAAATATCTCAGATAAGTTTGAGAAGATTAAAGAATAATTTTATCAGAAGATGTCGATTGTGCATTCGTGTTGGAGGTCGACAGTTCGAGCATTTACTGTAATAAATCTAAGTTCTAAAGTTTTTTTCTAATTTTATTTATTATCACAGTGCCCCATAACAGCGAAGGAAAGAACGAAATAACAAATTAGGGTTGCAATAGTACATTCAGTTTTACAAGTCTACAGATACAAAAGATAATAAAGGTCGATAGATAATAAGATTGCGGTGAACATTCTTGGTACTTTTTCATCTTCTTTACTACATAAGAGTCTGGCTTGAATCAGACTTTAATGATAAAAATGGCAATTTCTAAGTTTCTGTAAAATTCTTATGTAAGTGTTATACCATTTCTAAATCTGCAATAAATTGAGTAATTTTTAAAATAATTTTCCAGTTTACTTTAGTACATTTTTTTTTCACGGCAGATTGTCAAAATTTTGTTCGAAATTTTGGGAGAGCTAAAACGCAACACAAAAATATTTTTTTCTTAAAAAATACACTACTATTTGACAAAAATTTATTTTGTATGCATCAAACAACTATTCGAGATACTTAAAAAAAAATGAATAAATTAAAGGAATTTGTACTAATGCGGAAATAAAAACTAACTAAAAATGGAGATTTTGAATAAAACCAAAAAAATCCAAATATCTCGAAAACTAAGCAACTTTTACTAAGGTCATTTTTATTTTATCCGAGAGATATAATGCTAATCTATCTCCCATGTCACTATGAGACGGTATTTTTGGGACACCCAGTATACTTGTAATTCAACGTGACAACGCTGCAAGACTTTTCAAGTTAAAGTGTAACAGTATTTGGTCATGCCAATGACCAAATACTGTTTAAATACTGTTACACTGTATTTGGTCATTGACATGACTAGTTGTCAATAGACATGTCTGTTGATCGATCTCTAGGAGATTGGTTTTGCAGGTAAATTGTTAACTTTCTTTGTTGATTTATGATAAGTTTTTGTAAGACAGCATGCTTTTTATTGTGGTTGTTGAGTTATAAAGTCTATTAAATTGTAGAATATTACTTTTTTTTTAACACATGTAGGTATCGGATTTGTCTCTGTGATCCAAATTTGAAAGGCCCTTTTTGCCGCTTATTTTCAAGTGCTTGGTTGATTGTTAGATTTCTAGTCAACTTAACACTTGTAGCAGCTGAAACTCTGTGTATAACAAGAATAAGGGCCATATTAAAGCATAAGTTAATAATATCAGCCACTTATCCCACATTTATTTTTGTCCGGGTGCTCGGATCGTCTCAATGAGGCATTTTTGTGACTCTCATGGGCTGGGCTGAAAAAAAATTTTTGGGGAAGTGTGTTTTTGTTATTGATTTATGTTAAGTAACGTATATTTGTATAAGTAAATGAAATAAAAATATGTATTTCGAAATAATTGTTAATATTTTTTATTTTAAGAACTTTTGTACAATAAACTGAAAAAAAAGATCATCCCGATTACAGATTAACATTAAAGTATTCCTAAATGTGTAAACTTAATAAATGAATACTCATAATTGTTTTAGGTTCATCTAGAATCACCCCGGAATGGGTCAAAGAATTGGAGACAAGAAGGATCGAAGCCGAGTCCATGCTTGCCAATGCTGCATTAATAATGGCAAAGTCATCTAGGGTGCAAGCAGAAACAGCACAAACACTAGCTGGCACAAACACTTCTGGAGCTTGTCCGTCAGCAAACTGATGACATACGGGTACTGCTGGACATGACGAGGGATATTCAGAATCGACAATAGTTATTTTGTTTTATTATAAATATAAGTTATACTTTACATGCATGTTTGCTTTAGAATATTTTTGACATAAATTTGAAGAAATACCTACTGTAGTAAAAGAGCCGTCACTAATAATATGACCCGGAAGTATAAATCAAACAGTCGAATGGCTTGAGTATAGGTTTGAAAGGTAAAATTCGCAGAGCTATCGTCCGCAGAGCCAAAGACAAAAAGAATGCAGCTACCATCAATCGGATCAAAAGATTTTACGAAATAGATGATGTGAGCAGAGCGACCAACCGTGGCCAACCGGTCGATCGCGACTGTAAGTCCAGTCGATCGTGGCCAGTCAAAAAATATAAATAATAAAGGGCATAAAAACTTACCTACAATCTACTATGTGTCAGATCAGGGAATTGTGTCCATAGAAAATGTAATTGACCAAAAGCAGACAGGGACACAAGCTACCGCAGCAATACTCTCTCTAAAATCTAAATAACACTCCATTATCCATTTCAACAACCGCTCCAACAACTGTACAATAACAGTCTAATGAACATAAAACTAAGGATTTTACAGATTACAGTGTTTCAAAAGTTTACTTATTACTTGAAATTACAAAAGTTCAACGGATTTAAATATAAAGAAATCGAACTACAACCTCAAGCCCAGACCGAGTTTGGGTATCACGTCGAATGTTTCAGAAAGTTTAAATTAGTTTTTTTACCTTAGGAAAGTTAATCCATATATTTTTGGGAAATTATCTGAGAATTCCATTCTACCATTCTACGCAAAATTTGTAAGGTACCCTCAGAGGAAATCCAGATCATTTTCGACAGATACATGACTCCGTCCGTCAAGGACAAACAAAGAAAAGAGAGTCAAGAGGAGAGCAAAACATTCCGTACGATACAAGTGGTCCTACACAAAAAAAACACGGAGAGACTTCATAAAATCTTTAAAAAACTCCAAATTTAAAGTGGTTCTCGTAGAATTCGTAGCCGAAAATTGGGGAAATAATGACCGTTCAAATACAATTGGGCTTAAAAAAAATCTTCCTAACAGTTGAGGACAAATGCTATTTATATAAGCTAACTGATGACGGAGTAGAAAAAAGGGAAGAAGATTTTTTTTTTATTGTAAACATGAAGAGGCTGACACTAGAATAATTTTTTCATATTGCTCAACTAGAAAAAAAAAATTGTAAAAAACGCAGCAGATACTAATACATTGATAGTAAGTCAATTTCGATTAGCTCTTCTAAGCCCCTTAAGCCTTCAAAAGCCAGGCCAGACCAAAACATTTTCATCATTTTTCAATTTTCTGAAAAAATTCGAGTCACTGATGCCTTCTTGACCCTATCATATACGGTAAGAAGTAAGAACCAACACCAATGGTCTACAAAACCCATGTACTCGTTCCGCGTTTGGCTGTTCGTAATGTGCTACATATCGTTCCCGGTCCTACGGGGATGGGAAGGGCACTGTCACAGCCTATGATCTTTATATCTTTTTGTACAGAATGAAATGATTGACAATAATATTGCATTATACACAAACGACGAAATTCACATAGGAAATAATAAGTACTTATAAAACATCTTAGAGTCAATTTAGACCGCAACGTGACGCGTAGATGCATTTCTAAATTTGTACGGAGGCGTCGCGATGCGGTCTGATTTAACCCCACGTATAATATTTCACATACGATGGCCAATGAAATTAAGGCATTACTGGGTCTGCTTATTCAATGACAGTCTCAAAAGCAATTATTATTTGCCAAAACGAACTTTGTTTGATACATTGAGAAGTGCAAAATCTTATAAAATCTGTATGAGATTTGATGATAGGAATACAAGACAAGAAAGAGGGGAATCTAATATACTGGCGCCAATTATTATTATTAGAGACTTCTGATGAGAAAAAAGCCAGAAATTATTTCTTATCAGAAATATAATAGAAAATAAATTAATTAAAAGTGATGAGGATAATGATTTGGAACTGATTGAAATTTCAGATGCTACGACGGAAACTCCTACGAAACAAGAAAATTCGATTGACGATAGTAAACTTGAAAACAGTGACAAAGAAATATTAGCAAACAAATTAAACCAAAATAATTTAGAAATAGAAGAACCAGACTTAATTACCAAAACATATTTAAACGATACAGACACTTGGAAGGGTAAAAGCCGCGACTAAAAGAAACGGGGCAAATTTTTAAGCCCATGCCCGGACGTTCAACATCGCCATATGTGGCCCAAAAGGGTAGCCAATAGTATGCCGTTATTAAAAAATGGGTTGCTTGTTGGCCCTGTTAAAATTGAGGGCAAAAACATATTTGTCAGAAACACGTGTCCTATTGATTCTGTAACCCAGTCCTTATTAGCTGCCTATCGGGACTGGGCGCATTACCAAAATTTTGTAAAGTCCAAAAAATTATTTTTTTTCGATTTTATAAAATTATACTCCAGGCTGTACAGAAAAAAGTGACAAAAAAGGGCAGAAATTATGAGATATTATAATAAAATTGAAAAAGGAGTCCTAGATTATGCTACCAACGTGTCCAATCTTATAAATTATTATTTACTGAGTGAAACATCATCATACAAAGAATTTATTTATTTTAAGCTTGTAAACAGCACGATACGAAACCACATGTTGTCGCTGAGTTACCAGTTAATCATTTTTAACCCCCGACAAAAAAGAGGGGTGTTATAAGTTTGACCTGTCTGTCTGGCTGTTTGTCTGTCTGTGTGTGTGTCTGTCTGTGGCATCATAGCATCCAAACGGGTGGACCGATTTTGATCTAGTTTTTTTTGTTTGAAAGCTGACATGATCGAGAGTGTTCATCATCATCAGCCTACTCAGTGCTGGAAAATCGCGGTTCATCTGGTTCGTGAAGGGCCGATTAGCAACTTGCAGTCGTTTGGTGGGTTTTATGATTGGCATTCTAGTTTGTGACATTTATGAATAAGTATAATAATATACACATTAATGGAAAGTTGACCTAGTGCTGCAGCATCACCTGGTAATCAATAGGATACTCAACTCCTCACCAACTTAGAGCAGAGGTTTCGTGTTGTGGCTCATTTTAATTGCAATAACTAGTAAGACGTAGATAAACAGTAAATATTTTTATGCTGCTGCTACAGAATCACCTGGATTCTATAGGAGCCGATCTCCATATGAGCCCAAAGCGGACGATTCATATTTGGACTCATATTGACTGCCTGATCCAAGAGGACATTCATAGAGTATGGTATTCATTGGGATATGATCCTGTTGATAGGAATGATTCTGCACTATAACCAACATAAATTTAAAAAGCATGAAATAAAATTAAATTAAGAAATATAAAAAACCCCCGCCAAACAACTTTAAAAAGCAATGAAATAATTACCTATATTTACTGACTTTAAGTTTAAATAATTCCTGATATGACACTGCTAGCCGTAGCAACAACCTTATTCATAACCCTAGTGTTATTGATATTGCGTTAGTTAAAAACATTAACCTCAACATCTCTTTGGAAACAATCCACGAGCTTAACTCGGACCACAGACCAGTTATAATTGCGCTTGGCAATTCTAACCAACTCGCTGCTAGTACTAAAAAGATAATTGATTATAAATTACTAGCAGATAACCTAGAAAACCTTCAATCGAGTCACCTCGATCTCATTCCCGATTTCATAGAAAACTCTAAAGTGGCGCTTGAGGCCTCTCTCCACTTGACTGATCATCTGGTAGAGAACATCGAAAAATCTTCTAGGGAAATGCCAGCGATTCATGAGAATCGCTGGCCTCTCCCAGATGATATAAAAGAGTCCATCAGACTCCGTAACGCAGCTAAACGCACATACGATCGCTACCCATCGGAAGACTGGAGGAGGGCCCTCCGTCACTACGAGAGGGAAGTTAAATATAAAATCAAACAACACAAAGCTGAGAGGTGGGATCGACTTCTTAGCGAACTCGAACCGTCTCACACGGCCTACTGGCCGCTCGCGAAGTCTCTTAAAAAAGATACGGAGAGCGACATGCCTCCACTAAACAGAACAAATCGTCCTCCTGCACTGGAGGATATCGACAAAGCCGAATGCTTGGCCGACACTATAGAAAATCAGTGCCGACCTAGTACTCTCCCGACCGACCCTGATCATGTTAATTTAGTCAATACCGAGGTAGAAAGCCGACTCATGGCACCACCATCAGAGCCCCTCAGGCCGGTGGATGCGGAGGAAATCAAAGATATTATTAAAGATTTGAATTCCAGAAAGGCCCCAGGCCTGGACGGTATCTCAAATAAAACCCTTAAATTACTACCTGCCACTATAATTGAATTACTTGTAAACATCTTTAACGCCCTTTTACTAGGATGTTCATTCCCAGATATCTGGAAAGTAGCTATAGTAATAGGTATCCACAAACCGGGTAAACTCCGGACGGAACCAAGTAGTTACAGACCAATTAGTTTAATTAGTTGCCTTGGTAAAATTTACGAAAGAGTTATACTAAGACGCCTAAAAGACGTCATAGCTGATAAAAAAACTCTTACCTGACGAACAATTCGCATTCCGCGAATTCCACAGCTGTCCCGCTCAGGTACACCGCCTAACGGAGTACATATTAGAACAAAAGAACAATAGGAGACCGACTTGCGCTGTTTTCTTTGATGTCGCAAAAGCATTCGACAAAATTTGGCACAATGGGCTAATTTATAAACTTTTTAAACTCGACATTCCCGATAGTCTTGTTATAATAATAAGTAACTACCTCAAAAACCGTAAATTTCGTTTTAGAGTCGAAGGCATTCTGTCTTCACTTAGAGATCTAGAGGCTGGAGTACCTCAGGGCTCGGTTCTCTCCCCGACCCTCTACAATCTCTACACGTCCGATTTGCCCACCCACCCTCGAGTACAAAAAGCGCTATTCCCTGACGACACGGCCCTTTCTTTGCTCATCGCCAAATAGCTTTCGCGTCCAAAAAACTCCAAGAAGCAGTTACCGAACTCGGTAAATGGTTCGCTAAATGGAGAATTGAACTAAACCCCGACAAAAGTCACGCTATATTATTTAACGGACTAAAACGTAAGAAAATGAAACCTATTAGTCTGCACGGAAAATTAATTCCCGAAGTCACGGCTGTTAAATACTTAGAAGTAGTACTAAACAAGTCGATGTCATTCACGAACCATATATCGAATACCGTACGTAAAGCGAAATTTGTATTATACAAATTATACCCTTTACTCAACGCGAGTAGCAAAATGTCCTTAAGACATAAGCTCACCTTGTACAAAACATGTATAAGAACGATACTCACTTATGCTTGCGTCTCTTTCACACACATAAGTGACAATCAGATGAACCAATTGCAAAGAGTCCAAAACCGTTTTTTGCGCATGGCAACAGGTGCCCCCCGTTTCATGCGAAACATCGACTTGCATAGAGACTGCGAGCTTATCACTATCAAAGCCTATATCAAAGAACTCTCGGAGATTCTTTGAGAAAGGCAAAGTACATCCCAATCCACTCATTCGTAATGCTGTGGACTACGAACATGACGCACGGACATTCCGATACCCCTTCAGGCGGCCTAAGCATATCTTAGCCGACCCTGTAGATCCCATCACAGAATACGTAACGTACTGTGTACAGTTACGTAAACACAAATCACACTCACCCGCGTGGTTAGTACTGCACCGGGGACGACGCCGGCGCCTTCTCCGAGGACTTAACACGACCCGAACGATAAACAGACAGACCGACCGAAATCCGGAACCGAGCTCGATCCCGGGGTCGAGTTCGCATACGGATAGCATAGGAACACACCTAAATCATGACCGCGACCGCGACATTGTCGTAGGGAGCTCTACCAACTACTTTGACATTAGAACATACACGCGTATGTCACCCCAACCGGACTCGGAAGGGGAGAGGGACGGCCCTCTTTTATGCAATAACATTAATAACTTGAGCTCATCTACCGCGATAACTCGTACGCAGCTAGTTTGTGCTACCGCGCGCGAGCAGCCTCACTCGTCAGAAAGTGAGTAAGGGGTCGGACCCCTTAAGAGCAGGAAGGACCCGTGTCCCCACGTCAGATGAAAATAGCTTATTTTCGTAGCTCTCCCCAATATTGCCCGATTAGAATGTCACACGTGTGACTTTAGGGGAGGGGGCCAGGCCCCCTCATTGTTTATCTCCAAACCAACTAGCAACAGACTAGTTATAGCCACGATTAAACTACCACGGTCTTAACCAGACCAGTAGCTTAGACCCTTTCGAAAAAAAAAAAAAAAAAAAAGGAAATTTAAGACCATGACTGACTTGAAAGTTCTAGGCGCTGGTACTAAAATAGTACGGCTAGTTTTTAGGTGTAGGTATATTAATGTGGAGCTTTTTTCTCGTAAAATAAGTATTACAATTATTTTCTTATCCTACTATCTTACTAGGGCGGTCCGATAAGTACTTAGCCTCACCGCCCAGTGGCGCCATTTTTGCAAGATAAATTTATTATCGTGTAGTATATTCTCGTAGACGGCTACTGTTAAAATTTCAGCCAAATCGGACTCTTAATTTGATTTTGACCGCAGGTGGAATCCGACATGTCTGCAGATTTTAGAAGAATGGAAAAAGAGCAGTATCGGTCGGTGATTCGATTCTTGTTTTTGGAAGGGAAATCACGCAGCGAAATCAAAGAGCGCTTGGATTCTGTGTACGGTGACTCTTCTCCTTCGATGGCGACCGTCAAAAATTGGTTTAACGAGTTTCGGCGTGGTCGCACGTCGGTTTTTGACGAGCCACGCCCAGGTGCCCCGAAAACGGCCACTACGGACGATATTGTGACAAAAATCCACGATCTCGTGTTGGCAGACCGCCGATTGAAGATACGCGAGATAGCTGAGACAGTAGGCATCTCGAAAGACCGCGTGGGTCATATCCTGCATGAAATTTTGGGCATGAGAAAGCTATCGGCGCGATGGGTGCCGCGTTTGCTCACTCCAGACAACAAGCGCAACCGTGAGACCATTTCAGATCAGTGTTTGACGCTGTTTAAGCGCAATCCGAAGGAGTTTCTGCGTCGTTTCGTGACTGTCGACGAAACGTGGATCCACTGGTATACGCCAGAGACCAAGGAACAGTCGAAACAGTGGACTTCACCCGGCGAACCTGCTCCGAAGAAGGCGAAGGCTGTCTTATCAGCCGGAAAGGTGATGGCCACCGTTTTCTGGGATTCACACGGTGTGATCTACATCGACTACTTGGTGAAGGGTAAAACGATCACAGGGTTGTACTATGCCGAATTATTGGGCCGGTTCGACGCCGAATTGCAGAAAAAACGGCCCCACTTGGCTAAGAAAAAAGTGCTCTTTCATCATGACAACGCACCGGCTCACACCTCCGCCCTCGCCACGGCCAAATTAGTCGAATTGGGCTACGAACTGCTGCCCCATCCACCGTATTCTCCGGATTTGGCCCCGTGCGACTTCTTTTTATTTCCTAACTTGAAAAAGTCACTCGCTGGGCAGAAATTTGAGTCGAATGAGCAGGTCATTGCCGCCACGGAGGCCTATTTTGCAGACCTCGAGAAAACATATTTTTGTGATGGGATAAAGAAGTTGGAGCATCGCTGGGTTAAGTGTATCGAGCTAAAAGGAGACTACGTCGAGAAATAAATCGCCACTTTTTCAAAATTTTCGTTTTTCTTTTGTAGGCTAAGTACTTATCGGACCACCCTCGTATATATAAAAATGGATTTTCAAATGTGTTAGTCGCGCTAAAACTCGAAAACGGCTGAACGGATTGGGCTGATTTTAGTCTTAAAATATTCGTAGAAGTCCAGGGAAGGTTTTTAAGTGACACGAAGTTCACCGGGACAGCTAGTAATATTGTATATGTCGCAGGGAAAAGAGGATATCAGGGATTTCACGATATCCCTAGGGATATCACGAACTCGCGGAAGATGCCGAATATTCTTGTTTGTTACGTCTTCTTACTAAAAATATCTAGTGATATGTCATTTCACTAAACAAAATCTAGTGAAATGTCAGAAACGCGGATACCGCCGATTAAAAATCGAGCCACTCATTTCTCTCGCTTGCTCTAGTATACACACGGGTACTTTGATAGGACCATCAAAAATCTGAATCTGACATTGTAAGATGTTAGATGATCCATGCGTTGGATGAGCATGTAAAAAGTCGGTCCTGCGCCTGATCTCTCGCCGGTCGTATCAGTCTTCCGTCCCACCGGGTTATGCGAGTAAAGGAATATAGATATTGCTCTTGAGTACTGCGCACACACTTGGGCACTATAAAATTACTCTTGGCCTGGTTTCAATGAAACCGGCCACCGTCACCACAAAATCAGAGTGGGAGTTATTATTATTATTATCACACGTGTAATCGCAACTATAGCAGATCTGAGAGGGCAAAACCATCTCTGAATCATACAGTTGAAACCAGCTGTGGGTTCTTCATCAGATACTTCAGACCTTTGATTTTTGACGTCAAATGAAGCGGCCGACCAAGTTGAATATTTTTTGTAAAGGTGGCAATTCGATCTCTAGTTTGGTTAGGCTCTAAAGGCACAGGTACTACAGGTACTCCAGCTCTTCGATTATCCTAGTTTTTACGGTTCCGTACCCAAAGGGTTAGTCTGTCTGTCTGTCTCCAGGCTAGACGAGCCGCGCCAGCGACGCATTTGTTTCACTCCCACTATTACGTGTGGGAACTAGAGCGAGCAAAAGAAATGAGTGGTTCGTTTTTATTCGGCGGTATCCGCGTTTCTGACATTTCACTAGATTTAGTTTAGTGAAATGACATACCACTAGATATTTTTAGTAAGAAGACGTAACAAACAAGAATATTCGGCATCTTCCGCGAGTTCGTGATATCCCTAGGGATATCGTGAAATCCCTGATATCCTCTTTTCCCTGCGACATATATAAATGCGAAAGTTTGTATGTTTGTTACTCAATCACACAAAAAGTACCCAATGGATTTTGATGAAACTTTCCAGTAATGTAGGTTGGACATCAAAAAAAAAAAAATATCCACAGCCGAACATATAACCTCCTCGTTTTTTGGAAGTCGGTTAAAAATAACACATAGGCTCCTTTTGTATCCCGAAATTCTAACGGGAACGGGCTCAAATTCCACGCACACGAAGTCGCAGGCGGCCGCTAGTAACTTTAATTTTTTAATTATATTAGAGGTCTCACATATTAATGACATTATATGATAAGAGATTTTTCACATATTGCTATTAATATTGAACCCTAACCAACTTAGTATAAATGTAAATCTGAATTTATTTGCATGTTTATTAAACTTTCACGCACGACTACACCGCTGAAACGATCATGATGACATTCTTTTACAGATTGATTGATAATTAATACAGTGTTCTCAAACTGACAAAATGAGTGATGGAAGGAAGAGACTGAGTGGCGCTGAATACAGGAAAAAGGCAAAAATAAAAAAAGATGAACAAGAACATGCACTCCAGAAGACCAGAATAATAGAAACATTTTTTTAAAGTGAAAACAGCAGCGAGGATTTACGTATTGCACAAGAGAACTCGGGGACTAGTAAGTAGTAGTAATATGGAAAATAAATATGAACAAGGTTCTATTCCGATTGAGGCGAAGAGCGACCATCGCAATCAGCCAGATCAGTTGCATTCGGTAAAACCTGCTCATCCTCCTGATTCAGACATCCAAAAACCTTCAACAAGTGGCACTAATATAAGGTCAGACAGCGAAGAAATGGCTACAGTTGCGACGTTTATTGAAATTGAATCAACCATAAAACTAAACAAAGATCCAGCCTTCTGGGGGATAAACGATTTAACAAGAGATATTATAGCAAGAAATGGTTTCGAACAAAACAAAACCTGTGACTTCACAAAAAGTGGAAAAATGTATTCCGATCATCGCCGTTATTTAAGAAAAAATATATTTTACAGAAAAATGAAGAATAACGAAATTAAAGAAAGGAATTGGCTCGTCTATTCGGAAAGCAAAGGCTCCGTATTCTGTGGACCCTGTTTGGCCTTTCAACACAAACAGTTACAGAAAAAGCTCAGTCTCTCGTAAAATATTATAACAATGATTTAGAGGACGATTTGATTCAAGAATGTGTGCATTTTCAAAGTCACATTTCCTCTGATAAAACTGCAGAGTGTGCAGTGAAGCCTGAATCAAACTCACTACTCAGTCTCTCAACTTTTTTGAGGAATCAAAGTCTGTCTAATGTATACCCTAACTTGGATATAGCTCTCCGCATTGCACTTTCCACTCCTGCTACAAATTGTTCTGGGGAAAGGAGTTTTTCCTGTTTAAAACGCGTAAAGAATTATCAAAGGTCTTCATTGTCTCAAGAAAAAATGAATTCTCTAGCTCTTCTCTACATAGAAGCCGAGATAATGAACACCATAAACTATGATAATATTATTAATGATTTTGCTATTAAAAAGGCCCGTAAAAAAATGTATATCTTGATTTCTATTTCATTACGCTCCTTCTTAATGACTAATTCTAATTTTATTTAACTGTAAGGCCTTCTTTACTAAAAATGGAATATTATTATTTTAGAAAGGTATGTAAGTACATGGGGCGGCGGAAATAAAGTAGCCTACACTCATAAAAAACATAAATCCGGCTCTGCTGACAATGTTCTACCTCTGATCAGATCAAACCAAAAACATAAGTGGAAATAACAAAATGTACAAAATCTTCAAGCACCGCAACCTGGAACTTCAGGAATTCAGTCACCTCTAGACTTTAATAATTATTAATTGCTGAACTTTTAGCGCTCTTCGGCCTCAGAAAGGTGGCAGCACTGGCGTCGCGTCCATCTTTGTTCCTGTAATTTGTGATGTCCGCACGTTTTATCAGATTCATTTTTTTTGTGTTTGATGCAAATCGAAAATGGACAAGGGTATAAAGAAATTGCTTCTTGGCCGATATATGATTAAAGAATTGTTCCCACCGATTAAGGACGGATTTTTTTACAAAAAACTAGGAAACTATACCTACCATATCAGTCTGTACCATCAACCATGTAATTAGTGTAATATAGTTACATTGTAGGTATAGTTATTGCAATCTACGAGTGCGCGTCTCCCTTAGTTGTGTGAGTGACCATATCTATACACGCGTACATGGCTCGCTCGCTACTGACTGCTCCGTCGGGTACGCGCACTAACGAAAATGTCTATTCACATTTCCAACTACAAATAAAGGCGACGCGCACTCTTAGATTGCAAGAACTATATTAGGTTGTGCAATCTGACCTCTTTCCATGATGTGAGTAATAAGTAGCGTAGAGGGGAGGGGGGCGGGTTTACGCTGGGCGACCGACTAGGGCGCCGCACGCCATATTATATGTATTATAATTTATAAATGGGAAAACGGTTGACGGGAGATGGGTAATTTTGTGTGTGTATATTATTGAAAGTTTCTTGGATGATTTTAAAATACAATTGGACCCGGAAGATGGCGGTGCTGGCAGTATACTAACTATTAAATAGTTACCTATAATACATAATATAAATATTGGTTGGACCAGTTTGGTGTATTTTCATAGTTTGGTAGATGAAAGAAGGAGAAGGCAATCCTTATGCTAGTCAGAGTATATTCACTATGATATTTTAATCACAGATATGGGGGAAGACTAATGAAACCGAAGAACAAAACACATTGGATGATCATGTTGTCTTACTGTCAGAAAAACGTCGAAATCCATTTGATATGATAATATTGTAAGTGATAATATTTTGCAATGTGTATAGAGCTCACTGCGAAAGTAGCAGCGCTAAAAGCGAAAAAAAAATGTCTGTGATTTGTATGGGCAAGCTCATGTCGCTGGGACGCTTGCCCATACAAATCTCAATATATTAAGTATCCCACTATCAAAAATAACGTATATTTTATACTAATGAGTACGATTCTCCCCTTGGAAAAGAAGAAAATTATTAAAAAATCACGGTGTATCCTGTATACACTGACTTTTTAATAATATTAAATAAAACTATTTAATATTTTTTTTGCAGATTTGATCACTTAATGAAACTTAGCAACTTTCCCTAAGAAACATAATAAATGTTGCCTGACAACATAAATATTTTGACTTTCCGTGCAAATTCTACGAGTATGTTCAGTTGACTAGCGTCACTATGGAAAGTATAAGGGTAGTTCTACTTTTAAAGTCATTCATAAAATTAAGGTGGTCCCCGTTGTAACAAAGGTTAATACTAAATACAGAATGGAGGAAGTACAATTTATTTTATTTAAATCAATTTAATAACTTGTATTTAGATAACCATCTTTAAATTTACTTTAAATTAATTTGAACTTTATTATTTAAAAAATGGAGTCAAACTTTTGTTACAAAGTTAAAACGGCATGTCCCCATTAGATGTTGCCTGGAACTATTACGTTTATTATGAAAATAATTTATTGAAGTCACACAAATTAATAAATACATGGAGAGATAAATTGGTAAGCATGGTAACGAGAAAGTTTAATTTAATTTATCTGTAAAAGTTTTTTATTATTGCCGTGACGACAGATTGTCCCGAAAATTCGAGTATCCATCGTCACGACGGCCAAATATTACTTAAAGTTTTAAAAAAAAATGTGAGTGTGTTAAGTTTTTGAGTGAAACGAAACGCCCAAGACCATAGAGCGAAACTGAAATCAAGTGATTGACATTGACAGCTTGTCACTTCTTTTACATCAAGGACGAAGACTCATCCTCAGAAGGATCATGGACGTGATATAGTAAATCTGACTCAATTTTACGATCTATTGAAAGACGCAACATCCGTGAAGATTTTTACTTTGAAAGATTTTAAACTACTAAAAAGTAAATTAACGAAAAAACAATATAGTAACTTTAACTTCAAAAAAATTATTTACAAATGGCTCAAAGGACAAACATATGATGAAATGGAAAAATTTATCACACCCAATAACATTTAACATAATAAATATTATGTATATGTATTAGTATGTTTTATTATACTACCCATATATAACTTTAATATTGCACTCCCACATACACCTACTTACACACTTACACATATATAACTTTAATATTGCACTCCCACATACACCTACTTACACATGAATTCATTCACATATACAGACACATACAAAAAACACTGTAATATACATCCTTTAACTTATTTACACTATAATTTCTGAAAATATAGACAACTTAATCTAAATTTTTGACGACAGTAATATATACTTAACTAAAACTAAAATTGTATTGCATTAAACGCACGATGACAGCCTTACAGCATATGCTTAGGGGAAATACGTACAAAATGACATATATGAACAAAATGACACATCGGGCTTTATTCAAAATTGGCGCGCTGTAGCGCGGTGTTTGACATTACTGCACGTGACGGCCGCCATGTTTGGAAACCTGCGAGACTTCAAGCGCTATTGGTCCAGTCGCGCCATTGCAGTGGAGCAACAAGTGTTTACATGGATTTCTGCTTGTTCCTGGTAAGTTTTGTGCATAGTTTCATGAAGGATATTACTCAGTTCGTAGCATTAGTATATTGGCTTGTAATATCAGTAGGTTTTAATACGAGAATCTGTGTTTTCGAGAAATCGTGAATTTGTTTTTGTTTTCAAGGTCTGTAGGACAAAATGACATACCCACAAATCGGACAAAATGACATAGTATGTCATTTTGTCCGTTCTCGATATTCTAACAGATAATGTTTTTTAATAAATTATTAATATTACTCAGGTACAATGCCACGTGACTATAAGAGAACGACCAACCGTCAGGCTTGGAGTCAAGAATCTATGAAAAAAGCAATTGAAGCAGTTCAAGCAAATAGGATGGGATGGCTGGCAGCATCAAACACTTTTGGTGTTCCACAAGCTACGCTTAGAAGACATGCATTAAATGCGAACAAAACTATACTGCCTAATACTAAAGGCTTAGGAAGTTTTAAGTGTATCTTTACTCCTGAAATTGAAAGGGAATTGGTTGACCACATAAAGTTCCTGGAAACTAGACTTTTTGGATTAACGCGAAAAGCAGTTCAAGAACTTGCTTTTAATTTGGCGGAGATGAATGGGATAAAGCATAATTTCAACAAAGAAAAAAAACGTGCTGGGCAAGAATGGCTTGATGGCTTTCTTAAAAGGAACCAGGACATTTCTCTGCGTACCCCTGAAGCTACTTCAGCAGCTAGAGCTCAAGCATTTAATAAACCACAGGTGGCAAAGTTTTTTCAAGAGTATCAAAAACTTGTCAATGATTACAATTTTCCACCACATCGCATCTACAATGTAGACGAATCAGGCCTGACTACAGTACAAAAACCACAAAAAATTATTGCCACTAAAGGTAGAAAGCAAGTCGGCAGCCTTACGAGTGCCGAGAGAGGTTCGAATGTAACAGTGGTCTGTTGTACAAATGCAATTGGCTCGTTCATACCGCCTTGTATGATTTTCCCTCGTAAAAACATGAAGAACGAACTAGTGGACGAAGCTCCTACTGGCACACTAGGACTAGCACAAGAGAGTGGATGGATGAATGCTGAGCTATTTGTGAAATGGTTTAAGCATTTTCAAAAACATACAAAATCCAGTATTGACGATCCAGTCCTACTTGTGTGTGATGGTCATGCTAGTCACAAAAGTTTCGAAGCAGTGACCTATGCTAAAGAGAATGGTATTGCAATGCTCTGTCTGCCACCGCATTGCACACACCGGATGCAGCCATTAGACGTGAGTATTTATGGACCTCTCAAAACCTATTTTCATCAAGAAATATCTAAATGGTTAAAGAATCATCCAGGGCGAGTAGTCACTCACTTACAAATTGGACAGCTGTTTACTGAAGATTACGGTAAAAGTGCAACGATACAGAACGCTACAAATGGATTTAAAAAAACAGGACTATGGTCCATAAATCCAGAAATTTTTCCAGATTATATGTTTGCACCAGCAGAAACAACTAATATTCCGTTGAATAATCAAACTGACGTTGCTCAAACTCTTGCAAATGCTCCTCCTTCGGCGCTCCAAATGCATGAAGAAGATGCAACTGATGATGGGCAAATACCTGATTCTTCGATAGAACAACATGTCATAAATGCAGAGGCGACCCCCAGTCCTTCAATCTTGGAGATGGATGGAGAAGCAACTGATAATGACAATAGACCTGGTTCTTCTATGGAGCCAAATACGGTAAATGCAGAGGCAGCACCCGACGAGAGACCTGATTCTTCTATGGAGCAAAAAGCTAAAGGTTCATTGCTATTTCCCGTGGAGACCATTTCACCAGCGCCACAAGGGCCGTACATTCAGGGCCAAGGTATACGAAAACAGAAACCCCGAAAACACCACTGGCATTTAACATCCACTCCTAACATAATAGAACTCAAAGATGCAAACACACCAAAAGCCCCACCTAAAGAAAAGAAAAGGAAAGTAAAAAAGACTCTTTTTGAAATACCATGTACCTCAGGCAAGCAAGAAATGAAAGCGAAAAAGTCTAGCAGAAAAAAGAAAAAAGTAGAGAAAAAAATTGACAGTGATGATGAAAGCTCTCATGAAAATGCTTTGTTATCAGATGTAGATGATGATAATGACTGTCCGTGTATTTATTGCAATGATCTTTATTCACGATCTAAGCCCGGCGAGTGTTGGCTGAGGTGTCTTGAGTGTTCTCGTTGGGCTCATGCATCATGCGCTGATGTTCCGAAGAAAACAAAGAACTTTGTTTGTGAACTGTGCTTATGATTTTATGTATGTCATAATGTCCGTATTGTGTATGTCATTTTGTCCTGACAGTATGGACAAAATGGTTTTTGCTAGATGTTTTGATTGATCTCAATATTATTTTTTCTATCGTTCCTATTTGATAATAAGATGCATAAACATTATGTTAATGAACCATTGATGATTGTTTTGTATGGAGGATGATTGTAGCTTTTTAAAATAAAGAGTTATGATTAAAAATGAAAACACTATGTCGTTTTGTACGTACTTCCCCTAAGATTATGTATTCTTCTTTTACTTTTATAATCTACCTTTGTATTGTTTAAACAGTTGAAAATGTAGGTGCCTACTTATATATTGTAAATTAGCAACAAAATAATACCCTGGCCGAGGACGCTGGCCTCTGCAATACAGTTTCCACTAGTGCAGGGGTCAGTGGCTTTCTTATGTACAACAGCTTTTGTACAAATGGTTTAAATATATTCCTATAGACTTAACTAAAACTAAAATTGTACTGCTATGAACGCATAAGGACAGCCTTTTATCTCAATCAATTATATTTTGTATGTATTTAAAGATACTACTACTCTTAAACTATTGTAAATGTAGGTCCCTACTTTTATTATGTAACCTGGGCGAGGACACTGGCCTCTGCAATACAGTCTCTTCTAGTGCAGGGGCCAGAGGCTTCTAGGAGTAAAACAGTTTTGGTACAAATAAAGATTTATTTATTTATTTTGTAATCAGTCAAGACCAAATAGATCAAGTATCTAGGGAGATACCGGCTACATTACAACCAGTTCCAGGCACGATGCGTTTACATCACATATCGTCTAATTCTCGTGGAAAAATGACTTATAGCGAGCAGAGCTGCTTCTGTAGTAATAGAGAGATTTTCCCTTTTTGTTCTTGTGTTCCTAATAAATCGCACAAATTTCTCATCGCCCAAGAACCCCAGAACATTGAAAATTCTGCAACACACGCTATGGACCTTTAAATAACTCTGAAACTGATTTCATGGAGGGTGGTTCTACTACTATTACAAACTGTATATCAAGTGGAAGAACAGGACAAATATTTAACAGAGTTTATTATGACTCCAGCGATAGTTCAGACGAGGAACCATTGGATACTTTACGCGAAAGGAACACGAAAAATTTCAATAGTAGTGGAACCAGCCTAAATAAAACTACTATCCACCCCAGAAACTTATCTATCGGGACTTATGTTGTGATAAAAATTTTGAGCGAAAAACGAAAGCAGTACAATTATGTAGGATTGATAGACAGTGAGTTTGATGATTTCGAAGCCAAAGTTATATTTTTAAGATGTTTAGATGAAACAAAGACCTTATTTCGTTTAGATAAAAGTGATATGTCTTTTGTGCACTTAGATGACATGCTAAGAATACTAGAAAAACCTCAAGTTATTAAAAAAGGTACGAGAGTTTTGTATTCCTTTAGTAAATCAGTGGAGGAAGTTTTCGAAATGTAATTTTTTCCCTAAATGTTATTTGTTTAGTTTGTTAATGTAGGTTTTTGCTGATTTTCCTCACATATTAAAGTTTTTATTTTAGTAATAAGCAAGTTTTGCCTGTGATTAATGAAAAAAGAAGCTGAGAATCTCATTAGTTTTAAGTTATAATTGTTTGTTAGTCTACTTCGCCACATTTACGTCTCCTTCGTAACAATAAGTTTAATCTTGTCCCCGTATAAAGATTGATGTTAAAAACCAAAATTCTTGCGTCAAGTCCTTTTTGCTACTCATTTTTTGTCGTGTAATACTTGGTGTTTAGTATGTAATAATGCTTTTTCTAATATTTTTTTGCAAAAGTGAAAAAAAATAATTGATACGAAGTTTGAAAGGAGTAAATGTGACGAAAGAGACAAATTTTAATTTTTATACGGAATTATTACCTAATTATAAAGACCAAAATGTTTAAGACTGATTAAAGTTTGGATTTTATAATAATAAATACAAATAACCATTTAAAATTTCTTTTAATTTATGCAAGTTTTAAACAACTGAATTTCGTAACGAAGGCTACATTATTTTCCATCTGAATCTAGTAATCCGCAAAAAAATACAAATTTAATAAAAAACTGAGCTGCTGGTCAACAAATACCGAATCTATGGTAATTTTCCCACAGTTTAGTCACATGACATGTATGAAATAGGTTTATTAATTTTTTTCCATGGTTAAGACCTTAAAAGTAGAACTCCCCATAAAATGTTTGTTGTTTGTTAACATAATAATTATGTTTCTTGCGGAAAGTTGTTCAGTTTCAGGGACTGATCTCCGTTTCTTAAATCGCCATTCGAAGTTAATGCAGCTGGAGAATGGACGGATGTGGCTGCCCAGTTGTTTAATCTCTCGAAACCTTCACTTCAAATGGAGATAATCGATTTGCAAGAAGATGCGTCTTTGTAAATGTATAAAACGGTATCCACTAAAGAATTTTTGGCCAAACATGTTCCTTTTTGGAAGTCATGCTTCCAAAAAGGAACAGGGCATACATCTTCAGAGGCTTATGGAAATTAAAGGAGTCCAAAGAATAAGAGGCCGAAGCCCAACACTACCAACGGAAAGGAAGCCTAAAACTAAGTTTGTTGAGTATTTTCTAGTTAGTGAACCGTAAAAGGGTAAAAGTTTGCAAAAAAAGCATTAATGAACGCTCATAACGTAACTGCTAAGAAAATAAGAAGAATCGCTAATCTACTCGAATCTGATATCACAACCCAAGGCTTGAGAGGAAAACCTCCATATGCAAATGCCATTTCCAGTGAAGTCCGTCAACAGATACACAAACATATTTCTTCTTTTCCAACAAAAGAATGCCATTATTCTTCAGAGTGTCGCCTTTACTTGTCTTCAGAACTATCAGTGAAGAAAATATACAGACTTTTTCTTCAAAAGCATCCAGAACTTGAGACTTAAAGACGTAAAATATCAATTTTACTGGTCATACTTCAAGACTAATTTTAGTCTTTCTTTTGGCCGTCCAGCGGTGGATACTTGCTCAAATTGTGAAAATCTCAAATCTTAATTAAAAGATAAATCTTTAAATGACAATGCTAAACGAGCATATGCAGCAGAATGTATGGTTCATCAAAGCAGAAGCAAGAAGTTTTATAAAGAAACTAGCGACCCGCCCCGGCATCGGCCAAATATATAGCCACTGAAGAAATTATGCCTTTAGCCTTCCTCAATAAATGGGCTATCTAACACTGAAAGAATCATCAAAATCCGTTGCGTAGTTTTAAAGATTAAAGGGAACAAAGGGACATGAGGGAAAAAAGCGACTTTGTTTTATAATAAGTATAGATTCAACAAGGCGCTGCATGGCTGTTGTTGACCTTCCACGAATCCCAGTTCAAGAACTTATAGACAGCTGTCTGTCAACACATTCTTTATCTATAATTTAGGAACTGATCAAGTAGTTACATACGTTTACCATGAAGGGATTGTACGGAATACCAGATGATGTTTGCTCATTTCTCTATCACTACCTGAATAATTATTTTGTACACCAAGAATATAAGGAAAAAAAGGTAAAATTTTAAATGGCGCTTATAGAAAATAAAATGTTCAAATAAATTCAATTGATTTACCCATTTCGTGGCCACTCTTTTTTGCCATGTGATCGCAGTTTAGGCCTGATAAAAAGGAAACTGAAGAAACTGGCAGGCTGTACACTGTAGAGTGTAGACGAATATATTCAGGAGATCATATTGAATTGCTGTGTGATTTCGGAGAAGTTTACAGTTTTTAATGTGGATAAATACGTTATTCTTGATTTTCAAACCTGGTATTCTAAATACTACTACAAAAATGCAGTAAAATAAAATTTTAAGCTGCGTAAAACAAATGTGCATGAAAAGGTTACTTTTCCTGACAAGCGAATATACAATGATGTATGTAGTACCAATTAGTAAAAATAAAATGATTGACTTGAAAAAACAAGAACAGTACATATCACAAGAATATTTAGAGTTTTGAACAAGAATTTACAATAATTGGCGTACAGTAAATTAGTTCATTTAAACATGTTTATGAGTGCAATTTCATTTTAATAAAGTTCGTTATAATATAATTCGTGTCACTTTAAAACCTTTCCTGGACTTCTGCGAATATTTTAAGACTAAAATCAGCCAAATCCGTTCAGCCGTTTTCGAGTTTTAGCGCGACTAACACATTTGAAAATCCATTTTTATATATAAGACTAGCTGTCCTGGTGAACTTCATGTCACTTTAAAACCTTCCCTGGACTTCGAATATTTTAAGACCAAAATCAGCCCAATCGGTGCAGCCGTTTTAGCGCGATTAACACATATTTTTAAAATTCATTTTTATATATAAGATAAGTATAGAAGCACCAAATAATTTTAAAGTAAAATAATAATTATGAGGCTAGCAGTGAACTAAAATAATTGACATACCTTCAGGTTTATTGTCGAGGAGTCTCTCCGCCTCGTACCTGTCCATTTTGCCCCAGTAGAACGAGCATGCTGTGATCTCTTGCAGATCAGGCACTAAGCAATGCTTATAGTCCACCTGAAATTACAAAAGTAATTAAGCAATCTTCTTATTATTATCGTGACACACGACATTTATTATTATTATCCTAATATTGTATGAATACAATGATCGATATTCCCGATGACGAGTGAAGAATTCTTCATTCTTCAACAACTACGATGAAATTCTATAGTCATATTCCAAAATTACAAACAATTTTATAATTATTATTATAGAATAACGAGATATAATAGAGTACAGATAGCACAAATTCCAGCTAGAGAAATGGATTTATTAAAAATATAACGATAGTTTTATTTATATTAAAATCGAGATAGCAACTCCTTCCAGAATTTTTAGCTATAGCCAAAAATTCCAGATTTTGCTTAAAATGTCTTTGTTTTACCTGTTAGTCATACAATAAAACAAAAATAATAACGAAATGCTATAAAATATGATGGAGATACCTTATTATCTCTCCATTTCGCAACACAGCCTCAATTTTGTTTTGAAATGAGATAAGCATTTCTTACGCCGGTTCTTCTCGCCAGGCTAGGTCCCTTATCGGTTAGGGATTTATTTATTTCAGATTTTCATCCATACTCTTAGTAACAATGGGTCTTTACTTTAGTGTTAGCGACCAGAGCGAGGCACATCTCTTTCTGACTGTCTGAAAACAGTCTATATGGGCCTCAGCGAACATACATGAGGATAATTTTGATTTTTTTTTAATATATTCTCATTCGTCTGACCTGCGTGTGTACTTTGGTGTAGGGATTGTGCGCGTGCGCAGCGGGGTAGTGCGCGTGCGGCGCGCCGGACAGCGGCGGCGCCCGCAGCAGCAGCGCTCGCAGCTCGCCACCGCACACCACCTGAAAATTTACTTTTGTAGCGCACGATACAATGGCAAACATTTTAAATCATCTTCCAGGCACTGATATTTAAAAAGTTCTTCTATCAGATAAAACTAGGCATTTAATGCATCAATTGTGGATGATTAATCCCTCGATCAGCAATTCCAGGAAATATTTTGTTGTCGCGGCCCATATGGGCCTTAAGGGGCTTGAGGGATTATTACACTATTTTCATTAAGACAAGATTTAAATGCCCGTGTGGTTGCCCAAGCGCGTACGGCACTCTCGCAACATAGTCAGCCTAGTCCAGAGGGAAGAACAGGTCAATTCGTCTGGGACCAACTACCAGCGGGTTTCCTCACGATGCTTTCCTTCGCCGTACGAGCGCGGCGTCCATATTGTGTACTTTGAGATCAGAAAATGTCTCATTGGTACACGCCTCCAATTGGGATAGAACCTGCACCCTCTGCGAGTGCGAATCAAAGGTCTCGGGCGGAACCCATTAGGCCACGGACGCGCACTTTCTATCAGATTATTCATATATTCTATCAGAAGATATTGTATAAATCATCAACAGAGGATGCAAAGCCCTTATTGTATACCTGAAACCGTCTGATGGAGCCATCCGCGGCCTGCGCCAGCTCGTTCCCCCGCCCTTCCTGCGCGGGCTCCCCGTCGCTGCAACGACGAACGAATAATTATTCAAAACACATCAATATTATATTCGGGGCCTGTTTCACCACTTCCTGATAAAGTGCCGGATAGGCTTATTTGACAGATGCTTCATATTCTATCTGTCAAGTTAAGTGGTGGATAGCCTTATCAGGAAGTGGTGAAACAGGCCCTAGGTCTCATTCCTTTTTATGCAAGCCGTGGCGGCCCTAGGGGCTGGCGAACAGAGCAATCGCCCGGGGCCTCGCTCTTGCAGGGGCGTCAGGTATTTTTAGCAAGAAAAAGGGCCTCGCAGAGACCTGGCAATGGGTAAGGCCGCCACTGTATGTAAGCGTATGACGAGTTGATTAAATTACCTTCTAGCTGCTACGGAGAGTACATAAACTTCTGCTGTGGTTTCTCCGTTCTCTCTGCTAGCATCCGAATCTGCAAAAACAATTACTTAATGTAGTTTTTGTATTTATTCAACTTCTATACATATTATAAAAGAAAGTCGTTTTTTTCCCCTCATGTCCCTTTGTTCCCTTTAATATTTAAAACTACGCAACGGATTTTGATGATTCTTTCAGTGTTAGACAGCCCATTTATCGAGGAAGGCTATTGGCTATATTTTAACATGCTAATACTAATAGGAGCGAAGAAAAAGAGGAAAAAGTGGAAAAACGGGGAAAATTATTTGAAAGGGCTAACTTGAACGCGCTAATCTCAGGAACTACAGGTCCGATTTGAAAAATTATTTCTGTGTTAGATAGCCCATTTATTGAGGAAGGCTTTATGCCTTATTTAATCACGCTAAGACTAATAGGCGAATGTGGAAAAACGAGGGAAATTATTTGAAATTTTTATGTTATTTGGCACAGATAAGAAGTAGACAACGTGAAGGATCATAGGCTATTGATTTTAATCATTTTTTCAGTGGCTATATATTTTATACCCGTGCGACGCCGGGGCGGTTCGCTAGTTATGTAATAATTTACCATCGAGATCATTAACCGACCTGTATTTATGACTAGAGCATCTAACTCTCTTTGGAGGTCCCTCGCACCGAGTGTCAACACTGCTGCTAACCTGTAATACGACAAACCATTAAATATCTGGTCATTCTACCTAAGCAGTCCTTTTTAACCCATCAATCCCCATAAGCTCACCGGTGAGCCCGACACAATAGAATAACAATAGATTTCCAAGAATCCACGAACGAAGGATTAACACGTTTTTTTAGCTTAGGCTATATGTATGTAAATAATGGGATCTTTGAGCACATTTTTAGCTATCTCCAGTAGCCTTAATTAATCCTTCGGTCGCGGATTCTTGGAAATCTATTGTTATTCTATTTTTGTCGCGTACACCGGTGTCCTTATGGGGCTTGATGGGTTAATTTTAAACTGCATACGTATTAAGAGCCAATGTTAATGCAAAAATATATTAAAATTTTAAAAAAAGCGTGTGCTTATAGCTTTTTTTTGGGAGTGCCTCCGCTGCCGGCGCCGGTTGCCTTAATGGCTGCCGACGCCGTTTTCCGAACTCCGAAGTTTGCCGAAGTCACGCGATGTTTGCCGAATAGGCGCCGACAATCTATTCGGCAAACATCGCGTGACTTCGGCAAACTTCGGAGTTCGGAAAACGGCGTCGGCAGCCATTAAGGCAACCGGCGCCGGCAGCGGAGGCACTCCCAAAAAAAAGCTATAAGCACACGCTTTTTTTAAATTTTAATATATTTTTGCATTAACATTGGCTCTTAATACGTATGCATTTTAAAATTAACCCATCAAGCCCCATAAGGACACCGGTGTACGCGACAAAAATAGAATAACAATAGATTTCCAAGAATCCGCGACCGAAGGATTAATTAAGGCTACTGGAGATAGCTAAAAATGTGCTCAAAGATCCCATTAAGGTTATTTGGGGGTATTCCGAATTTGGTTATATTCCGAACAACCGAAAAATCTACCGAACAAAATAATATTTTTATGTTGGCAACATTTACGTAGGTGCCACGTTGATTTGGCTATCGGTCGCCAGTTGACGCTCGTCGCTAGCGCGTTTTGGACGAGTGCAGTGACAGTTTAATGCAACTGTAATAGTGCAACACCCTTATGGGGCTTGATGGGTTAATTTTAAACTGCATACGTATTAAGAGCCAATGTTAATGCAAAAATATATTAAAATTTAAAAAAAAGCGTGTGCTTATAGCTTTTTTTTTGGGAGTGCCTCCGCTGCCGGCGCCGGTTGCCTTAATGGCTGCCGACGCCGTTTTCCGAACTCCGAAGTTTGCCGAAGTCACGCGATGTTTGCCGAATAGATTGTCGGCGCCTATTCGGCAAACATCGCTTGTCAAATGACAGAATAATGATAAAAAACATCAGTCACGAGCTAAAGGACTATGAAAAGTACAAATAAGGTCATAAATAGTCATATTGTAAGGATGCATATTTGAATCCTTCGATCGGGGATTCTTGGAAATGCTATTGTATTCTATTGCTGTCGTGATCACAGGTACTCCTATGGGGCTTGATGGGTTAATGGTGGTGATGATGATGCTGATAAATGTGATCTGCATAGTAACATTTAAATACAATATCTTTGCTTCTTTAAACAACCCTGAAACTCTCTAACATGTATAAGGAATCTGAAGTTCTGTTCAGTACCTTCGGAAGTATACCACAGGGTATATAAGTGTGGTACAAAATCTTACTTTTTGGTAGCTGAAAAAAGGTAGCTAAGGTAAAGCTAGAAAATGCATCACAAAAAACTAAAATATCCACAGCCGAACAAATAGGTACTTACCTAACCTTCACCTTTGGAAGTCGAATATATTTGAGATTATAATTATTTCTTTTTAAAATTTGTGTATCGGCACTGGAACCTAGTGCTTTACGCATTATCACCGGCTCCCATTTTGAGTGCCAGCGCCGGCAGCAGTTGTTTTATATCTCAGCTGCCGGCAGTATACTTACCGCCGGTTCCCATTACTGATATTTTTGGGAGCCGGCGCCTGCAGCGGAGGCACTCTTTTTTTTATTATTATTAGGTGTAATCAGGCTTTATGTGAGACTCCCCAGGCGTTGTAACTACCCCCTAAAACATGGTTGCAGAAACGATGAATCATGAAACTCAGGTAGGTAGTTGCGTACCTACGAAGAGTACTACTTTTGTCTTTTGAAGTATTTTATTGAAGTATTAAGGTAAAGCTGATCAAGATAAGTTCGAATATAGGCATCTTATATCTTTGGATAAACATGAACCTATCTTTCCAAGGGCGCTTAGACGGTCATCTTTTTTATGCATAAGAAAAAAATTACCGCCTGAAGCGAATGTGTTCATTCAAAGTTGGTATTGTACCTCCGAGGAAATTTATTACTAGGCAGTTGACAGACCAACGTCAATAGCTTTGTCCACACTGTGCCTTTTAGTCACGGGCATGCGTTATGGCGCGGTCAACATCGAACGTGAGGCATGCTCGCGACGCATGCCCTGTGACCTTCCAAAACTTTCGCTTTGTTATTAAAAATGACAGTTGGCGTTGCGTTCTTTGACGCATTCAATTATTGAATGCGCCAAAACAAAAGTCGAATGAAAGAAGATGACGAAAATTGAAGACGTAAGCGCATAATGTGGACATAGCTATTTGGTCGGATCGTGTTAATGGGAAGTTTTCTTTTTTAAATCTCCACCAGACGGCGCGACGGTAGACACTTCTAGATTTTCTATTGGTTCCCCACACATCTGAAATTATCTGCAGGTTGGCATCACTGACAGTGTTTCAAAAAAATATCAGTGTACTGTCAAGTGTGACGTAAATCAAAAATATATCTTAAATCTAAGCCATCATTAGTCTAAGCGATTAGGCCAGTATACTGGTAACAGTTTAGGAACACGCAAATTGTCAAACTGAAAACTGACAACTGACAGAGAGTTTTGGCGGGCATGTCACTTTCAAAACTTCTACTTTTATTGTTGGTGTGGTTTTTATTATTTTTTCCCAAATTGTGTTATTTGTGTTTTTGATGTTCATTATTGGTAAAATATTAGCCATTAAATATATCGGTTATCTTGCACAAGTGCAGGTAAGATGTTGTCAAAACCAAAATGTATATTTCCTGTGACATTTGGTGTGAATATCGGTAAACAGGGATATTTCTTCCGTGAGTTTGAACTAAAACATCGTTATAATAACTCTATTATCCGATTCATTGGAATATTATTGCGTCTTTTTCAAATTGAAATGTATCAAGTTTTACATTCTTTTGCCCAGTTTTGTAGCAAGTATTGATGGTATTCCCTGGTATTACCGATAGTTGTCTACCCATACGCCATCTAGTTACTAAAATGGAAACTGTTTGACAATCAAATTAAAAAAATAAGAAAATCCCTCATTCAATGTTAATTGTGATCTGTCGGCTGGATTTCACGTAACGACGCGACCAAACTACGTTGGTGCCCCATCTGCCTAGGAATCAACTTCTCTGACAGTACAACAAAAATATTACTAGATACAACGATGACAATAATGGTGGATCTAATAAACTTGTGACTTATTAGCTAGGGTTTATATGGTTTCTTTTATGAATTTATCATAAAAATTACCTGTCTTCATGGCAAGAATCGCCGACTCTTCTGTAAGCAGTGCAGACACAAGCCGGCCTGCGACGCCGACAAGCACATTCTCGACCACTCAGCCTGAAAAGCAAAACACTTTTAACTTTAAGGGTTGTCCCTCCGGAGATTCCGTAATTGACCGTATTTAAAGCCTTATAAACTCATAATCTGAAAGCTACAAAGTTATAATAAAAATACAGCAATAATCTTTAGTATATCAACATTCCTTTCCCCGTTTAAAATTTTCTATTTTTGTTTATTATACTCATGACATCAACTTCCAAAGTAATGCCAATTTATTAAAATTCAAGCATACATTCAGCATCTCCTTAGCATTAACAAATTACTTTTATTTGAAACTCACGACAAATGCCAATAGATCGACAATATTATAAACTACATATTCCCCGTTTTAAATTTTTTAGGACTATTTTGACTAAGATAAGTAAAAATAATAGGGTTTTGGCGCGATCTTGGCAACGCGGCAAATGTATGGCCAAGGTCGTTTGCACGGGGGACGGCCTTAAGATTGCCCACAGACGAAAGACACTTGTTGACGGCACGCGTCGACGGCAGTCGACGGAAACCGTCGACAGTTGACGACTGCCGTCGACAGTTGACGACTGCCGTCGACAAGTGCCGTTCGTCTGTAGAAGGCTTACGCCACGGGATAAGCATGACTGCAGTATAAATACAAAAGAAATACAATATTTATAATATTACAACTGATACACTCTTTAATTATTATTTTTTAAGTGAAACTTCATTAGGCACGTTGACAGTAAAATTTTAAGGTCTGTGGGGAAATAGAACCTATGCAATTATATGCAGTAAGTACAATTATACAGTAAGTATGCAATTATATGCAGTAGCATACAACACGGTCAAATTAACGCGACGCATGGTTTGATCATTGATGACGTTATTATGAAGCCGGCATGTTAAATAACAAAATGATCTACCTGATATTTGTGAGTGTATCTCTTAACAAATTGCAATAAAATATTATAACACTGTCATAACAACTACGCATCACTGGAATGCATTTTGCATCCCAGCGATGCGTCAAGTTAATGTGACCGTGCTATAGATTCTATTTCCACAGACAAAAAGTGTGTCACGGATAGTCTGTCGTCTGCGCTGCGCCGAAGACAGACAGGCAGGTTAGCTCAGACTGGCGCATGTGTAATAGGCGGGTTACACACCTGTCCGTTACAGCGCTAACGTATCTATGAACGCTGCTGGGCGACTCCACGTATCTCCGCCGCTCCCATGCTCCACAACCACACGTACACTCGCCGCCTGTAACAAGTTGTACTTTCAATAAATAATAGTATTTTTTACAAGCGATAAAACCAGTATTCTGATTTTGTGGCTTCAGACTGAGCTATTGTATTAAGACTTTCCCTAAACGTTGGCGCAAAAATAGAAAACAATGAAAATATTACACAAGTTTCGACAATACAAGAATAGTATTGATGGATATGTCGCAGCCAACTGGTTAAATAGCCGTTCAATCAAACAGCTAGCCCTTAGACTTAACAACGTCGTCGTTAATCACACGTCTAGCTTTGTAATTGAATATTTCAGTCGCTCAAAACGTTTAACACTACAGCTGATTCAAAAGCAGCCGTTTGATTGAATTGGTTCAGCGCGCACCACCGCAGCGCTAGGTGCGTTTTGTTTACAATATGGCGTCAACTAGCCGGTATTTTGTGATTGTATTAAGATATTTTTCGTAAATATACGTTACAAGTGTTATTAAAGTAACAGAAATTATGAGAGCACATACAAGGGGAATAAAAATTAAACAAATATTCGAGGAGAGATGACGGGATTATGAAATGCATCACCAAGGTATTTATTGCAATTTTGTTCAAAATGAGTTAGAATACAATAATTTATTCTACTTGTTATCATTACATTTGTTTTATAATAACACTAAACTAATGGTCACCTTAGTTAATTTGCCATTTAACCAGTAAGCTAACCGTCGTCTAGCTGTAGTGTTGAACGTTGCAGTCAACAAGTCGGCTAAACGACGTATACTGTATAGCCGTGTGATTGAATGGCTATCGTCGACGTAGAGTCAAAGAGCTAGCTGTTTGATTGAACGGCTTTTTTAACCAGTGGACTGCGACAGATACACCAATATGTACTAATGATATAGGTAGGTATATTTTTGTAACATAGGAGTTAAAAAGTGCACTTACTATAAAATGCCACAACACAATATTTTACCTGTAAGTATTTTAAATGTTACTTACTCTTTCTTGAGGTTTGCTGCCCCATCGTATAAAAATATTTTGCACTATGTGTAGTTCTTCCAACGAACAACCATCTGAAACAATAAAAATATTATACGTAGTCAAAATAAGGTATTACAATTTTTTAAATGTAAGTATATAAAACAATTTTATAGTGATAATATGACGCTAAAAAATAAAATATTTTTTCTCTCACGTTAAGTATGAAAAAAGTACATTATTTTTAGATAATTTCCAATTTCGCAAAAACGCTTCCGCTAGTGGACGCCATGTTTGTTCTGTGGCCATGTCATTGCGTAAGTAAACAAACAGCACAATTTAACAGTAAGTAATCGACAATATAATACTACTATTATACAATATAATACTATTATACCTACGTCACGAATTTACTGACATTGGCTATTCCTCAAGGGAGGCCATTTTTAAAGAAGAAGAAGTATAAAGTATTTTGAGACCCTTAATTTATGCGTAGTATTTCATTAAGTTATTTAGAATACGAGATTCGACATAGACGCCGGATTTGTTAAAGCCGAAACTACAAATCTACCGAAAATAGATGCGTGATGATTGCAAATTTCTTTGCATCTAATACCGATTTTTTTCAGCAGAATGCATTAATATCAAAACGGCTACGTAAGTATAGTGTATTTAATTTTCTAAACTATGCTACGACAAAATTATATTGTGTATTTTCGTTGTATCACAAATCACGATAAGTGTTGAGGTTATGTTTAAATATTGTAACATTTCATCTTTGCTTACAGATCAGCAAGAGAAACGTATGGCGACAAAGCTGTTGGATATGTACAGATGAAGAGAGATCAGCAAATGTGCATTGTCAAATGCAAATTGCGTCCTGAGCACAAAGTGCGTTCGAAACCATACTCTTGCACACTTATAGTTGATGAAGAAGAAGAAGTAAAAAGTGTAGCTTGCCATGATTGTCCTGAATCTGAAGGTGGTTGTAAGCATGCTGTGGCTTTCTTAATGTGGTGTCATCGTAGAAGTGAGGATCCACCATCATCACCATCCAGTTTTTCAGAATGGCAGTGCATGCCATTGAGTGCTACTGGAGGAAATCTACTCTAAAGTAGGATCTTCCATTAAAATGTTGAAATGTTTAAAGATAGAAAATATAGGCCTCCAACAGATATAGCAGCTGATAAAAGTGTGTTTGAAAACTTTGTGGCAGAATGTAAGAAGACAAAAATAACTTCCTGCCAGCTGTTAAAGCATGAGACCGATTATGTTGAAAGAAAAGTAATACGCTTTCATTACATTTTTAAATTTGATGTGTAAAAATACATGACTTGATTGTGATTAATTCTTAAATAACATCAGTGGTATATGTAATGCTATTAATATAAAAAATGTAGGAAAAGAGACTAGACATCAGCATAAATCTGGACTTTGGTATGAACAACGTTATGGAAGAATCACAGCTTCAAAATGTTATGACGTGAGCAGATGTCAAACTGCAGCTGCTCAGTCATTTTCTCGATTTAAAAAAAAAGGCAAGAAGCGTTGTTAAAAAGGCGGGAAGTGTTGTTGGCACAAAATATGTATATCATAAAAAGGAAAAATTGCGAAAAGCTGGCTCAGGTAACAATAAACAAACGTAGTAAACTTTACCCCAAATTAATTAATTCTATTAATTCTGATTCAACTGAAGTAACTATAATGGGGGGGCTTACATCAAGCAGTAGGTAGTATCAATGTTGAGCCTGCCGGCTGTGATGACGAAAAAAATATTTAAACAAAAGCTGATACAAGTAGATACATTGAGCAGCAAGGGTGTATTATTTCAATTTAATTGAATTGGCCCAATTTGCAATTACGCCATAAAAATCTATGGAAATGCTTGATAGAACGGCAAGAACGGAGAGTAAAAACACTGCAAATATTCCAATAGAAAAGTTAAAAATCTATGGAAATGCTTAATAGAACGGCAAGAACGGAGAGTAAAAACACTGCAAATATTCCAATAGAAAAGTTAAATGAAGAGGTTATGCAAGATAAAACACGTAAGATTTCGCAAACAACTTACTGACGTCACGGCATACGCGGCACTGCTTGAAAAGCATTTTGGGGGTGAATGGCACGGGCTACCAACCTAGTCTTATACAAAAGCATTAAAAATAGAATCAATAATGAAGGTCATGATAGTCCTCTTAACAATACTGCTGAAGAACCTGCTTCTGACTTTTGAATTTTGGTGAAGTTACGCGACACATCTAGTTTTCATTTAATTTAGTATTTTCTTAATGGTTAAAATAACTCTGATTAAGATCTCATGTCTGAGTATTAAGTTTATTTATAAATATTTCTTGATGTAATTTTAAAGTTGAAATTTTTAATAAAGTAATTACATACTGACTACTACTAATGTGTGCATAATGCCATCCAACCGACATCTTTAGTCAGTTTCAAAACCCTCTAAGTTTTGTTAAATTTCAAAATCCTCTATTGCTAAGTACTCACATACGGTTTTGCTCGATAGTTTTACTCCAAATCGAAGGAAATGACATATTTTACATATTTAATTCCATCGAGTCGGAGCGACACAAGCCTTCGAGCTGTCAGTTTTGGCGGTCCACACGGTGGTTATTGCTCGATTTGTATTTAAAACTATCGAGCAAAACCGTATGTCAGTACTTAGCATATTATTCAAGTTTAGTTTTAAATACCGCTAAAATGAAAATTTTTTGTCTTTTATTTCAAAATATAAGCCCCTATTTTAAAATATTGGATTAAATTTGGCATTGTCCTGCTCTAATGTTGACACAGATACCTAAAAAAAGTATTTTATTGACATTAATGACGTTCCAGACAAGAAAAATAGAATTGTGGTTTCATCGAAAAAATGATTTTAGCGGGTTTTGATATTATACCACTCATTATTTAAGATTATACTCAGCATAGTACTTGGGAAACACAGGATGCGCGAGCTCAAACACTGATAGTTATGAAAATGACAGAATAAGCTATTTTACATATCATCTCTCTCTCTTTTACATATGTGGAAGAAATTGCTAAGCGTGTATGAACAAAAATCTGAAACAAGCATTCACATTGTACAACAACGCTTTCTCCAATATAAGTTAGAAGAGGGAACAGTGATGTCTGTGTTTCTATAAAAAATACTTGAGATGCAGAATCAGTTAAAACAGCTTGGAGAAAATATGTCTGATAAATTGGTCATCATCATCCTGGTATGATGGTTTATTTCGAAACTGGGTCGCCACTTTTGTCCCCCGGCCGCCATCTTGAAAAAAGGGATGACAACACTATTTTCGTGATATCTCGGAAAATATAATACCCGTATTCTTAATTGTTTCGTCAAGGCCGCCTTGACTCAATCTCAATCTCAATCTCAACGAAGGTGACCTTAAAGAACTCCTCAAATTTGGTATTCTTAAACGTAACTTTTACCTCCACGACTTACTCCTTCAGTTGGATTGAGTGGAGGTGGAGGTAGTAGAGGTATGTCGTCACATAAATATTTTTGTTTGTGTCAACACCGACAGCTATCGACTTGAATTTGGCAGAATGTCTATGAACTTCTCGTTTTAAAAATATATAATATCAGTGCCACTGTCAAATGTCATGTATGACATTGACATTTAGAATTGCATCTGCCGCCATAATTTAAAGAAGAAGAAAATTGCATTATTGTTTACAAACCGAACTCGTGTTTCTACAATAATAATATTATAAACTTGTAATCTGTGCTCGTGTTGTTTTTTCAACTAGTTTAGTTTCTTGTTTTGTTGCGTTTTTAATTATGGCAGGACGTCAAGTTTTTTCAGAATGCGAGAAACTTTGTTTACAAGAACTCATTGTAAAATATAAGATAATATCCCTTAACACTCTAGGGACAGGCAATATTGCCTGGAAAAAAGACGCTTGATCACGTCTTACTCAAGAATATAACTCAGTGGAAACGAACGTTAAAGTAAGCATAATGGTTTTTCATGTACTTATTGCTTTATACTCATTAACTGTAACAGCTAAACCTAGATAACTTACATGTTTTCGTTTGTTTCAGAGAACTGAAGCCCAGCTCAGAAAACTATAGGATAAATATCTGCGCGTAAATATCTGCGCGAAGGAAAATTATACGGATTTTCATATACATGATCCAAAAACTCAATAAAATCGTCCATGATTTTCTTATAACACGATTTCTTATAAATATTAATTACTGGTTGGAAACAGAACACAGATTACTAGTAAGATATTATATTGAAACAGACAAATAAGACACTTCAATGAAGCCTTAAGGTACATCCTGAACTACCTCAAGTTTGACAGATCATCCCTCTTCTCGAATAAGGAAATCCCTCAAGTCAAGGAAGTTTTAATGAACTAATGATACAATTTTTTGGATTGAGGTTAAGTCGAGTGGAGAAAATCGTAAGGAAACGTTTAAGAATATGGGAGTAAGTCTTACAAAAAAATTGTGAGGACACTAACTTAAAAATTTAAAAAGTTATAGTTAGTAATTAATTTTTTTTGCTAATCGTTTAGTTTTTTCAATAATTTCACAATTTACCGCCAATATGTGTATTAAAAAAGTGAAGAATAGTATATCTTATATATAAAATTCTCGTGTCACAATGTTAGTCCACGAACTCCTCCGAAACGGCTTTACTGATTTTTACCAAATTTTATATGCATATTCAGTAGGTCTGAGAAGCGGCTACTGGGTACTTTTTATATTGATAAGTGCATTTGTTGAATAAATAATAGTAAATTATTACAACCTGAGACTAACGACGACCAATGACCATTAAGTTTGTGCGACGGGATAGCGACGACGTTGCCATGGCAACATACTTTATTTAGTCACTTCAATAAAATAATATGGGCGAAGCGAAATACTTTATATTATAGCAAAGCAACGTTTGCCGGGACAGCTAGTTTTCTTTATAAAAAGGTATAACTTATCTTTGAGGTTAAGTCGAGTGGAGAAAATCGTAAGGAAACGTTTAAGAATATGGGAGTAAGTCTTACAAAAAAATTGTGAGGACACTAACTTAAAAATTTAAAAAGTTATAGTTAGTAGTTAATTTTTTTTGCTAATCGTTTAGTTTTTTCAATAATTTCATAATTTACCGCCAATATGTGTATTAAAAAAGTGAAGAATAGTATAATATCTTATATATAAAATTCTCGTGTCACAATGTTAGTCCACGAACTCCTCCGAAACGGCTTTACTGATTTTTACCAAATTTTATATGCATATTCAGTAGGTCTGAGAATCGGCTACTGGGTACTTTTTATATTGATAAGTGCATTTGTTGAATAAATAATAGTAAATTATTACAAGTTGAGACTGACGACGACCAATGACCATTAAGTTTGTGCGACGGGATAGCGACGACGTTGCCATGGCAACATACTTTATTTAGTCACATCAATAAAATAATATGGGCGAAGCGAAATACTTTATATTATAGCAAAGCAACGTTTGCCGGGACAGCTAGTTTTCTTTATAAAAAGGTATAACTTATCTTTAAACTCTTACTTACTGTTGCTATGCTATTTTTTAAATGTATTTTATGCGGCCATTCAGCGAAATATGAGCATTCGTATTCGTTAAACGGTGTTACTTTAAACACTTTTTTAAATATGTTTTCCAGTAATCTATTGGTATAGAACATCTTAGCGGTAAATAAAAAAAAACTAAATGATTAGCAAAAAAAAATTAATAAATTATTTTAGTAATTAATTGGACAAATTTTTAACATTACCCAGCCAGAGTTGTAGACCTGGATCCCAAAAGCGTAAGACATAACTTACTTTCTGATGGATGAAACCATAGGTTCTTGGTAGTGCCTCGTGTACTTAGAATACCTGCAAATTTGTGTAGCTCTAAGTGTGACACCTGGCCAGGTGCCAAAGTGGACAAAAAATGAGTCTTATTTTACTTATTTTCTGATGGCTAATATTTGTATATAATTTGTAGATTATTGTTCTGAACTAGTATCATGTAGCGTAAGCTACTTTTCAATGACCAAAACTATTATCAGACGTTTTAAAAATAACTTTGTTGCTATTTTTTTTCAAAGGCTTTATTTTTATACCCTGATCCCAGAGCGATAAGACAACTTACTGTCACAATATGGATGAAACCTTATGTTCTCAGTAGTTCCTTATGTACTTAGATTAGAATACCTTCGAATTTGCGAATCTCTACATGGAGCTTTACCTCACTCACTCACTCATAATGTGCAAAAATGTCTGTCTGTCTGTCTGGAACCTCTTCACGCCCAAACCGCTTAACCGATTTTGCTGAAATTTGGTACTTACAGATAAACTATGAGCCCTGTGTTTAAAGTATACCTATCCTGTCCTGGGAAAGCACATATTATTATAATATGATACTTTTTGTCTCGCATTTTTTTTCGCAACAAAGTTGCGGGTATTATCTCGTATTTAATATAATATATATAAAAATAAAGGGGTATGGGCGGAATCGTCCCCACCCATCAACACAAGTGTAATGTAGCTCAATGGATAGATCTTGGCAAGATGATATTTTTATACTATGGCGACTTTGCCCAAATGCATGGGGTTCTCATGGTATCTTACGTTTAAAGTTAAACAAATATTTCGTTAACGTACTTATTGACAACTAATTCCAAAATACATGCTCATTTATGTATTCATTAGTGCACAGCACCGTGGGAGAGCCATGCTTCGGCACGAATGGGCCGGCGCGACCGGAGAAATACCACGGGCTCACAGAAAACCGGCGTGTAACAGCGCTTTCGCTATGTTTCGCCGAGTGAGTGAGTTTACCGGAGCCCGGAGGCCCAACCCCCTACTCTATTCCCTTCTCTATCATCTTCTACCCTATTATCATATTCCCTCTTAAAAGACTGGTAACGCGCCGGCAACTGTTTTGATGTTGCGGATGTCCATGGTCGACGAAAGTTGCTTTCCGTCAGGTGACCCGTTTGCTTGTTTGCCCCCGTATTTTATAAGTAAAAAAACAGCGCTGCTTTCAGCGCTGCTACTTTTACAGTGCGCGGGAAGTGTACATTTTTCCGGGGGATGAAAGGTATCCTATGTCCTTTCCCGGGACTCAAAGTATCTCCATACAAAATTTCAGCGAAATAGGTCCAGTGGTTGGGACGTGAAGAGGTAACAGCCAGACAGACAGACATTTTTACACATTATGAGTGAGTGAGTGAGAGTGAGTATAGCTCCATGTAGAGCTTCACAAATTCGAAGGTATTCTAAGTACATGAGGAACTACTGAGAACTTAAGGTTTCATCCATATTGTGACAGTAAGTCGTCTTATCGCTCTGGGATCTGGATCTAACAGGTAGGCACTTGACTAGGTATATGACCAAAAAATACTCAATGGTATCCATACTTTAATAATATTCACTACATGTTAGAAAGGGGAGGTACAGTCATGGACAGACAGACAGACAGACAGACAGCCTGAAATATCTTTATTATCGGGTCCCGTTCTTACCCTTTGGGTAAGGAAACAGGGGAAAATTATCCATCTTTGTTATTGGATATATTATACTATGCAGTATGCTGACACGGACAAAGTCGCGGGAAACAGCTAGTAGAAAATAAATTCTTGTAATATCGTATTGTTTTCTAAGGTGTTATATTATAATTCATAAAATAAAAATAATGCCTTTGAAAAAATGGCAACAAAGTTATTTTTACAACGTCTGATAATAGTTTTGGTCATTGAAAAAGTGTCTTACACTACATGATACTAGTTCAGAACAATAATCTACAAATGATATATAAATATTAGCCATCAGAAAATAAGTAAAGTAAGACTCATTTTTCTCCACTTTGGTAGCTGGTACCTGACCAGGTGTCACACTTAGAGCTACACAAATTCGCAGGTATTCTAAGTACACGAGGCACTACCAAGAACCTATGATTTCATCCATCAGAAAGTAAGTTATGTCTTACGCTTTTGGGATCCAGGTCTATTTGGTAGACCTAGGTGAGTATGGGTAAACCCCGAGCTAAAATTTATTTTTCTTACTATTCGGACTTTACCCAAAAGACTTGCATTACCCGTAACAGATACATCATATCAGGTATACTAATTACAGAAGGGCAATCATTCGGAGTGATGCACTATGATAACAAATATTACTTCAGCAACTCTCATTCTTGTAGTCCAAAGGGATCTAGAGCAAAAGACACAAATGGGAAAGCTTGCATTATCGAATGCGATAATTTAGATGAGCTCGAGAGAAATTGTAAACGTACAACAGGCAACAAAAATGTACAGTTTACAATTTATTACGTCGACGTTGAAGTCTTCGATGTACATGATGAATCTGAAATGACAGAAACACATCAGAGTGCTGAGAAGGTACCAGCGGCGTCCCAAATGATCACTTCCCAACAAGAATTTATTCATCAAATAATTCCATTGCAGACATCAGTGATAGCACCGATTGATGTAATGCAACCCCTAACGTCGAATATGAATTGCAGGTTTCACGAAACCTTAATTGAAATTACCCGTTAAACGAAAGACAATATCGTAAACGTGGGTCATGAACTGAAAGCAGAAGAATTTGCCTGGTAAGAACGGTTTTAAAGAGAGAGTTTTAAAGCGCCGATAAGCTTAATTTATTTGCTTTCGCTATATACTATAAACTGTTCTCCGTATCTTCTTACTTATTATATTAGTTAATTACCTATAATTTTATATACTAAAATTAATTTATTTTAAGATTTTACAGCTAAAAAAATGGTTGAGACATGGATTGATAAAAATATCCAAAGTCAGAATCCCATTAAGGAAAGCAACATTTTAGACAATGACATAATGGATACACCTATAACAAATGCTGATTTAGGTAAAAATATTATTTTAGTTTTAAAATCAAATGTATAACCTGTTATTTTTGCTAAGTTAATTAATCTATAACTAAAATTCATTTAGATGTGGAGAATCAGGATCCAAAATTGTTTCAATACGAAATATTGAAACCAGTGAATAGACCAACGCTTGTCACCATGGGTAAATATATCAAATTTTAGATCATTCTTTCTTTTACTTATTGATTACTTGAATTATATTATGCTTAAAACTATTTTAGATTTAGAGAAGAAGAATGAAATTGTAATAATAGAAAATAACAATTTGGAAATGGAAAATACTCCAATGGTTAATACAACAGGTAAGATATTAAAATTGCTGCACAAATATATCAATTATTTTATGTTTAAGTGAGATATTATTATTGTTTCGTCATCTTTTTAGGTGTTGCAAGTGAGCTTGATTCTTCAAATAATGGTGATTTTTCACCATCTGATGGGTCTGATTATAAACCGTCAGAAACTTAGAAACATAAGCGTTTATTTAAAACAAGATCTTCCAAACGTAGCAGTTCGTCAAACTCTTCTAATTCCAGCAGTAGCTCGTCTAGCTCCAACACCAGCTCATCTAGTTCATCCAGTTCATCTGTTAAGGATAACATTGATGTGGCTAACAACGAACCAGGACCTTCTTTGGATACGAGTGAAAATACTACTGAACAAGTAATTAATAAAAAGCAGACTAGAAAGCGACAAAAAATCCACAGCAATGGAAACAAGTTGTTTCCAAACGTTTAAAAAATAGTGGCCAAGAATACACAACAAAAAGAGGAAAAATCGCACCAGCAAAATCTGTACGTCCTCCATGCAAAAGCTCGTGCCGACTATCGTGTTCTACGGAAGTTTCTTTTGAAACGAGAAGTGTTATTTTTAAAACCTACTGGGAATTAGGATCAAACCAAAGACAGAAAGACTTTCTTGCGTCATGTATTAAAATACAAAATCCTACAACCCGAAGAATTAAAATCGCAGCAAATAGCACGACATTTAAATTACCTAGAAAACCTAACTCGACCTACCATTTTATAATAAATGGTAAAGAAATCAGGGTTTGTAAGATTTTTTTGTTGAACACTTTGTGTATCGGTGAAAAAACATTGAATATAATGGGTCCTGTCGATAATCGTGGGAAAAATAATAATCATAGTAAATTAGGTGATACAGTCTTTGAATCTGTCCGAGATCATATAAATTCCATTCCTAGAACAGAGAGCCACTACTTACGGACAAACACAACAAGAGAATTTATAGATGGAAGTTTAACCATAGCGGAGCTTCATCGTGACTACAAACTAATTCAAGAAGCCGCTGGAAAAGAATTCGCAAACTATGATACCTACTATCGAATTTTTAATAATGATTTCTATCTTGGTTTGTTTAATCCCCGCAAAGATCAGTGCGATGAATGCGAGGGGTACAAGAACTCTACAGATAAAGGACCACTAAAAGACAAATACAATAAACACCTAGAAGAGAAGAGTTTAAGTAGATTAGAATTGAAACACGACATAGAACAATGTAATAGTAATGGTTCTAATAATATAGTTGCCATTTTCGATCGCCAAGCAGTTTTACCTTGTCCAATTGGCCAATCGTCAGCTTTCTTTTATAAATCAAAGTTGAATTGTTACAATTTCACGGTGAGAACTTATTTTCTTTTTGTTAATGATATAAATAAAATTAATCAGTTTATGTACTTATAAAATTAATATTTTGCTTTAGGTATCCAATATAAATGATGATACTACAGTTTGCTTCTTCTGGCACGAGGGTCTTGGGAAACGCGGCGCCAATGAAATTGGAACATGCGTTTACAAGTTTTTGGAGGAACTGTCTAGTAAACAACCAAATAAGGACATAATATTTTATTCCGATAATTGCTGTGGACAGCAAAAAAACAAGTTAGTTTTATAGAAATTTAATCAATAGGACTGCCATTTAAAATACACAAACATACTATACACATACCCTCACACATCCATCCTCAAAAACTTTCGCGTTAACATAATAATATTAGTAAGATATTTATTCGTCAATAATTATTTTTCTTGTTTCAGATTCGTTTTCGGAATGTATTATTTTGCTGTGAACACATTGCCTATAAAGTCGATCACACATAAATTTCTTATTAGGGGACATACCCAGAATAAAGCCGATGCCGTCCATTCTGTAATAGAAAAGAATGTTAAACGTGCAAAAAAAGCTGGACCAATATACACTCCGGCAGAATACATAAGCCTTATAAAAATGCCAAGAAAAAGGGGGAATCATTTACTGTCAAAGAAATGAATTTCGATTCTTTCTTTGATATGAAGATGTTATCTGATGATGTTAATTTGAACGTAACCAAGAATGTTGATAGAAATTCGATTAAGATTCTGGAAATCAAAGCGATCGAATTTACTAAAGGTTCAGAGACATACCAATACAGGGACAGCTACAAGTCAGACAAGTGGACAGTAGCAAACATTCGAGTAGGCCGTATTGGTAATAGAAATATAAGAGTGAAAGATGTCATATTAAAACAGCTATACAACGAAAAGTTGCCAATCCCTAACCGAAAGAAAGAAGATATTCTTCAATTGATATCCTCTAATATAGTTCCTAAGTTTTACGAACAATATTATAACAACCTCTTTTAAAAAATAAGAGAGAGTGTTGACTGATTTAGAAGACGTGTTAATTTATTTTTCTAAAAAATATTTTATTTTCATTTATATTTTTTAAGTGTGTTTCTAATAGTCGTTTAACAAAACAGAAACTGGTAAATTATGAGAGATTTTTTTTATGTTTATGTTACTTTAAGTTTTAGACTGATAACTTATTTTAGCCTATTTTTAAATGTGATTCCAAAGAGTGTTAATAAGAAATAATGCCAATTTAAGTAAAACCTCTGTTACTAAAAGATTGATTGAAATTTTTACATTACTTTTATTTTGATACTGTTATCTTATTACAATTTTTAAAGCGATTCCAAAGATTTTTGCTACGAAAAAAGTGAATTTTGATCTCTTTTTTTGTGATAAAGTACTGCGGATTTCGAAATGTTTAAGAAAATAAAACATTTATACAAAAAACACGTTATTTTCATTCCAAAATTATCCAAACTTAAAGCTTAAGATATGGTCATATTTACTTATTAATTTTCTTGTTGGTGGAACAAGGGCATAAATATACACCTACTTTCGAAAAAAAATTATAAAAAAAAACTAGCAGTTTTTAATATTTGTAAACGATACACCTAAAAGAATATAGTATATAGTTTATGTCATACAAAGCAGAACATCCTTAGAACATTATTAACATAGCTAGACCACTATTAAGTACAAAAAATATCTTAAAATGAATCTCCTGTAAAATTGCAAAAACTGCAATTGTGCCCTTGTTCTCCCAAAGGTGCGATATACGTAATAGCGTGTGTGGTCTCCTGACGATTTCTATAGAAAGACGTATCGAGATGTATCGTACTATAATAATATACTTACATCTTTACATTACCTGCTCTGTCTGTGACAGCCATTCCGCTTATTTTGTTTTCGTTAATACGTTTCTTTCGTTAAAATACTTACTAAACAATAAAATAACTATTATTATGTACCGAATTACAAAGATTAAGTATTCTATGAATTATTATCAATTTCTGAAACTACATAATACTTACCTATACTTATTAAATTTTTCAGATGTCACGCTCCTTTCTTCCTTTATTAAAAGAAGCCAATGACTTGGATTTATTAGCATCTCGACGCCAAGCCCGGCGTGTCAGAAACCTGCTCTTGCTGAATACAGAAGATGACTATGAGCGGATATACCGCCTATGCGAGGACATGATTGAGGTGTTACATGAAGAAATATCTAATCTCGTCAGTACTAGGACTAGATGAAGTTTGAGCATTAGGTTAAAAGTAAGCATTTAATGATAAGACATCCAACTTATACATTTATTGTAGGTTACTTACCTGTCTAACTCATTATAGTTTAAACTTGTAAATAACATACAATATACATTTCCTACTAATTTCACCTTTATTATACCTAGGTGATAACTGCCTATATTATATCTAAGGTATTTGCAGCTGCCTACACATAATATAATAATATTACACTTTCTTTTCAGTTAATGTGCACTGTTGCTTTCTTAGCCATTGGGAGCTACCAAAGGATTATAGGAAGGAATATAATAAGTACGTTTATGTCCCAACCATGAATATCAAGGTCTATAGATGATATAGTAAGATTGCTAAGTCAGCCGAGTATAAGGAAGTATATACGTTTTCCCCAAAATTCAGCTGAAAGGTCAAGAGACTAAAAGAAAAGCAAGTTCTTAGGTATAAAGTACCTACTTTAAGTAATTCTAAATAATGCAAATACTTTAGCAACAAATTCTGGTATTTAGACACACACAGCAGTTTGTTCACCAAGTTCTTAAATAAATCTCGCTAAAACCTTTTTTCTCGTACAGGTTTTAGGAAAAGTTTGGCATACCAGGTGTCATAGGTTGTATTGATGGGACATTTGTTGCAATTAGGGTTGCCACCCGTATTTTATAACAAAGCATTGTAATTATTTGAGGTAATTGTACTCTGTACTTTATATTAATAATAAAGTATGCGAAAATACTTTATTTCTCATAATTTGAGATTTCTGTTGAAGTCGTAAGTATTTTTCATTAAACGAAATTTATCGATTAATGTTGAATCGATGTCGCCACCTTAGCAATTTCTGAACGCAACTGAACCTCAAATGTTAACAATGCCGGGCTGTCATCAGTCAGCTGTCACTTGTCAGCGCAGCCGGCGCAGCGTCATTGTCACAAGTCAGTAGTCACAACTTACAAGTCACAACTAAAACACAATTACTCACAAATCACATTTCAAAATACCTTACCGGTTTTATGCTGAAATAAATTATGGACGAAAATTTAAATATGCCACTTACTCCTACGAAACGTAATTTACATAATATCAATAGTGAAAATTAAATGGATCTAATAGATGCCGAATTATACGTTACGCCGAAAAAAGTTATAAAAACAAGTACTTAATGATGATACAAAAGAAGTGTTAAATCAGAAAAAATATCCATGAAAAAATAATATCGATGGTTAAATAATGATCCACAAAATGAGTACAATGGAAGATGCAAATTGTGTGGAATCACATTTACTATTGGTTCAGCAGGAATAAGACAAGTAAGATTATTTTATTTTATGTGCATAAACGTCAGTTTGTGTGTTTGTACCATGGACTTAATATACCAGGACTGAGCAGTGCAAACTTATTTTTCTGTCAGTTTAATAAAAACAACCCTTATGTAACAGACTTAAAGTCGACTGTGCACGCATTACAAAAACCGGTCCGAGCGAGATAGCTATAAGATACCACTGTGTCCTTTTCTGACAGAGGTCTTTGTGTTGCCATATCATTCTTTTATACTAAACTTTAGTTTTGGTAGATTTTAATTATGCACTAAAAATGTAAATTGTAAAATCAACAAATGAAATAATATACTATATTTATTAAATATGAAAAGGAAAATATTTTAAGAACAAAATTTTAAACTTAGATGATAAGTAACCAATATTAAATGTTTGATTTCGTAGATCTAGCAGTAATAAAAATAAAAAGGCTGCAACCCCATACGCCATTACGATGAAAGTTGTGGTTGCATCGTGTTGAGTGGTGATTTTCTAAAATTTAGCAAGTCTAGTTATACAAAATGGTAAAAATATGTATCGTAGAAGCTTGTAAAAGTGAATACTATCCGGATTGTGGATTATCTTATCATAAGTAAGTTTTTATTGCAGTTTTTTTATATTCAGAATATTCTAGAAATTCGTGTGACAATACTTTTCTTTCAAGTCAAAATATTGGCAGATTTTAAAAATGTATAAGTAGTCATTATTTAAAATATCTAATAAATGTAAAAGAATAAATTATGATGTAAATTTTCGCTCTCCTGTTTTGAACAAAAAATCTCCGAACTCACGACTTCCATCGTACTACCCTATATTCTACCATTAATTTACATATATTTATGTAATCTTTCAGCCAGCAAAATGGAAGCCTTGGTATGTGTAACAGAACAGTAATTGACGATAAGTGTCATAAAAGCCCAAATCCTCCTGCGCAGATGAAGTCGCGGGCACCAACTAGTCCTACTAATATTATAAAGGCGAAAGTTTGTTTGGATGTATGGATGTGTGGATGTATGGATGTTTGTTACTCTTTCACGTAAAAACTACTGAACGGATTTTAATGAAACTTTACAATAATATAGCTTATACATCAGAATATCACATAGTCTACAATTTTAACCGACTTTCAAAATTGGAGAGGTGTTATGTTCGTTTTCTTATATTCGACGATTACTCCGCCGTTTATTAACCGATTTTTAAAATTTTTTTTTGGTATATAGAGTATCATCCCAATTTGGTATTTTATTCACAAAAGTGGTGATCTGATGAAGGATCCATAATTAATCGAGGGAACTCCTCAAAATTTATAGGGAAACATGTGGTGACTTCGGATTCGTGAGAAGTATTTTAAGCATATGCTACCAACAAGTAAGATTTTGCACCGAGGTATACCTGGTATACCGTGGTTCGGAAGGTGCTGAGAGAACCCCTGATTCTTTATAGATACAAGTTTGGGAGTTTCGGCGTTGTTTTAAGAACGGAAAGCATATGTTACTATGCAAATTACATTCATCATCATCATCACCACCATATTATACCACTAGATGATGCCCGCAACTCTGTTGCGCCAAAATTCGATTTTCGCGCGGGAACCGTACATTTTTACGGGATAAAAACTATCCTATGTCCAAAGTATCTCCATGCCAAATTTCAGCAAAATCGGTTCAGCGGTTCGCGCGTGAAGAGGTAACAGACAGACAGACAGACAGACGGACAGACAGACAGACACACTTTCGCATTTATAATATAAGTATGGATTTCATAGTCTTTTAGATCAAGACTCGAGTTTGTCATGCGATAATTAAAAAAATCTATACCTACCTAATATTATTAACCTGAAGAGTATGTTTGCTTGAACGCGTCAATCTCAGGAACTACAGGTCCGATTTAAAAACTTATCTCAGTGTTAGATAGATCATTTATCGAGTAAGACTATAGGCTAAGACTAATACGACCGAAGAAACTCAGGAAAATGTGGGAAAAACGCGGGAAATATTAGAAATTACGAACTACTGGAGCAATTTTATGGCAATATTTGGCACTGATATAGAGTAGACCAAGTGTAGGGACTAGGGACATAAGCTATTTTTTATGAGAAAATGTACGGTTTCTGTAACATTCCTAATTTACGCGGGCGAAGCCGCGCGGGACATCTAGTTACACATAAACTAGTTGGTGCCTGCGACTTTTTCTGCGCAGGATTAGGGCTTTTTTGTAGGATTGACACTTATAGTCATATTTTGGACAATTCACACAATATTTTTATAAATTGTAGCCTATGTGTTATTCTGATGTATAAGCTATATTATTGTAAAGTTTCATTAAAATCAATTCAGTAGTTTTTACGTGAAAGAGTAACAAACATCCATCCATCCATACTTACAAACTTTCGAGTTTATAAAATTAGTAGGATGTGCGCTGACATTAAACATTATTTTTATTTACAGATTACCGAAAAATGATACTATGCGGGAAAGGTGGTTGAGTATTATACCTCATGGGGACAGGAAAGTGACTAAGAATTCTGTCATATGCAGCAAGCACTTTAAATCGGAAGATTACATTCCTAATTTAGCTCGACCAGTTTTAAAAGAAACTGCTATTCCAACATTGTTTCTATTGGTAAGCAAGAACTTTTTCAATTTGTAGTGAGTTTCACGAATAGTTTGTTAGTTGGAGTATGAAATGTTAAGAAAATTCCTTTTTAGGGTCTTAGGCCCGTATAAATAGTCAGTACTTAAGATGCAACCCGGTCTCAAGACGCGATTCGGCTCTGTGATTGGTCCAAATTTTGACAGCCAACCAATCACAGAGCCTGAACCGTGTCTTGAGACCGAGATGCATCTTGAGTACTGACTATTTATACGGGCCTTAGAATTTCGTTGTTTCTCCATAAAATACTTTCTTGTAAAAGCAATAAAGTGAAATTTATTAATGCTTCAAACCTTTTCGGGTTCTTGGCGTTGCTGGTTTCCTCGTGATGTTTTTATTCACCGTGGAAGCCGTGGAGTTCGATCCCCGACCGGGGATCGAACTCGCGACCTAGCGATCACGACTCCACATCCTAAGCCGCTAAGCCACCGACGCTATTAGTAAATAGTTCTTTTAGTAAATAATTCACTCATATATTATTTTATCTATTATCTTAATACACTTTTCCATAAAGTTTTTATTTTACATTGAATACTGACACTCGACCTTTAACCACATAGATAATTAAAGTGTACATACTACCATTTTTTACAGCCTGCTTCCAAAAAAATAGAAGTACTTAGCAATATTCAACTACTGCCTGGATGCAATAACATTGAAGATGAACTCGCATCCACAGAGCCACCTAGCAAAAAACTTCGTACTGAAGACTTCAAGGACGTTAGTGCTCAAACAAATGAACCTGTACGCAATGAAGAACTTCAGCGAAAAGTGAAACTTCTAACTCAAAGGTTACGAAGACGTGAAGAAAAAATACTAAATATGAAAACTCTCTTGAGTGTTATCAAGAAGAAATGTAATAATTTTGATGAGGTACAGATGATGATAAAAACAAATTTTATAGACATACATAATTATCTCAACAAAGATAAAAGCAGCAAAGGTGTAAGGTATAGTGATGAAATTAAAAAATTTGCTCTTTCTTTGTATTATTTCTCAGCAAGAGCATATTGTCATTTAAGGACTCGTGTAGTTTTACCTCATCCAGCTACATTACGAAAAATGCTGGCTACAAACAAATGTAACGTTGGCTTTATGCAAGAAGTTTTAGACTTTTTGAAACTATCAGTCCAAAATGATAGTTCTCTAAAAAATGTTACTTTAGTATTTGATTCTATGAGCATTCGCTCTGAGATTGTTTATGACAAAAGTACGGACAAGTACTGGGGATATGTAGATTATGGTGGCATTGTCTCTGCAGGGAATGCCGAGGATGTAGCAACGGAAGTCTTGGTTTTTCAGATAATTTCTTTAAAAAAGAAATTTAAATGTCCCATTGGATATTTTTTCATAAATAAAATAAGTGCCAATGTGCAAACTCAATTAATTTTAACGGCAATTCGATTATTGAATGACATTGATATAGTAGTAAGATCACTGACTTGCGATGGGGCAGCCACAAATGTAGCAACATACCTCAATCTGGGATGTAAATTTGACTTTCCTGAAATGAAAACCTTTTTTAAACACCCCTCTCACAATTCTAATATTTTTTGTATTTTCGATCCCCCTCATATGCTTAAGCTAGCCCGAAATGTCTTTGCTGAAACAAATTTAGGTTCACAAAAAGGGGAAATTAAATTTGAGTTTGTACAAAATTTGCATAAAATACAACAAGAAGAAGGATTACTTTTAGCAAACAAACTATGTGACGCACACATAAATTTTTTTAATAAAAAAATGAACGTCAGATTAGCTAGCCAATTACTAAGCAGTTCAGTTGCAGATGCCATAGATTTTATGAGGGAAACAGGCAATCCTAGTTTTGTTAATAGTCAAGCTGCTGTTGAATATATTAGAATACTTGACCGTATATTTGACTTAATGAACTGTAAGAACCCTTTTGGAACTGGATTCAAAAGCCCCCTTAAAAATGAGAATAAAGAGGTTTGGATGAATGTTTTAAAAGAAACAAAGGAATACTTGTCGTCTTTGAATATCGATGGTAAAAATATTTTGCAGCATAGGCGCAAAACACCGATACTCGGATTTATTGTGAACATTCATAGCTTTGAGGGTTTAGCTTTGGATTTATTACAGTTCGAAGATTTTAAATATTTTCTTACGTATAAATGTTCACAAGACCATCTAGAAATGCTTTTCTCTTGTGTCCGAGCTAGGGGAGGCAGCAATGATAATCCCAATGCGCTGCAATTTCGTTTTACATTACGAAAGTTGTTGTACAAAAATAGTGTACAACCTAGCATCAATGCAAACTGTACCAGCAACGATTATGAAATGACACCAGTACTAGAATTCAGACACAAGAAAAAGGCAATTTTTGATGTACCTGATAACGATAACGATCAGTCTGTTAATAAATTAATTGATCTTATAGAAAAGTCGAATGTTAGTGATTTTAAAATGAATATTATTTATTATATTGCAGGATGTATTGCTAATAAAATAGTGAGCAAAATTTCTTGTTCATATTGCTTATCCGTTTTGCTGACAAACAAGAACACTGATCATGAATACTGCATAGACATTTTTAAATTTTCAGCTTTTACCACATTTATAGATCGTGGAGGCCTTAAGTACGCATCTCGTTTTGTATTCGAAACTTTAAAGTATTGCGAAAAATTATTTACTGTAATGTCACGAGATTCATTACAAAATCTAAATAAAAAAAAAATGATTTCATATGTTGTACAAGAATTTCATAACAAATTGTGTAAATATCTGGAAGTTTCTCATCCTTGGCAGTGTTTTCAATCTGAAGAGCCTCACGATATTCAACTTGTTAAATTGATATCAGATTCTTATTTTAACTTAAGATCTTACCATGCAACAAAATTAAAATCCACAAGAATTTCAAAGGGCAGCATAGGTTTGAGACAAAAGCTGCATAAAACGATTTTATTTAGCAATTTATGAGGATTAAATGATAGACACCTTTATTTACATCGCGTTTTATAATTAAGAGGCTGAAGTGAGCTAATTGAGTTCACTGAGGACCATTTTGTGTGAAGCCTATAACAGATATCGTCATCAAAAAAATCAGAGTTATACTTGACTATATATCTGGCGTAATCGCCAATTCGAAAATATGATTTCGTAAACTTCGCTCGATAGAAAAAAATCGCGAACTTGCCTCTGAAAGATGAAAATTTAAGAAAGATTCCCATTTTTATTAGATATGCAGTCAAATATAGAAATGATATTGAGTACAATTACGTATGAAACATAAATGAAACACCTCACCGATTTAGATTTTTGATTCAACTTTGTAGTTTCGAGAAATAGACGAATATGTAAAATTGTCAAGAAATTAACGGATTCCGTCCTCACACGCATGGAATTTACCATAAGCATAAAAGTGATGTTCGACTCGAGGTCATTCATGGCTCTAGTCTGCGTCTTAAACCGTTAAATCATAAGAGTGTTTATTATTTAATGTGTGACAATCGTAACTGTATAAAAATTAATAAGGAACAATACGCAAGTAAAAATAATAAACTGTTTGTTTTAAGTATGCATATGCATTTTTATTTTTCCTTACTTAACATTCTCCATACTAGAATATTTCCTGGTTCGTACAATGTGCGTAGAAACAGTTATCACCATATTATGTGATTACATATATGTCGTCAATCGTAATTTATAATTTCATTATACATCTACCTACAATACAAAATGAATTTCAAACGTTCAAAAAAACAATAATTCTCTAAACAAACAAAATACAAACTTTCTCTAAATTTCAAAATTATATGGTCACCCTAGTAAGAAAAGGACGCAATGGTCAATGTGCTATTTCTCTTTCGGCTCGGTTTCACGGACAAGAGCTCATTCCAGTTGTACGGTAGTACTTATTAGTTCCATGGTTTGTACTTTGTATAGTTGTATGAAATATACAAACTATGCTATTAATAGATTTTTTCCAATAGCTTTGAAAGTAAGTATAATAATTATTACACAGGTTAGCAAAAAAAAAATTTTGCCTGCAAACTAATGTCAGTTTCTACTTTCTTTAAGAGTTTTGTGGGCACAATATAATATATTTCTAAAAAGATTTCTTTCTATCACCTCTGGCTTATTAGATTAAAGATATTTCATTTCAAAGTTTCAAAAATCTATCATTTTAGCCCATTTCATAGTCACAATGCAGTTTTATTAGTTTTCTTTCCTTCTAATTTCATAGAAGTAATTTTATTTGTTTCAGGTGATTCAGGTCATCTTCAACGACCCTACTTAATGATCCCAATAGCAAATGTAGAAGACAACAGTCCCGAAGAGAATATTTCGATGTAAGAAATGAAGGAATTACTACGAAACTCTGTGAAGTAAATGAAACGTCCGAGACCATTTCTGAATCTATACTATTCTATACTAATAATATTATAAATGCGAAAGTATATCTGTCTGTCTGCCTGTCTGTCTGTCTCGCTTTCACGCCAAAACTACTGAACCGATTGTAATGAAATTTTGTACACAGATAGTCTAAGGCCTGAGAAAGGACATAGGCTACTTTTGAACTGGAAAAATGGGTTGTAAGGGGGTGTTTATGCGTAAACTTGTTCAAATTAAGTTAGTTCCAAAAAATCATAACTGATGTCTTTCTACAAGAGATGGTACCATATTGAGTTAGAATTTTCGATTTTTTCTATTGTCGTCGATTAATAACTCACTACTCAGTACTTTATGCAGTGACATAACCTTAAACCTACCAATGATAAATAGTCTATGGGTAAAGCTAAAGTTGTGTAATAGGGGGCTAAAATATAAGCTTTAAAATTTGGTATAAATAAAGTTTAATTTAAAAAAATGCACAGCTGTTTTTGGGTATTTTGATTTAAGGGGTACCAGGTTTTTAAAAAGCTTTTAAATTTGACACCAATTTTGTTGACACCGCGCACTATAAACTGACGCCCACGCGGACGAAGTCGCGGGCAACAGCTAGTTGATCATAAACCAACTTTGAAAACATGATATTTTGACTAAGTGTGTAGCGCTCGGAGGAGATAACTGCAATACAAGCTTTGGGGGAATAGAACGACAAGGAGTCAACAATAGACTATTACAAGCTAAAACAAAATCTGCACCCTAACCTGGTTGGTGTAGGTTGCTCTGCACAGATTATTAACAACGCCATTCATGAAGGATATGAATTATTGCCAGTAGACGCTGAGAATATCGTTTTGAAAAATTACAATTATTTTGCCCCTGGGTAGGGCAAAAGCGTGCAGTGTCCCCTATGAGACACAAATATTTTAAAAGCAGCAATAAAACCCTTGGCAGACAAATCAGAAGCCGCTTCTAGATGCTAATAGCTCGAGTCACCATGCAAATTGCAAACAATTAAACAGATACAGCCCTTGTAGGACTTCGAACCACGTCCAGGAGGAAATCTTATATTAATGTCTTTCCACAACTTTTCCTATTATAACTATTTAGCAGGTGGAATACAATCATCTTTTACCACTACTCTACATCTGATTCCGATCTTTTAATTCACCATTTCTTTTTATGAATAGTATTGCACAAGTTGTAACTTTAAAATGTGGTAAAAGATTACTTAAACTTCCTGTATCCAAATTAATGTCTTTTAACTAACCACTGGTCGCCATTAACAATACACAACCGCGATGTCTGGCAAACATTTTTGACGAAGCTGAGATTTATTTAAATAATCTTAAAATAGGAGACCAGCCATTAATGAAACATACCCGCAAAACGTTCTGTTTGGGGTTCCTTGTGAACATGACATCTTTCAAATTATTGTTCAATGATCTGACAGCATTAGAAGAGAACCAGCTAAAATACTTAGTAACTTTCAAATGTTTACAAGATAATCTGGAATATTTTTTTTCGTGCATACGTGCTAGAGGGACTCAAGACAATCAGAGTCCTTTAAGAAAATTATTGTATCTCAACTCGGTACAACCCAGTTTTAGAGCAAATTGTATTATATTATATGATACATTTAATACCAACCATGTCATGGAATTTCGAAGCAAAACTAGATCATTAATTGAAAATCAGACTCAGGAACACAGTACTGATGAAAGAGACATTTTTTTCTGAAATTATAAATTCTTTAGAAAATTGACAATGCAGCGCCTACGATGATAATGTGCTTTATTATATAACTAGCTGTTTCCCGCGACTTCGTCCGCGTTAACATAGTATACCTATATAATATAGACACGACAAGCGGGAACAACTAATCAGAGCATCGATACTCGTAAACTCGCGATCGACATAACCCACGAAGTTAAAAAAGCCATAAAAGAGGAGTTGGGTGGTATTGAGGCATCACTGGAATTCTTAAGTGATCAATTAAGTACTTTGGAGCAGTCTTTTAAAAATCAGGACAAAAAAATCAAAGATCTCGAGAACAAAAACCAAGATCTACAAAACAAAAATAAAAATCTCGAATTGAGGGTAGCTACTCTAGAACAAAATATGCAGAAATTTGAACAAAAGGCACTGTCTACTACTTTAGAGGTTTGTGGAATTCCAGAAGTTGATTGTAAAAACCTAAGCACTACCCTTGATAATCTAGCCATGAAATTGGATGTGAGCAGCTCGGATATTCAAGCGGCAAAATGCTTGCCAAACAAAAATGAGAAGCCTGGAATGATTCTCCTAGACATGAAGTCCAAAGAAGCTTCTAAGAAGTGGTTAGCGGCCGGAAAGGAAAAACGTCTCACAGCTGGTTTATTAAACACTAACGTACCTAAGGATAAATTAGAAACCCGTATATTTATCAGAGAAGCCCTAACGAAGCATACCAAGACTATTTTGTATCATGCTAAAACAAAATTAAAACCATCCTTTGAATTTGTATGGTGTAAAGAGGGTAATGTATTTGCCAGAAAAACTAATAACAGTAAAATCTATCTTATTCGTTCACTTTGTGAAATTGCGCAAATTGAAAAAGAAATTACTAACAAGAAAACGTCCTAAGTGCTCACTAATGCCCACAAAATAGGTAGTTTTTATGTAATATTTTTAGGTGTAACTATTATCTTTCTAAATTATCTTTCTAAATTACTGGTTGATTATACCTAAATTGTTATTTCATAAACATGGCATCGCACATAAAAGAAATTTTTAACTGCACTTCAATTAATGAGTTTGTCCAAAACTTACCTCCAAAATGTAATATCAAACTGTCTTGTATGCACATTAATATAAGGTCTATGATTAAGAATTTTGTAAGCCTAATACAAATCATTTCTCAAAATTCATACTTACTAGATATAATTGTAATTTCTGAGGCTGGCATATCTGATAAAATTTCTCATCTGTATAATATTCCTGGATATAGCATGCATACAAAATTACGTGACAGTAAAAAAGGTGGAGGAATTATTGTTTATATTAAAAACTACATTAAATTTACTCCCTTTAGTATTAAAACGTGTACATTCGAAAGCTTAGCAGGTACGTTAAAACTCCCTTGCAATGAAATCGTAATTTTGACTGCTATCTATAGGCCACCCTCCACCAGTATACCACTATTTGTAAAGGAACTAGATAGATACATCTCACAATTTAGCACTGAATGTAATTTGGTCTGCATCGGTGACACAAATATAGACCTGAATTCGTCTAAATCATACGTAAATTCATACACAGAAACAATGAGCTCGTATGGACTGATGTGTGGAATCACGGATTACACTAGAGTTGAACTCAGGTCAAATAAAATTACCAAATCGTGCATAGATCACACATTCGCGCGATTCCCCACATCAGATCCTTACGCGGCAGCGCTCGATATAGTACTAGCCGACCACCGTGCAATTATACTTACCTGCGTACACGACGCTCCGCCCACCACTTCACAGGATGTCCAAACAAATAATTACTTTAATTTTAAGCATTATTATGAGGAACTTAAAAAAATAAACTGGACAGAAACAAATAGTATGAAAAATCCTGGGGATATTTTAAACTTTATTTACGATAGCTTTAATAACGCCAAAAAATATGTACAATCAAGCGTAAACTCCCAAAAAATAAAACGTAAAAACTTTAAAGTTCCATGGATGGACGATAATATAAATAAGCTCTGTGCCAAACGGGATAAATTATATTCAACTTGGAAAAATAGTTCGCACGACCCATCCTTAAGATTAGAGTATAATAAAATAAGAAACAAAGTACATAAACTTTTAGAAAATAAAAGAAACGCTTACTACATTAATCACATAAAAGATAATTTCAAAAATATAAAAAAAATATATGAGATAATAAATCAAATGATGGGTCGTGTTAAGCTTTCACTAGATGAAATCCAAAATGCAATATAAGTCTCCTAAATCCTAATACTTACACTAAACCTGTCAATTGCAGCATACTATTTAAAAAGGCAAATTATAAGTCTATTAAAAATATAATTAAAACATTAAAAACAAACAAGGCTCCGGGAATAGACAATATTAAAGTGTCGGATATTAAAATTGCTGGAGATGGTCTAGCACTAGCAATATCGAATCTAATCAATAGCAGTGTGGCCTCAGCTGACTATCCCAATGAATTAAAAATAGGATGTGTTAGACCTATCTACAAAAAAGGAAAACGGAACGATTACGCAAACTATCGACCCATAACCTTGCTTCCTGCTATAAATAAAATAATTGAGAAATTCTTTAATGACCAAATTCATACGTTCTACAAGAAACATAATGTTTTATACCAGAACCAGTTTGGTTTTCAGAAAGGCAAAGGTACTGCCGATCTCCTGTCTCGATTTGCAGATGAGGTCAATAAAAATTTAGATAAAAAGAAAGTTGTTCTCGCTCTTTTTATTGACTTTTCCCGAGCATTTGACACCCTAAACCACGAAAAACTCCTAAAAAAATTAGGCGATTGTGGTATAAGGGGTCCAATGTTAAAATGGTGCCAAAATTATCTAAAAAATCGGACTTATAATGTTAAAATTAATAATACTAACAGTGGTCAAATTACAATCGACGATGGCACAGCTCAAGGGTCGGTACTAGGACCTACCCATTTTTTATCTTATGTAAACGACATGTGTAATTGTCTTAAATTTTGTTCATGTTATCAATTTGCGGACGACGCTTGTCTGTTGTCGGCCGATGGGGATCTCCGCAAGGCACTCGAGCGTTTACAAAAAGATTTTCACGCAATCCAACGTTGGTGTCATGATGCGGGCCTAGTAATTAACGCCTCTAAAACTAAGTTATTGTGTATTAAGTCACCATATCTTCGGAAACAATCTGTGAACACTAAATTAATTGCTCACGAGCACAGCTGCTTGCATCTTACCAAAGTTGACTCATGTAATTGTCCAACTATCGAGGAAGTAAGCTCCCAAAAATACCTTGGGTTGATAATAGACGATAAATTTAACTGGAACCATCACATCAGAGTCATATGCGATAAATTACGACATTTTTTGTCCAACATTACCATATTAAAAAATAGAATTCCGTTTAAAGTTAAGTTAATGTTATACAAATCGTTTGCTGAGTCGTACATACATTATGGCCTGGGCACATACGGTCGTACCTTCAAAAGCTACCTGAATCAAATATATACTCTGCAACTAAGAATTTTAAAATCTATAGTTTCTCCAAACATAAAACAGAAATATGACAATAACGATGACGGATTATTTAAGCATTGTAATATTTTACCGATTTTTACGAAATTTAAGTATACTATGTTAAAAGAACAATATTTTAATGAAAGTTTAAAAGTATTTATTGAACACCCTGTAAGAACACGAGCAGTCACACAAAACCGGCTCCTGACGACTCGAGCCTGCAATAGGTACGGCGAGCGAACTACTAGTTATATCGTTCCGCGCCTTATCAATGAGTTACCTAAAGATGTAATAAATAACTTAACTGAGAATAACATCAAACATAAACTAAAAACCTATTTTCTTCAATTGAACACTTAAGAAGTTTTTGACATCGTTGCATTTTAAGTACCTAATTCTATCTAATGTTATCTATCTTGTTCCTAACTATTATGTGCTATTATTAACGTATAAAATAACGCCTTTATAGTACCAACTGGCTAATATAATATTTTGTAGTTTGTTTAACTTATAACCACATATTCTGTGAATAGGACTGTATCGCAGCATTGCACAAACCTCATTGGTTTTAAATGCTGTTATAATTAAAATGTAAAATTGTAATATGTCTTATTTGGTAAATAAATTAAAAAAAAAAAAAAAAAACGTATCCAATCATTTTTAATCAGTAGCCCAAACATAAAATTTCATGCTACTAACTCAAGTCGAAATAACGGACTTCCATTGAAACTTTCAACCCCAATTTCACCCCCTTGGGGGAAGAATTTCCAAAAACGCTTAAATACGTATCCATTCATTTTTAATTAGTAACCCAAAGATAAAGTTTCATGTTCCTAACTTAAGAAATGAGGGACTTTCATTCAGATTTTCAACCCCTATTTCACCCCCTTCGGGGTAAAATTTTCAAAATTGTTTCCTTAGTGGATGTTCTACTTAATAAAACAAACCTACTCACCAAATTTCGTGGCTGTAACTTTAACGGTTTTTGCTCAGCGATGATGAATCAGTCAGTCAGTCAGGACATGTAATTTTATAAGTATAAGATAACAACTTAGTAATTCAAAAGATTATTAAGAAATATTGCGAGTTTTATCATGCTGTGCTCAACTGAAAATAAAAAAAAAGTGATCATGACTATGCCCTGAATATAAATAAGTATTCAGCGTTCACGAATCACGACATTTGTCAACCGGGGTAAATTATGTTTTGCTTCGGATGCTGCATTTATTATCGTGAAATACATTCATACATTTCTGTGAATACATACATAATATAATAATAATGCAGAAGTATTATTTGAAAATGTAGATTTAAAAAAAAAGAAACTCTGTACATCTGTCTGATATTAAGCTAGATTCTTTATACCCAGATGGTAAACCTATTAGTTCGGACAAAAAGAAGGACCTATTAGCTCTTTTACCATTCATACCACCAGTGTATCATGGTTTTTATACCTGTACCAGAGATAGTGTGTCAGTAAGAAATGATTTAGATGTTGGAGATGACATTGATAGTGATTAAGAACTCACATTGTAATGGTAATCATTAATATTAACACTAAGTGCATTGCTAATTTAGTTTTTTTTTTTTTTTTTTAATAAACAGTTTAGCCTAAATAACCTTTTTTATCTAATTTGTGTATAAAACCTTAATGCCAAAGTGGCCTATCTACTAAAAAAATAGAGAAAGCTGGCAATAAACCATTTTCTGACTATTAAAATCATAGATTTGGAACATAATAGGTCAATCAAACAATAAAAATAGTAAATATGTATTTATTCTGATCAGTGGCAGCTAATAAAAATCTGTTGTTTTTATTTTCTATGATATTCAAAAGGTTTAACTAGCGAATTAGGCCACTATGGTTCTCATGGCCTCATATATTATATAAAATCATAAAAACTGTAATTCACTGTTGTCAGTCAATAACATTACAGGCAAATTGGTAATCGCTACATTACAACAATTCCAACCCCAGATACAAGAAATGCGTTTTGCCGAGTACAGTATACATAGTATTCTATTTTTGTAAGTGTGTGGTTTTTAATTTATTTTTTTAATAAAATATTTGCATATTAATAAACAATTTGCGTCGGAAACGAACAGATATGCTCAGCTGGTGGCACGAGAGATGATGCACAACAACAGCCTTTATCTCAAGAGCCGCGTTAACCACTGGCATGATACCACAGCCGATGAACTTTATGTTTACTTCGGTATAATAATTGCGATGGGGATCGTCGTTAAATCGAGGTCGGAAGAATTCTAGAAGACCACAGCTGCTGACATATTTTGCACCCTGGGTTTTGGCCCCCATATGGGGATAAACAGATTTTTACTCTTAAATAATTAATTTTACTCATTGTAGTTTTTGCGGCAAGATTTCTTGTATTTTGTAATATTTTTGGTATACAGATTTGAACAAAATAAATAAATAAAAAATAATAAATAAATTTTTACATTTCAGGAATAATGAAGAAATGAGAGCGTCAGAACTAGAATTTCCCGATGCAAAGCTGTACAAAATTATGCCGGTACCTACTGACGCACGTCAACTTTAAATTTTAAAAATTTTATAATTTGGCTCAAAACATAGCCTTAGATGAATCTGAAAGGTAGTTCCTAATAAAGCTGCTGTTATGGGGATAAAATCTTATGAGATTTGTGTATCTCAAATTCTCTGGCCATTTGTGGCGGTTTGAGATTCACGCTAATAAGAAAACCCCACAGCAGCATCCGGAAGACCCACTAATACGTCTTGAGAACAAAGGACACACGTTGTAGATGGACAACTTTTATAATTCTCCAAGTCTCGCTCGGCAACTTTATGCCGATAGGCGCGAGCGGTATTGGAATTAAAAAGAAACTTTACAAATCTATTGTACTACTAAGATACAGTCATTTTATTGGCAAAAATGCCACGTGGTATATTGATTTAACCCAAGGGCGTCGCCAAACGGGGTGGGGAGGAGCAGATGCGCCCTCCCCCCCCCCCAGGGATTCTAAAAAAGTTGCCAAATATAATGCAAAGAAGTCCTAAGTCTTTGAGTTGATTTGCTTGAAGTTCAAGCCTTGAACAATTATTCCCATACGTCGAAACTCGAATGAATTCACCAATTCCACTCCTAATATTCCGTACGCTCAACTACGCCCTGCTCTACTCTATCGTTGAAGTGGGATTTATTCGTGCGTTAAGCGTGGCCACTGCCCGCTTTTACGTTTGTTTTGTGCGCTATTATAACATCTAAATAGTTGTTGTGACCACATAATAATCAATATGGACATCAGAAAGTTTTTTGGTGAGTCACTTGCATTTAGCTTTCGTATTTTCCGTCCGTAAAATAACGTCAATTGATTTGATTATAAATGCTGATTTTGCATAGGTTTTTAAAATCGCAAAAAATCCGTTTCTAGCATTGAGATGGTTTCTAGGTACGATATCCGATTCTTAAGGGTCTTCAGTTTAAACCAAAAGGAAAATTGCTCAATTTGATGGCTCAATCGAAAATAGGGCCATATTACCATAGCTTAAAGTAGAAAATTGTATGAATGAATATCGTCACAGTCAGCTCGCGTATGCTTGAGACTCCGGCGCTTGCGTGTCGTCGCGCCCGCACTAGAGTGCTCGAGCGAGGATGCCCGTGTAGGCTACTCACCTACTACACATAGCACAAATAGCTAGTTCAAACCTTTTATTATAAATAATAATTCATATTATAATAATTAAAACTTAATAAACCTATAATTATAATACATAATATTATATTTATTATATTTACACAATATATTTTACATTACACCATCATCAATGTTATCGACTGAAATGAAAAAATTGCTTGAAAACACTTGGTCTCCGTCTACGACGTATGACTTTGCGGAAGACGCTAAGCATTTAAAGAGGAAATTTAATTATTTATGGTTGGAAACGTACTTTCCATGGTTGGCCTATTCCAGGCACCAAAAAGGAGCCTTTTGTAAATATTGTACGTTGTTCCCGCCCAATCCAAATTCTTTTAGATGCGTAGTAGGGTCATTTATCATAAGGCCGTTTTGTACGTTGTGACTTTTCTGAGAATTTTGATTGTAAATATAGTAACGAGATCCAATCAATGCACTTCGGTGCATCTAAAAATTCTGTAACACTGCAAACCGGGGTTATTTTTGGAAAATATTGCTGTCAGTCATTTGTAACTATAACGGATGATAATTGCCATGAGCCGAATGCTATATTATGGCCACATCTATTGCCGGTCATAAAACATGCAAGTACCATTAATCCTGAAATAAAAGTAATTCATTTTTTTTCGGACGGACCAAATAGCCGATATAGGCAAAAGAAAAACTGTTTTTTTACTAAATTTATCGACCTGGTCATTTTCGGAAGCATGGTAAAAGTTTGGCTGACGGAATCGGTGGATCCGTAAAACGGCAATGGGCATTGTCCAAAAAAAATCACATGTACTTTTTATATTTTTTTTCGTTAAAATAGGGTATTTTAAGAATACAAGTTAAATAATTTTGAAATCCATTGGCTAGTTTTTTCTCAATAAATTTTTAAAGTTTCGCTCTGACGTCATCATCGGCGGCCAATTGACCTCTGCAGTATGTTTTTTTTCGTTTCAATCTTATTTATAATGGCTGGTTTGTCAAATATAAGTTATCATTATGTGAAAGCTGATACGAGAAGCTTACCAAAAGTTCGAAACGTAATGTTGGTCGAATTTATTGCTAATTTAACGCCATTGAAGGTCAAACTAAGGTTAAACATATTTGTTCAAATATATAAGTAACTAATGGGTATTTTTTTCGTTTATATACAGAAAAGCGATCACTGACCTTATTCCTCGAAATGTTTTTGTAATGAGCAAAATTAAAAAAAAATGGACAATCCCCATTGGACAGAAGAGTGAATTATGGCGATTTATTCCATTCTAATACCAAAAACTAATACCACTGGTATTTGTTTCAACTCATATTTTTTTTCTATTCCGAACCGATACCACTTTTTAAATAATTTAATTTAATGTACGAACGAATACCAACAACTTGAATTTGGTACAGTCAGCGCAGTCAAACCTAATCAAAGTAAATTTGTTTTTCAATATTTTTATGTAATCGTAATATAATGCTTAAAACTTTCCAAATTCACTTCACTCCAATATTTTTACAAAGGTTAGCATAGGTAAGAGTAGTTTTAGTGAATCATCTTGCTATTTTTTTTACCTGCGAGAAAGGGTGAGTTTGCTCTATTGTTCCAAAATTCGAAACAACCAATCAGAGTCAAGTGTGACTGGAATGTTGTGCTTTGACTCGGAGAGAAATTTTATCTACATAAATTCCTCAGTACATTTCCGTGCGGTGGCGGTGGCGTATTGGTATCAGAGTGACAGTGATTTTTATTTATTAAGTGAGTATATTAATTTGTTCTTTTGTATAATTTACTTCTCTTTATTAAAATTAGTGTTATTTAAAATACCTATTATTTGATTTTTTTATCATAATCCAAGCAAATGTAAAAGTTACATACAATATATAATTTTTTTTAGATATGTCTGAGGAAGCTGATAATCAGCCCTCAACATCTTCGGGAAAAACAGGAAGCTTGACTTTCATAACAAGAAATGGTGGCTTGGTTTTAATGAGAGCTGGTTACCAGTACACAAAAAAAAGGGAAAATAAAAATGGATGGACCCATTGGAGATGTGTGAATGTTAAAGAGTGCAGTGGATCTTTACAGATAAAGGTATGTTACCAACTTCTTACATAGAGTTTAAATTGTGTATGGTGTACAGTTTTTCCAAAGAAACGGCTGCTTTTATAATTAATTTAGTCGGTGGTGTGGTACTTCACCAGAATTACAAGTATTAACGGCAACGGCCTTTGCCGCTTTTTCCCAGATTGCATGATAACAAATTCAACAAATTGTTCAAAAGACTAGGTAGTTCAAACTATTCCCTCCTTTACCTTGGTGTACGTTTTTTATGACAGTGTTTAAAAATGCATAGACAAATTTTCTGTGACCAGAGGCAAACAACGTTAAAATCGACTAAAATCGCATATTTTTCTACAAAATGGCAACATTGTGTACGATAGTGGCGTTTAGTTATGGGAGCTCTAAGAAACGATTATGAATAAGAATTTTTATCGAACGTTCGGTAGGCTTAAGGTGAATGCTCCAGGGTAGCCCGCGAAATTCAAATTTCCGTACGTTTTTTGCAATTTGCATCTGAGTATCGGATATTTTATTAATAGAAACTAAATTCGCGGTACTGGCATGTAAGAGAAAATGTGCCATTTTAATAATAACTTTACGTTTAATATAAATTTTAACTTAGTGGGTTACATTGATAAATTTAACTAATATAATGATATAAATACATACATGCCAGTACCGCGAATTTAGTTTCTATTTACCATACTATCCCATACTGAGCTGCAAATTGCAAAAAACTTACGATAATTTGAATTTTGCGGGCCACCCTGGAGCATCCACCTTTAAAACATGTTTTAACTAATGAAGGTTTATACCTTCGGTAAGCGTTATATTATGAATAAGACAGTTAGTGTTCCATCTTTCAATATGTATTTTTATCCGAAAACTATTTTGCTAAAGCTATTTTGTTGTCCTCACAGGATGGCAATATTTCCAATGAGAAAAATCATAGCTGCGAGCCCGATGAATTCAAAAATGTAATGGCAAAAAAGCTGGATGATTTAAGAGATAAAGTGATGAAGTCTGATTTCGCCCCAATACCAAACATATATAACAAATTCAAATCACAATTCTGCGCTACTGAATCAGATTTGGTGAGAAATATCCCATCGTTTGCAAACATCAAATCAAAATTGTATTATGCAAGAAACAACGCAGCTGGTGTAAAAAAAATTAAATGTAAATCAATTGATGAAGTAGAAGTTCCATTACAATTTAGAGATTTTTTGTTTTACGATTATAAAGATGAGTCTTCCAATACCCGAATAATAATCTTGGTCAGTCCAAATCAACTAGAGAAAATTCCGAGCATTAAATTTTTTGAAAGCGACGGAACATTCGATTGCACCCCTGAGCCTTTTGTGCAGTTATATACTATCCACGGAGATCTGGGAAGTGACGAAGATCACACTCGTATAGTTCCTCTTATTTATGTTTTACTTAACAAAAAAACAGAAGAAACATACAAAAAATTATAAGTTTAAACACTTACGGATTTTGTCGCGGAGCCGTCCGTAAGTGTTTAAACTTATAATATCATGAGTGATACTCGCGAAAACTTAAGAAATCATTATACAAAAAATTATTTGAAATTTTGAAACAAAACATTCCTGGGTGGGAACCCATAAAATTTTTAACAGATTTTGAACTAGCCGCAATGAACGCCATTACAATTGTTTTTCCGTCAGTTGTGATTAAAGGATGCTACTTTCATTATTCCAAAAATGTATGGAAAAAAGCAAAACAGTTGGATCTGACAAAAGATGCTATCACCCAAAGACATGTAAGACTTTCAGCTTTACTGCCTTTACTTCCTCGTAAATTCATATCAGAAGGATGGTGCTACATAATGGAAGACTGTCCTGATACTGACGCCATTCAAACATTTAATGACTACATGGTGTCACAATGGCTAGAGAACGAGAGTTTTGTAGACATTTGGTGCGTTCATGGTGAACGCCATCGAACCACAAATGCCGTAGAATCTTGGCATAAGAAATTAAACTCGGCTGTGCCAAAGAATGCTAATTTATATCAGCTTCTGAACGTGCTGAAAGAGGACGCAGATTTACAAACAGTGGTTATTACTCAATATAAATCAAACGCACCCCCCGCAAAACGATGTGCACAGACAACTATTATGAAAAATTCGTGGATCACATACGTAACTGACCAACTCCTCAAAAACAAAATCTCCGTAGGTCACTGCTTAGAAAAATTAAGGGTTTAGCTACTAATTGTTGGAATATAAGAAATTATTTACACGTCATTTAGCTGATTTTACTAATAGTTGATTTTCTGTGATATTTTATAATTCTTAGATTATAAGTGAATTATTCATATATGACGTTTTTGCAAAAAAAAAATTGCTGATTCATTGCTATATAGGTGAAGAATGACTGATTTGATTAAACAAAAAGTTGATTTTCTGTGAAATTGTACAATTGTTAGGTAAGGTTAGAATTCATTGCAAAAAAAATTGCTGATTCATTGCTATGTAAGTGATGAATGACTGATTAGATTATACAAAAAGTTGATTTTCTGTGATATTTTACAATTGTTAGATAAAAAGTGATTTATTTTTGTTAAAAATTTACCTGACATAGTTGTTATGAGATAGGTAGACGTGAATAATTACGTACCTGTCTAATAATAACTATGTCAGATAAATTTCAATATAAATTAAGAGTTAATTTTTTGAGATATTTTGTAATTTTTAGATTGTAAGTAAATTCTTCCTGTTTGATGTTTTTGCAAAAAAAAATATTATACAGGTATAGAGAGGAACTAAAATTATATTAAAGTTGATTATTTAAGTGATATTTTATCATTGAACAAGACGTTTGCTAACAAAATTTGATTTTTTTGGAGTTATCTGTTTTTTTTTTCAATTAAAGGTCTTATATTTACATACAAAGCATTTTTACTGACTGTACCTTATATCTTTGAACTTGTTTTGGTATTAGTTTAAACAATGGTATCGGTTCGGAATAGAAAAAAAATATGAGTTGAAACAAATACCAGTGGTATTAGTTTTTGGTATTAGAATGGAATAAATCATTATGGCGAGGACATTTTAAATGCAACTGATGCACACCAGACGCTGCAAAGAACAATGAAGACGGTAATGGGTTTCGCCTTCGCGCCCACGCCTCGCCAGGTAGCGGGCATTCGGGTTTCGGACGACATGTGTTGACCACTTGTAAACTTGCGTTTATCCGGGCTTCAGCGACCCACGTCGACTTTCTCCTTAGTTGTAATTTTTGTGTAATTTAAAACAATGTGCCTAAGTATTAGATATAATTTGTAAAGTTAAGTCGAATAGTGAAGTCCACGACAGATGTAAAAAACACAAAGAATTTAATACCGGAGGAGATTCGTGCTGTACCTGATACGATGAAAATTCATGAAATAATATATGCAAAAACAAAAAATCAGATTGAATATCGGGAATTGAGCTGCATCTGTGGCGAAATACGTGGATTGTGCCTGTAGAAAAATGTGGTGGAGATAGAAAGTCGATCAAAAACGTGGATTGAGAGATCAAATTTCCTAATTTATAAAGAAATTTAAGGGTGTTGAATCGCACTACTGCCGATCTAAAAGTCGACGTACCTATTAGGGTAGGCCGTTTTCACTTTTTTTTTGTTTTTGATGGGGCACATCGGCAAAAAGATGTGAAATGGGCTTATACTAACGAGTGTAAAATATTATCTTAATATGATAAGTTTCTCTGCCTCCGGATCAGGGTCAAAGTTTTGAATTTTCGAGTTTTTAGAGGTAAGTTCTGTGAGGTGAAATGCTACGTAATATGAAGTAGTTTACAGTTCTTGGTATCAAAATAAATCGGACACATAGTAAATGTAAGGAATAATAACAAATCAGGTACTTACTTTAACAATTTGTGCTTTGATGAGGTGCGGGGGAGAGGGGAATTCCAGCGCGTGGCTCATTTACTCAGTCGCGCCATTGTCTTTCAAGGTGACGCATGTGCTGTGATTTTTTGTGCAGTTTACGATGGATTCTACCAGAAACAAGTGGAAATGTCCCCTTTTTGGTAATCCGTGCGATTTAAAAACCAATATGTTGCCAACATACGAAGATATTATGAAATGTTACGAGTGGAACCGCCACAAACTGAAATCGGACCAAAATACCAAGAAAGAACCTACCTACAAGGAGATTGAAGCTATAGTTGTTCCGAAAATCACTGAAATATGGACTTCAGCCTCTATTCCTACTGTTCAGCAGAAAGTTATCAAGATGATGTTGAAGGCATATCATCTTAAATGCAAGAATATTCTTAAATCTCATCCAAAAATTCCTACAAAAAAATTGGAAGAGTTCCGTGACGCCAGTAAAGTTTTGTTTGATATTTCCACTTGCAAATGTGTTGAAATTACACTTTGTACTTGTCCAAAACAGAAAAAAGTACCTGCTAGAGAGCACAACTTCTTAATTGATCAAAGATCGATTAGAAAAATGTTCATAGGTGGAGTCGACACCATTGCTACAGCAAAAATGAACAAGGGATTGCAACGGAAAGCTTGTCAGTCAAGTTTGCTGTCAGAGCCATATGATGGACCACAAAATCGTTTACTTTTGTCTCCATCAGAGTCAGAAAGCACTACAGCATCAGAACATGATGACAACTTCGATTCACCGACAAAGAAAGTTAAAACTGAACCCTTGGAAAAGAAACAAGTTAACTATGATTTGGTTGCAAAGACATGCGACAGATTCGGAGTCTCAGATAGGGCGGCAGCGGCTATAGTTTCTGCAGTATTACAGCCCACCACTGCTGAAGTTGTTGACAAAAATAAGATTCGCCGCCAGCGCAAACTCTCAAGGAAGTGCGCCATACAGCGCGCCAAAGTTTCATCGGTTCCTGCTCTGTACTTTGACGGAAGAAAAGATAAGACTTTGGTCTTATCAAAGAAGAATGGGAAAATCTATAAAAGCACTGTTCTTGAAGAGCATATTTCCCTGATAAAAGAACCGGGAACAGAGTTCTTAGGTTACATATCACCAGTATCAGGAACTTTTAAATGTGTTGAAAAATCAATTGTCGACTATTTCCTGGAGAAAAATATTTCTACAGATGATTTGGTAGCAGTAGGATGCGATGGAACCAATGTTAATATTGGTAGGCAAGGAGGAATTATTCGTCTGCTAGAGAAACGCTTTAATAGACCGCTGCAGTGGATCGTCTGTCTCCTTCACATGAATGAATTGCCCTTTCGACATTTATTCCAGCACATGGATGGAAAAACTTCCGGACCACAAACATTTGTTGGGCCAATCGGGAAACTGTTGGAAAACTGTGAAGAGAGACCTGTGGTTCAATATCAACCGATTCGCGGGGAGCTGCCTGATGTAACTGTCGAAGAGTTAAGCGTTGACCAAAAAAAAATGATAACCGGTGAATTCCCTACAGATTTAGGGAACAAATCACCTGGGAAAATGTCCCACGCAAGGTGGCTGACTCGTGCAAACAGAGTGATGCGTTTGTATGTCTCTACGATATCTCCTTCTGAAAAGTTGGTAGTTTTGGCAACTTTTGTAGTCAAAGCGTACGCACCGACTTGGTTCTCTGTAAAGACGCATCCAACTTGCAAAGATGGAGCACGACACCTGCACAAACTGATTGCTGCCACTAGGTACTTGCCTGACCAACTAAAGGCTGTAGTAGACCCAGTGATCCAACGAAATGGCTACTTTGCCCATCCAGAAAATTTGCTTCTGTCAATGTTAACCGACACGCAACAGCATATACGAGAGCTAGCGGCACGTCGCATTCTGAAAGCTCGTAGCAGCGAGGAAAGCCTACTCAGATTATTCCAAATACCTTCGATAAATCTCGATGCATCATCGTACATCGAACTGATTGACTGGCAAGGAAAAATCACCAGCCCACCGTTGTTAAAAATGATTACTACTGAAGAAATCAAAAAGTTTATTGAGCAAAAAGGAGAAGGTGATATACCTCTGCTACGTCTGCCATGCCACTCACAAGCAGTGGAAAGAGCTGTGAAGACTGTGACAGAAGCGTCAGCTAAGTTAAGCACAACGAGCTCTAGAGAGGGTTACATAAAAGCTCAAATTGAATCTCGACGAATCATGCCCAAATTCGATAGCAAGCAAGATTTTTGTGCAAATTGATTATTTTTTTGTTATAATTCATACATTTTTTATTACTTTTTGAACTCTTATTTGAATGTCTCATATAAAAAAAAATGTTAAACAACTCCTAAATATGTGTTTCATTCGAAAAATCTTTAATTTTGCATGCATTTAACCTTTCTGTAGTGTCTTACAAGTATGGATAGATTTTCAAAAAAATCAAATTTTTAAACGAAATCCGGAGGCAGAAGATGAAGTCAGATCAAAACCATATTTTGCACATGTCTTTTAGTCATCAATAGGCACATTTTCCGCAATGTGCGCGAAAGAAAAAGTAAAAAAAAAAAAATCTCATACATTCGTGGCCCACCCTAGTACCTATCTGCCATCAGAGTTAAGCATTGCATCAATGTTCAAAATGTTTATCGAAGAAAATTCACAGTTCTGTCATTGCAAAGAGTCATATTTTAAAAGAATATTTAACACGAAAATTTAACTTAAGTTTCAGTCATCCAAGAAGTGATATGTGTTCCACATGCATAGAATTGAAGGAAAAAATCAAAATTGAGGACGATTCAACCAAGGCCCAAATTCAAGTTGAACTAACAGTTCACGAAAAAAGAAGCAAATCGTTTTTTACATTCCTGCAAGACATGGACCTCACAGTAAAAATACTAATTTTTGACTGTGGAAAAAACCAACCGTTACCAAAAGTACCTGACCAAAGTACTTATTATTCCCGCCAATTATATATTTACAAATATACAATAGTTGTAGGTCATTCCCATGCAGAACTGACAAAAGAAAATGTATTTTCTTATGTATGGACCGAAGATGCACTATATCACTGCCTACAAAATAATGTAGATTTCACTGGTATACAAGTACTCTGACTAATGGCTGATGGATGCTCAGGCCAAAATAAGAACTTCACTACTATCGGAATGATTTCCAAATAGTTCAGCAGCAGCGCACCAAGATCACTAAAAAGGGTGGAACTTATTTTCCCGGTCACGGGAAATTCATTTTCATCATACCAGGACCGAAAGTTTGATTTTCTTCCCTTGTATGCGGGAAGAAAGATGCATATTTCCGACTGCTCACAATAATTAGTGACAGTTAAAAATTTTCTTCCCGGTACCTGATTGAAGTAACTCTTTACCATGGTAACCGTGCAGTTGTTATTTCAAAACCATAATATTATCACACGCGGCAATTTGATAAAAATAAGTTGTTGAGTTGAGGAGGCGGCTACCGACTTAGCTATTTTACGTCGCCTGGGCCAACAACACAATATGGTTGTTACATCGAAAAAACTGGGAAAAAACTGGAAAAATTATTTAAAAGGGCTAACTTGAACGCGCTATTCTCAGGAACTACTGGTCCGATTTGAAAAATTCTTTCAGTGTTAGATAGCCCATTTACTGAGGAAGGCTATAGGCTATATTTTATTTATTAATAGGAGATTAATAGGAGAATGTGGAAAATTATTTGAAAGGGTTTAATGGCGCGAACTACTGGAGCAATTTTTATGTTATTTGGCACAGATAAGATGTACACCACATGAAGGATCGTGATAGGCTGTCGATTTTAATCATTTTTTCAGTGGCTATATATTTTATTCCCGTGCGACGCCGGGGTGGGTCGCTAGTATTTACTAAATGGTATTTTAACGACACAAACACATAATTAAATCTTTTAATTTGTTTTTTTTTTGTCTGTGGGGGGCTTCGCCCCCCCAACCCCCCACCGGCCCCGTCAGTCGATAATTTGAACCACATTAGTTTTTCTTATATATTAAATACGATGTCATCAAACTTTTGGTCCCTTGTATGATGAAAAGTTCTACACGCGCCACGGGAGGAAAGCATGACACTTCAACCGACGCTGTATATCGCGCGGGTTGAAATGTCATACTTTCTTCCCTTGGGGCGTAATGTACTATTATTCCTGGGGGAAGCTATGTCACAGTTTTAACCAGAGTTGCAAAAAAACAGAAAATTTAAATAAAATATACAAGTTTTATATGATTTTTTTGTTTCAATCATTGTTTCATGTTTAATTCAATGTTTTTTTTTTTAATGTTTTATGTAGACGTTTTATTCATGTTTAAAACATTGATTTATTTATATTAACTTGGCTGTATGGGTTTATTTTTCTTTGCCCCATGGCAACACTGGCGGAGCGCGCCTTTTTTTGTCATTGACAATGACACTGACAGTTGACATTGCGATAATAACCGGCGTGAAAGTGAAGAATTCCTGAATATTTTTTTAACAAACCTGTTTCTGTTTATTCGTGTTTCAGCTTTTGTATACAACTTTAAACGAGAAGTCATCTATAAATCATGACAACTCCACCTTCTACACCAACAGGTGGACGGAAAAAAGACGACATTTGGAAGCACTACATAGATATTCCTGATGTGGGTTTGATGAAAACCAATCGAGTTAAATGTCGATTATGTGATAATGAGGTAGTTGGGCTGGTGGCAAGGCTAAAAGCACATTACAATATGTGCAAAAATTCTGAAAATAGACAAATGGATGGTTCTCCATGAGAAAACATGAACCCGTTTTATTTGTCAATTAGAATGTTGTTTAAAACATGTTTAATACGCTGTTTAAAACATTATTAAGTAACAGGATGAAAACAATCAATGTTTTTTTCCTAATAAGTTTTAAACATAGTAATAACATACACTTTTTATAGACTTTTTCCACAGTTATTTATTATTTTATTATTAAAAGTGGAAAAAGTGTATATTATTACTGTGAAACATAAATTTCCACCAAGAAGTTACGGTACATTCAATATCATATAGTTTTAAACATGTTTTAAACACATTGTTTAAAACAATACGTTTTTTTCGTAACAACTCTGGTTTTAACTAGTACAGCTCCCAACGATAACAACTGAATTTGTGTTGTGATTATCTTTTAAAATATAATATGTCTTATTTATAAGGTTTAAATGTATTGTGTGATTTGAAATAAATAAATTATTATTATTATTCCCCCCGATAGTTTGGTGTTGCCGAAAAAGAGATCAGGAAGAGAAATACCACTGTACAACCTAATGAGTATGTTGATATAATAAAAAGTATGCGACTGTTTTTCATCTAAAAGACATTGACGTGTGATTGGAAGACAGCAAGCCAAAAAATCCATAAGGGAACCCAAGGTTTTCACTTTAAAATAATGTCTTGTAAGAGGTTCGTATTCACAAGAATGAACAGTGATTTCAAGGAATTTTAGTGACAGGTGAACTTTTTTACCGAATTGATTCCGGTTCTCGATGTTCCATAACTAAACCAGGCAAATATGCTTCAGACATATCACCAAATCCTATCACGACCTGTCCAAAAAAAAATGATGTAGACAAGCTACTAGCGAAACATTTTGGTAAAGACTGGATACAGAGAGAGGACCTTGACTATGATTTTTTTAGATATGTGTATCGAAATCCGATATTGATATACTTGTACATATTTAAAAATATCGATATATCAAAAATCCGATATTTTAAAAAATATCAACAGCCCTACTGTATTACCACCATATTTGTTAAGTACTAATTCAAAACTTTGGTTACCCTAAAGAAAAGGGATAGCACATACCAATGACATCATCCAAGGACATATTTTTTATCTTCAAACTATTGTTCACTATGCAAACTCCATTAGGGCATAAGCTTCTTAGTTTCGATGCTGATAAGTTCCAAATTGATCCGTAGCAGGATCGTGCGCTAGTACAGCTGTCAGGAGTAGCAAAACCTGTTGATATCGAATTAGTTCCAAATCGATCCGCAGCACGATCGAGCGCTATTTTAAATGTAAAAGTGTCAAAAACTGTTGTGAACACCATAATATGAAGTTCTTGTTACCCTCAATGCAAAACCGACCAAGATCCACGAATGTAATAATCTTTCCAACAGTTACTGTTGGAACTATTTTGGCCAGCTTGTTGTGAATATAGACGGAAAAAAAGAACAGTGCTCTGTAAACCAAGCGTTTTGTGAGGAATGTTTGAGAAACGCCAAGAAAAGAGACCCTAGGAATTCCGCAAAAAACTTTGCTAGCTTCCTATTAGACCCCGACGTGACATTCACATTCTATCGCTCCTCTATAATATAATATACTGTGACCCTTCCACACAGATTTGTATTTAAAAAAATGCTTTAACTTACTATGTGACACCCAAAAATTATCATTAGTCATTACCCTATTCCAGTAATCTGATTCACATTCCTCTACTCTCATTTTCCAAATCCTTTACTGTTCGTGCTGCAGTACTTTGGAACTCACTGCCACTGGAAATTCATCGCGCTAATTCGATTAATATTATTAAAAATTAGTCCAGACGTCATTTCCTAAATAAGCCTTTAATTTGTTTCCATATTATTTTTAAGTTAAATATATACAGTTACCTGGTTTGTACACCTACACAATCTTCTCAATCTCTAATAGACAATTCGATAAACAAAAGGTAAACTGGAAGAGATTGCTTATTAGCAATAAGGGCCGAGACACAAAAACACGACACGGCGTCGTGCGACGCGACGCGTGTTTTTGTGTCCCGGCCCTTAGTTCGCCTTTTGTGAATCATATACATGTTGTTTTATGTAAAATTGATTTTATTTTGTATTTTTTATTGTGCAATAAAGTGTTTTTGTATTTTGTATTGTATTGTATGAAAGTTTATTTTAGGTTTTTTTTTTTTTTGAAGTGAAAACTTCTTTAGCGGCGTTGAGCACTATTGTGGGATGGGTAAAAACCGTGAAACTCGCGCCATGCTGATCGAAAAACCATAGAAAAAGCATAAGACGGTTGGAGAGTAGTTTTTTATTAGTAGAGAGAGTTTTGTCTCGAACTCGAAAACACGAAAACTCGAAAACTCGAGAACTCGAACTCGAATTGTAAGGGTTTCGATTAATTAAAAAAATAGATTTTTTTAAAAATTGATTTTCATAAAAAATAGGTTAAAAAATGCACAACGTTAATAATCAAGTTTTCACTTCTGCCGGCACTCCCGGAGTGCAACCCGTCTTTTTTTTAAGAGCCTATGCTGTCCCACTGCTGGGCAAAGGCGTCTTTTTTTTTAAGAGCCTATGCCGTCCCACTGCTGGGCAAAGGCCTCCCCCAAAGTCTTCCAGTTCTCTCGATCTAACGCCGCCGTAGGCCAACCTGGCTCGTATTTGTCTAGCTCATCGCGCCATCTTTTTCGAGGCCGGCCACGGCGGCGACGTCCATCTCTGGTACGGTACCCATTTTTAGGGTTGCTCATTAAAAATGAATGGATACTATTTAAGCGTTTTTGGAAATTCTACACCCAAGGGTGTGAAATCGGGGTTAAAAGTTTCAATGAAAGTCCGTCATTTCTGAAGTCAAAATACATAAAAATATATTAAAAATCAACAAAACTTGGTTGACTACGGAACCCTAAAACGAAACGAAAGGTTTATAGTTTTATTATTTAAAAGTAACATTGTCCCACAAATAGAACAATCCATATTTTATGACCATCAGATCAAAGTATGAAATCCTTTCCATCACTGTTAGCTACCACTTTCGAGATTTTCGCAGATAAAATAATTGTTGTTCGTCTTATCAAAATGAAGCAACTCACAAAAAATTTGTTTGGTTGTAATAAAAAAAATTGTTCTAGTGAACGGACTATAATAGTAAATGCCTTGCTTAGCATACTTCACGGAGTTTTTATATACCAGAAATATCTTGATGTTGGCCATACACAGATGGAAGTAGACTCTGTCCATGCGTGTATCCAGACAAAACTAAACAATATGGAAATAAAGCTTCTCAGTGACTACGTCTCTACTCTCATTGCATTGTTATTATTATTTTGTTTTAGATGGTCAAACCAAAGAAAGTCCGAAAGACTGCGGAAGAGATACGTCTGCTAAAACGAGAATGCGACCGAAACGTAGAGCACGTATTAAAGCTGACGCTGCTTTGTATGAGGCCTCTAAAGCTAAGCTAAGCCACTACGATTTCACGAATGATCCACCTATTGGTATGGCATCTGAAGCCACCAATAATAGTGGTTCCAGATACGAGACCGTTTTATCCACATTTCCGCAGTCAATAACTGAAGAACAACCGTAGTTTGTAAGAACTAAAACTCCAATAAAGATTTAAAAAAAAAAAGAAGGGCAATGCGCATTCCGCCGCTCTTCTAGAGGAAGGAATGTGGGTAGTTACAAGATTTTTGTCAAAGAAGAGCATTTGTTGGTCAAATAATTGGATTCGACGGCAAGAACCTCAAGTCAAGTTCACGAAAAAAATAAGAGTTATAAGCAAACACACTATTTTTTGTTGGATAGAACCTGGAGATATATTTCCTGTTCCGTGTAATGACGTTGTTGCAGTTTTGATCGAACCTACACCTGGTAGGCGAGGTGAATTGCTTTTTAATAATGTCGATTTTGAAAAATATAGTAATGTACTCTAGAAACCGTTTTTAGCTCAAGCTGAAGTCAATATTGTTGATTTTATATACTTAGTACAAATGTTTTATTCTAATTATAATAAGAAATTATTAAGACTACAATAATCATTAAGAATAGGTCTAAAAACTAAACTAAGCTGTGCAAGTGCAGCATATTCTTTTATTCGCTCGCTTTTTCGTCAGTTTGCTTACGAATGAAACGGAAATAATGGATCATGAAACTGAATTTACCGTTGAACAAACTGGAAAACCTTCAGTGTTCTAGAAAGCGAAAAAAGGTATAGCACATGACTGTGAATACGAGAAAAACAAGAGGGCGAAAGCCCGAGTCACAGGAACGGAATACACCTCAGCATCAGGACGCAATGTGCCAAGACGTACAGCTAAAGGATTTTGTTCTACTGGTTGTAAATACAAGTGCTCTTCAAAACTAACAATGGATGACCAAGAATCTGAGTTTGTGAAATACTATTCATATGAAACGAGCATTGAACAAGATGTCCATTTGATGGGATTAATCACTAGCTGAAATCGAGAGACATCGACCGCGTGACAACTCACAGAAAACGAAACCTCGGTCTGCCTCATTTGTGTATCATTTACGTCTGCTGCTAACGAAAAGAAACATAAGGTACACAAAACTACATTTTTGAATACTTATGACATAAAGGTGGCCAAAATTAGACGTTTTGCAGGCTTTTATAATAAGAGCTGGCGAGGTTTTAAAACGAAAAAATCTTAGGAACACACACCATTCAACCGCAAATGAATTTACATACAACCTGTACTACACTATTTTTAAACAGCATTTTGCACTTTACTTTGGTCGACCACAGGTCGATATAGTTCTTGCAATCGCCTTTATTTGTAGTTGGAAATGTGTGCGTCCCCCCAGAAAGCCCAATCGAGCTAGGTGTATTTTCAATATATCAGAATTTAGAGCAAAAATGGAGCACCTCTTGGTCTAAGATCCGGCCATAGAATGACCTTCACCCATCGTATTACGGGATGAAAATGTTTTTTTTATAAAATTAAATATGTTAAAAAAATTATTTACAGGAGGTTGTCTGAAAAATTTGGTGCAAAGTGTAATTAATTAATAATTAAAAAATGTTTTTTTTTTAAACATTACATTCATTCCCTTACGCAAAAAACTGTATACTAATCGAAAGTATGTAGCTCATAGAATATGCAAACGCTGGGTTGACTTTTTTTTTCCGGTGCAATTATCAGGTAGGCAGCTATATACAGGTAAATCGATTCTAGTAATTTGCAACGATCCAGTTACGCGATAAACCTTATATCAAAATAAAGATAATTTTATTATGAATATAATGACATAAGGTTGGCTGCAAAAAGTTGGTGCTAAATCCCGGTTGTCGATTTTTGAAATTGAGGAAGATAGCGATAGACTACAGTAAGTGTTGAGCATTATTTCGGAGCATCCGGCAATGCATTTTTGTACAAAATGATAAAGTTATGTATGTAGTACATTTATGTAAATTTTGCATATAATAATATTATACATAAATATAAATATTATATATAAATATATATATATATCAGGTAGGCAGCTATATACAGGTAAATCGATACTAGTAATTTTCAACGATCCAGTTACGCGATAAACCTTATATCAAAATAAAGATAATTTTATTATGAATATAATGACATAAGGTTGGCTGCAAAAAGTTGGTGCTAAATCCCGGTTGTCGATTTTTGAAAAACGTAATATTCGTGCGGTTGAATACGTGCGAAACAGAGGTCCGAGGAACGTATCCAGTGCGATAGAAAAGGACGCAGCATTGCAGCTGTGTGTGTGTATATATATATATATATATATATATATATATATATATATATATATATATATATATATATATATATATATATATATATATATATACATATATATATATATATATATATATTTATATTTATATATAATATTATTATATGCAAAATTTACATAAATGTACTACATACATAACTTTATCATTTTGTACAAAAATGCATTGCCGGATGCTCCGAAATAATGCTCAACACTTACTGTAGTCTATCGCTATCTTCCTCAATTTCACAAACAAAGAGCATGCGTACTCTCTTTCTTTCGACGATTGAGCGACACACAGCTGCAATGCTGCGTCCTTTTCTATCGCACTGGATACGTTCCTCGGACCTCTGTTTCGCACGTATTCAACCGCACGAATATTACGTTTTTCAAAAATCGACAACCGGGATTTAGCACCAACTTTTTGCAGCCAACCTTATGTCATTATATTCATAATAAAATTATCTTTATTTGATATAAGGCTTATCGCGTAACTGGATCGTTGCAAATTACTAGTATCGATTTACCTGTATATAGCTGCCTACCTGATAATTGCACCGGAAAAAAAAAGTCAACCCAGCGTTTGCATATTCTATGAGCTACATACTTTCGATTAGTATACAGTTTTTTGCGTAAGGGAATGAATGTAATGTTTAAAAAAAAACATTTTTAATTATTAATTAATTACACTTTGCACCAAATTTTTCAGACAACCTCCTGTAAATAATTTTTTTAACATATTTAATTTTATAAAAAAAACATTTTCATCCCGTAATACGATGGGTGAAGGTCATTCTATGGCCGGATCTCCTACTATCTACAGTCAAGTAAACACTAAAATAAACATTTGCTTGTTGCACGGAACGGCAACGTCGCGCGGTCGTGAAAATCGACAAATTTTGGCGGCTGAAGTGTTTTTCGCTGATAGCGCGAAAAGCGTAGAACCTAGGATTTTGATCTATTTGGAGCATAGTTCTCTCATTCTAAGCTACGATTTGAGATATTTTTGACGACTCTCCGTTCAGTAGTTTCCACGCTCCAAATGGGCTTGCTGACGGGACGCGACGTCAGCAAGCCCGTTTTCAAAGGCCTGTAACTCGAGAACTATTGAAGCTACATTAATATATTTTTTGGAGCAGAGTGCTCTAAATAGGGCTCTAATGTAGAGTTTTTAATCATAATCCAAATCATTACCGTTTCAGAGATCTGCGTGGGCTTGCTGACGGGACAGGACGCCAGCAAGCCCACTGGTTAATCACGTCTAACTCCTTTCACATTCTAGTTACGAAGTTGATTTCACGGGAGCAGAGTGCTCCAATTTTGCTCTAAAATTTGAACCATAATACACGATAGTACTGTCAACGGTTCCCGAGATCTAGCTTGGGCGTGCTGACGGGACAGGACGCCAGCAAGCCCACGGTTTTTAGCTCGCAGCGTCGTTCGTATTAATGCTCCAATTTATTTACTTGACTGTAGAGGTGCTCCATTTTTGCTCTAAATTCTGATATATTGAAAATACACCTAGCTCGATTGGGCTTTCTGGGGGGACGCACACGTTGGAAATGTGAATAGACATTTTCGTTAGTGCGCGTACCCGACGGAGCAGCCAGTAGCGAGCGAGCCATGTACGCGTGTATAGATATGGTCACTCACACAACTGAGGGCGACGCGCACTCGTAGATTGCAATAACTATATCTGTATAAGGGTCGTTCTATTTTTTCGGTCCCATTTGGCCATTTTTGTAGAATCATTTTTTTAAAAGATATTACGACAAAATTTTGTATTTAGGCTTGTGTCTAAATCCAATCTATTTGTATAATCTCAGTTTCATTCTTTAATCTCTTTCTGGTCACTTTGCTAAATTTTTCCCACTACAACTTGTAATTTCACATTGTAATAATAATATCTTATTGAGGCTGGCTTTTGCTTTCGATCTAAAGTAAAAGGTGACTTACACCAGATAATAAAGCCATTAAACTATTACAATAATTGTTTTTCAGTGCCTGGGAATAAACATAATATAGCAAAATGATGACCCGTTCAGCCGTGGCCCGTCGTACCGAGGAACAACTACGTGTGGCCCTCGAGGAGTTAAAGGACTATAAAGACCAATCCCAAACACTGCTGAGGGAAAGAGATGACAATGAAAAAGAGATGTTATCTATCTTGCAGAAAAATATGGAATTAAAATCACAACTTAATAAGTTATATTTAGACTATGAAAATATTCACCAACAAAAAGTGGAACTTCAAAGCATTGTTGACTCTTTTGATCAGTGCAGAGACGAATATGAAGAAACGCTCAAGAACTCTGCTAATCTTAAGAAAAAATTGGACAGTGCTGAGGAATATATACTCCAACTGGAAGACCAATTAGACATTCAGCGATCAAATCAAACACAGATTTTATTCAACCAATTAATAAAAGACAATAAGTGTTCTGTTTTTAACACATCTTGTAACAATATTAGCACCATCGATTTAACTGCAGATGATACAGTACCAGTGTGCACATGTGTCTATGGACAGTAAGAGAAAACTGAAGAAATATGTAAAAATTAAAAGATTTATAAAGAAAGCTCAGCAATTGTCAATTAAAAATAAAAAAGTAGTTACAAAATTGTCTAAAACAACAAAGAATAAAATGTTTTTGAGTGATAAATTGCTGAAATGTTCTAGTGAATTAGAAGATATAAAATATAATTATGAGGCCGATGTATGCAGCCTTCAGGCTGAAATTTCAAGTTTATTGTTTTCATTAGAAAATATTACAAAAAAATATGAATTATCAAAAAAGGAAATACGGGGACATATTTCTGCCATGGATGATTTGCTTGAAATGTTACACTATAATGAGGAACGAGTGAACTCGTTGTTAAAAGTCAATACTATTTCAGAAATTCAAGAAAATCATTTAACTGGAGGAATATCACCTGATATGAAAAGCCAGAAGGTAAATACTGAAAGCCAGACTAATATCTGCCTATTTAGTGATGAAATAGGAAGAGACTTGGGTACATATCTTTATAGAATGTGTGGACAATTGGTCACTAACTTTTGTATGCCCGGAGCTACTTACTGTGAGATAATAGACAGGGCATCAATTATGACTTATTGTCCTAACACCACTATAATAATTCTAGTCGGGAGAAGGGGTAAAGTAAATAAGAAACAGATGACTGATCTTTTAGAGTGTTTATATAATATTAAAAACTTAACAAACATTATATTATTCACTTTGCCCTATATAAAAATGTTGCCAAAAAGCTGTGCTCATGAAAATCAGATTAGATTTAGGTTGAATAGCATTCTCTCTTCAGACCAAGTATAGGGAGCTCCTCAAAATTTATGTTTAGGCAAAGTTACACCAAGGCAAAGTTACACCAAAACAAAGAGATGAGGCATGGCAGTCACTAACTGTGGAATTCAACAATGATCCTGCATGCTCGGTAAGCAGAAGTATGACCCAATTAAACAATAAGTGGGACTACATGAAAAGGAATGCCAAAAAGGTAATAAAATTGTCTAAGGATAAGTAACTTTTAGGTGTATGAATTACTCATGTGTTCATTTTCTTTATTAATTTACAGGATGTAGCTGCTTATATAAAGCACATCGGCAGAGGGGTGGTGGAAACGGTCCTGCTCCACTCAATGACACAAGTCACAACTGCCATTTTAATAGACACAGTCTGTGAATCTGTAGAAGGAACACCATCAAAATTTGATTCCGATAGTTAAGGGATAAGTTATAATAACATTTAAACACACAATATGTATGTTCCAGATTAGTGGGTATGAAATCTAACTAGGTAGTAGTAGGTACCTTCGGAAAGTGAAAACCTTCTTAAGAATACTTATCAGAATATCGGACAATACTTTTTGATCCCACTGCAGGTTCAAATACATAACTGTGTAAGTGTTACTTTAATGCATATTAGTAGATTCTATAATCTCATTTGCCAGTAATTTTTAAACATTTTAATATTTCAGAGACCGTCTCAAGTAACATTATAGTGTTGGGTAATCATACCATCGACTTTTTGTCGCCACCAGCCTCTGTCACCTTACCAGAAGAATGTAGTATGTACTAATTCTATTTTTATTTTACTATTTCTAATTTTCTTTCTATGATTCACCTATTTTCTCGATAATGACGTTCCTCGACGAACTGATTTCGTCTTCGTTCGCCTAGCTGTCGTAAATCATCAGCCAGTTCCAGGTATTGCAGTATTCGTGCCGGATCAGGAAAAGTGCCCGTGCCAGAATTTGAGGCTGCAAAATTTGCACAGTCCCCTTACACTACCGAGAGGGTTTTGTTTTTTGAAGACCACCGTCCACCACAAACAATAATATGACATACCTAGGTATATACCTAGGTATATACTATAGAATTCCAAGAGTTTATGCTAGGGGAAACATAAAATTGTTTTAATGAGGTCATCATTATTAAACCACAATTTATGATTATATTCCGCAGTAAAACTACCATGTGAATACATTCAAACAATACTTATGGTCCTATTGAAATAAATAAAAACACCACATGAAATGCAAGGCAGCCATCTTGGAATAGTTAGTAAATTCATGCACAAAAATTGCAATAGGTATCAAAATATACGTTGTACTAAAAAATACTTACGACTGCGTTAATTTTAAAATTTGTAGCTGCGATGCCTTGTTTGAATCGTTTTCGATAAATTCGCGTTCAAGAAGCACAGACAGTCCATTTCACCTTTCACAAAACGTTATTTTTCATCGAAATTATTAATTTGTGTAGCACTATTTAACACACCTAAAAACTTATAGTATTTTACTTCACAATTTCTTTTATTACACAAAAGAAAAACCTATATTATTATCATAACAAAAATTACCAATTTTTATACCTACGCAAAATAGCAATAGTTCACGAATCACGAATGACATTAGTTTTTTTTTTAATGTAAAGGCTCTCCGATAGGAGTAAAAGTGTTCTGTGTGTAAATGCCTCACTCTACAATGGGGCATTTTCTTATTTTTTTAATTTGATTGTCAAACAGCTTCCATTGTAGTAACTAGATGGCGTATGGGTAGACAACTATCGGTAATACCAGGGAATGCCATCAACAATTACTACAAAACTGGGCAAAAGAATGTAAAACTTGATACATTTCAATTTGAAAAAGACACAATGATATTCCAATGAATAGGATAATAGAGTTATTATAACGATGTTTAAGTTAAAACTCACGGAAAAAATAGCCCTATTTATCGTTATTCACACCAAATGTCACAGGAATTATAAATTTTGGTTCTGACAACATTTTAACTGCACTTGTGCACGATAACGAATATATAATGGCAATTATTTTGCCAATAATAAACATCAAAAACCCAAATAACACAATTTGGGAAAAAATAATAAAAACCACACCAACAATAAAAAGTAGAAGAAGTTCCAAGGTAACATGGCCGCCACAAGGCCGTTCAGTTGTCAGTTGTCACTTTGACAAGTTTTTATTTTAACAGCGTGTTCCTAAACTATTACCAGTATAGTGGCCTAATCGCTTAGGCCAATGATCGCTTAGGTTTATGATATTTTGATTTATATCATACTTGACAGTACACTGATATTTTTTAGAAACACAACCAATATGTAGTCAGTGATGCCGACCTGCAGATAATTTCAGATCGGTGGGGAACCAATAGAAAATCTAGAAGTGTCTACCGTCGCGCCGTCGCGTCTGGTGGAGATGATAAAAAGAAAACAACGCATTTCCATTTCACTAAATTTAGATATCTAGATGATTTAGTAACTAAATTTAGTCAAGTGGAATAACATTTAGTAACTTTCTAAATGTTATTCCACTTGACTAAATTTAGTCACTAAATCATTTAGATATCTAAATTTAGTGAAATGGAATAAGCGCTTAAGTTGTACTTATCCGTTCGTATGTTGATGTACCGGCTCCCGGTATAAACACATATTAGCCCGTTTCGTTGACATACCGGGAGCCGGTATTTTAACACCTGAAAGTGTGTTCTGTTTTTCGCGCTCTAGAGTGGAGTGCACCTTACTAAATTTAGACGTCTAAATGATTCAGTTACTAAATTTAGTCAAGTGTTAGTTATTTTTATTTCCTCCTGTCATTTTAACATTTGACATCCCGCCTTTATTGGTGTTGCCAGCTGCGGTTTTATGTTTCGCCCATTTTGTTGCAAGTTCCGATTCAGACTCATTTTCGTTATATTATTATGTCACTGATGCCATTTCTGGTTCCATATCCATCAGCTTGGTCTTGATGGCGTCGGCTGTGATTTGAAGTCCGGAGTGTTCTATTGTCACAATCACGAAAATCTATCCGGCAATCCGGCCAACATCAATGATCCAATCCACTGATCTGTTATATCGAACCTGTTCCACTCAATCTTTGCGATATTTCCACAATTTGAGTCACGTAGGCGGTCATATTTTCATAGTTCTCTCGTCGTATTGAAATAAGATGTCGCGACAAAGAAATCTTCCTCGAAAAACCTGAGTCGTCAAACAGAGATTTCAGTTTATCCCACAACTCTTTTGAGGTCTTTATCTGCCTGATGTGCACGTACAAAGCTGGATCGATGGTTAGAGATAATTTGGCCCGCGTCTTCGCATCACCCGGGTTAAATATCTCTTCCTCGTCTTGGAAGGCATGTTATATATTTTAACATGCCTTCCAACACGAGTCAATTTTCAACTACAAATGTCCACTCATCGTAGCTTAGCTATCCCGGCCCTTCAGCTTAAGCGCTTATTCCACTTATCCTAGGTAGGACCCTAGCTAGGATCCTAGCTTTCTAAATGTTATTCCACTTGACTAAATCGGAAACGATTTAGGATCCTAGCTAGGATCCTAGCTTCTAAAGGTTATTCCACTTGACTAAATCGGAAACGAATTAGGATCTAGGAACCTAGCTAGGATAAAGCGCTTATTCCATTTCACTAAATTTAGATATCTAAATGATTTAGTGACTAAATTTAGTCAAGTGGAATAACATTTAGTAACTTTCTAAATGTTATTCCACTTGACTAAATTTAGTCACTAAGTCATTTAGATATCTAAATTTAGTGAAATGGAATAAGCGCTTAAGAGGAATAAGCGCTTAAAGCGCCTAATCCAGTTCACTAAATTTAGAAGTTCTAAATGATATAGTGACTAAATTTAGTCAAGTGAAATAACATTTAGCAAGCTAGGATCCTAATTAGTGTACTAAATCGGAAAAAGCGTGGCTTCTAGAGCGTTTATTCCACTTATCCTAGCTAGGATCCTAGCTTTCTAAATGTTATTCCACTTGACTAAATTTTTTAGGATCCTAGCTAGGACTTCCTAGCTAGGAAGTTCTAACTGGCTAAATCAGTGTTGCCAGATCGTTTCAACCTTTTATCATTAGTGGGAACTGGGAACTGCTAATTTATCTGTATTAAAGTCAACAAAAAAATAACCCATAAATAACCTATTTATCATTGCCTTGCCTTGCCTTGCCTGATGATGCCCTGATAAGGTGATAAATGATAATCGTATAATAAATAAAAATATACTTAAATTATATTTATTTTAAGTATAAATACATAATAAAATCTAATAAAAAATTGAACACACTAAAGGGGAACGCAGATTTGGCTGCACCGCACGCACCGCAGTCGCCGTATTTCGAATTCTTTATATGAAGTTATAGGCAAGCTCGCATACCTACCCGTGCCGCAGTATTCGCAACTTCTACATTCTTTATATGAAGAATTCGAAATGCGGCGAGTGCGGTGCGTGCGGTGCGGCCAAATCTGCGTTCACCTTAAAGGCCTGTTCCATTACTTCCTCATAAAGTGCCAGATAGGCTATCCGCAACTCTTTTGACAGATGCTCCATACTTAATCAGTTGTCAAGTTAAGTTGTGGATAGAATATCCGGCACTTATCAGGAAGTGGTAAAACAGGCTCTTAAAATTATAAAATAAAAACATGGCAATATGATAGAAATATGTAAGTAGGTAGGGTATATTATTTTCATTTGTATTTTTTTTTGTTAATAAGGTCAGTGGTCGTTATTCTGTATATAAATTCAAAAAAATATCCATTAGTTACTCATATTTTTAAACAAATATGTTTAACCTTAGTTTGACCTTCAATGACGTCATCACTGGAAGGCATACTTTAAATTAGCAATAAACTCGGCCAACATTACGTTTTGAACTTTTGGTATGCTTCTCGAATCAGTTTTCACATTAATAAGAGACCTTGCATTCATTTAACACCTTGTTGATTCTTGACAATGCTCTTTTTTGACGTGATAACGTCTTATATTTCGATATGGGGTGCGCGCCCGAAAAACATGACAGTTCATGCGGCTTTACTTCGCTGACAGAAGCTCTGAGGCGTTCCATTTACACTTTCAAGTCTTTCAACAACCGTATGGCCCACCTGGGCCGCGCTCTTTGTTTCGATTATATTACGTATTTCGATGACTTAGAGAATACTTTTGTATGAAGAAGTTTGGTTAGTTTTGATACATTGACCACACTCTGAATGAAAAATAAATACACAATCTGTGAGCTATTAGTATTATTTCGGCTATTTAAAATAGTGCTCTATTTCCTACGTGTCAAGGTATGACTTGTGCTTTGTTCGAAGATTTTACTGGATTTCACGAATGTATGTAGCGTTTTGTATTGAGAATAGTTTATTTTACTCATTATAAATATTTTTAGACAATCATTTGAAAGAAATACATCGAAATAACTTTAGGTTACAGTCGAAAAATTCTTTAGCATCATACGTTTATGGTTAAAACACTCAAGCCCCATCCCCACTCGCGTGCGAACCGCGCGCGACGCCGCGAAATTTCCGCGAAACGTGAGTGTGGATCCGGTTCGCATATTTTTCGCACTTCGCGGCTGGTTCCCCGGCCGCATCCACACTCGCACGCGAACCGTGCGCGACGCCGCGGCGCCGCGAAATTTCTGCGAAGCATGAGTGTGGATCCGATTCGCATATGTCTCGCACTTCGCGGCCCGTTCCCCGAATGTTGTCGGTTTTCTGTCCCGCGACAAAGGGTTTTTTTTAATCTTTATTTTAATAAGGGCTTTTGCCATACAAGACATGCCAGCATTGTTTAGTGAACAGATAATACAGTCTGTCAAGAAAGAGTAGACGCGCGGAATACGAAAGAGTGCCGTTGTGTTTTTGTATTATTTTCCTAAAATTGTGTTATTTCGGTTTTTAATGTGTAATGTTGGTAGAATATTAACCATTACGTATTACGATTTACGTACGTCCTCACAGAAAACCGGCGTTGACGTCGGAGAGCCATGCTTCGACATGAATGGGCCGGCTCGACCGGAAAAATACCACGTCCTCACAGAAAACCGGCGTGAAACAGCGCTTGCGCTGTGTTTCGCCGAGTGAGTGAGTTTACCGGAGGCCCAATCCCCTACCCTTTTCCCTTCCGTACCCTCCCCTATTCCCTTCCCTACCTTCCCCTATTACCCCTTAATCAGAAGAGCTGCAGGTGCGTTGCCAGCCTTGGCAACGCACCTGCAGCTCTTCTGATGCTGCGAGTGTCCATGGGCGACGGAAGTTGCTTTCCATCAGGTGACCCGTTTGCTCGTTTGCCCCCTTATTTCATAAAAAAAAACATTAAAAATTTGATGTCGTGCACAAGTGTGGGCAAGTGATACAACTTCAAGAAACGTGCCATTTTGTGTTCCCTCCAAAACTCCGTCGAAAGTTTTAGTAATGGGTCTACCACTTTACTAAAACAACTGACTTGACTCGTTGACTTTACTGACTACTTTTTAACCGACTTCAAAAAAAGGAGGTTATCAATAATTCGACGCGTATGTATGTAATATTTCCAGAACTGTCCAGTTTTTTTATATGTTAATCTATAGCAGCTTCTGAACAAATGTTCCAAATTTCGAAAGTGTATGTATGTATGCATTTGGCATCACACAGCATTATAATATTATGATATTAATGTAACTAGATCACAATAACTGTACCACTCAATACTGTTTATTATTATGATGTTTCGTGTGATGCTGGAAATAAAAATATTCTTATTCTTATGTACGTATGTATGTTTTTATTTTTGTGCGCGCATATCTCTGGAACTACAAGTCCGATTCAAGTGATTCTTTTTTTTGTTGTACTAGTTATTGTTCAACTTAGGGAATGCTGCAAGTTTCATCAAAATCGGTTCAGTAGTTTTTGACATAGGGAATTTTAATGCTACGTAATTATTTACGTTGAAGTCGGTTTTATCTTTTTAAAATACTATTTTTAGACTTTTACTAGACTTTTGACTTGACGATCATCTGGAAAAACAACTTTTTGTAAACTTTTCACGATTGTTTTTTCCCGCCATATTTTACTTGACACTGGCCATTCTTAAAAAGCCGAGTGCCATATTATGAAAAAAGTAGACGCGCGGGAAATTTTTCAAATAAAGAACGCTTAAAGCGCGGACATGTCGCGAACTTTGAGAGGATTTGGTAGTAATGTGCGATCCGCGCCGCGATTTGCGCCGCGATCCGCGCCGCGGTCCGCGGCGTGCCTTCGCGCGCGAGTGTGGATCGGCAGTCACACTGACACACAAAAAAAGCCGCGCATGCGCAGTTGAACCACCAAACGAATACTTGTAATCTGTGGTTGGTATTACTCTGTGATGTCATTGATCTATGGTTGTAACTTGTAAGCGCCATTTTCATAGCCTTTTGTTGGTTTTCCATTAATTTCTCTGTAACAACTCTGTAAATTTTTCATCATAATTTTCTTTCCTAGTGTTTCACATTGGATAAATTGAAATGTCCAAACGAAGAATTGAAGTTATGGATCCTTTTATAAAAAAGAAGAGGCAAGTGTTTTCTCAGTTCATTCTAAAGATTTATGTTGAAATGAAACACGCATTCTTATAATTTTAGAACGCGCTTTTATAATAAAGAGTTAAATACTGTTTTCTTTTTGTGTAGTCAAAATATTGAATATTCAAATTTAATCATAGTATTATCTACTTATATTTTTAGTCAAGGGGGTAACATACAATAATACTTTTGGGCTTTTAGGTATTCTAGTTGTCAATGTTTTGCCCACATGGGGACAGTCGTTATGGTTGATTATTACCTATTTGTACCATTTAATATTTGGTCAGTCTTATGTTTCTATGTAATGTGAATTCGCAGATCCAATTATGCACAAGGCATTGCTGTCATGCAATGAACTTAATGTAGCAGTAAAATGTAAATTAAAGTTTATAAAAAACCAGTAACAAGCTAATTTAAAAATCTAGAGAAGAAGAAAGAGGCGATTTAGAAGACAGCTGATCAAACTGCTTTCCTACAGAAAAAGCACTTAATCATATTATTATTATAATATTCATATTTAATGCTCGAAAGGGAGGAGAGGGCTGCTGCTTTAGCAAAATCTGGAGGCAGTAGTGAGTCGTCAGAAGCTGTGGCTACTGTTAGCTCCAGCGCATCAACCACAACCAGTACCCCTGGAATCAACCCTTATACAGGTATGGAATTTCTAAAAATTATTTACACTGTCTAGTTGTGATGATAAAAACCATAATATTTTTTGATAACTTTGGTCTTATTCAACCTTAATATTAAACATAACATTTATGTTTCAATATTTTATTAATGGTTTCAGTTTTCTTTATGTAAATGAGGATGAGAATTTTGTGTGGGACTAAAAATATTTATTACAAATCATTAAGCCGGTGCATAGACAAGCAGTTTTATTGCACAATATCACGCAAAATATTTATTGTACAACCAATTTGACAATAAAATTTAAAGGCGGATGCATTCAATAATAACCCTAGACGTCAATCGGTCAATGTCAGGTCAATAATATTGCACAATAAAATTGATAGTTTAGGGGCCCGCTTAAAGCCAGCTTGTTTACATCTTTATTTACTTAATTTTTTAATGGCAATGATTATAATATTTTATTATATTACTAGCTGCCCCGGCAAACCTTGCTTTGCCATAATATAAAGTATTTCGCCCATTTTATTTTATTGACTAGTTGTTCCGCGCAGCTTCGCCTGCGTAATTTAGGAATTGCATGCAACCATACATTTTTACGTACATTTTCAAAAAATAGCCTATGTCCCTTCACATGGGCTATTCTTCATGTTTGCCAAATAACATAAATATTGCTCCCTAGTAGTTCCAAAGTAATAATTAATAAGCAATTTTCATATAATATCCCCCGTTTTTCCCACATTTTCCTCTATTTCTTCGCTTTTATTACTTGTAGCATGATAAAATATAGCCTATAGCCTTCCACGATAAATGGGGCTATCTATCACTGAAAGAATTTTTCAAATGGGACCAGTAGTTCCTGAGATTAGCGCGTTCAAATAAGCCCTTTCAAATAATTTTCCCCCGTTTTTTCCTCATTTTCCTATATTTCTTTGCTCCTTTTGGTCTTAGAGTGATAAAATATAGCCTTACTCGATAAATGGGCTATTAGCACTGAAAGAATTTTTGAAATCGGACCAGTAGTACCTGAGATTAGCGCGTTCAAACAAACTAACAAACTCTTCCGCTTTATAATATTAGTATAGAAGTGACTAAATAAGTATGTCACCATGTAAACAATGGTCACCATCAGTATAGAGTAATAATTTACTATTATATATTCACCAAATGCAAATCAATATAAAAAGTACTCAGTAGTCGATTCTCAGACCCACTGAATATGCATATTATAAATTTGGTTAAAATCAGTAAAGCCGTTTCGGAGGAGTACGCAGCCTAACATTGTGACACAAGAATTTTATATATAAGATAAGCAAGTAGTTATCTAAAATATTTATGTTACATTATACATACTATAATATTTTGAAAAATTTTAAAGTTCCAAAATGTATACTATAAACAAATTAAATATTAAAACAATGTCCGACTTGCACTTGAAATATTTTGATTGCATAAAATTATTTGTGTCATTCAGGTCTAAGTATACATAAAAAAATAAGTATTACAATTTTATTCCAGGTTTACCCCACTCACAACGCTATCATGAACTATTGCGTCGCCGACTTGGACTTCCAGTTTGGGAGTATAAAAATGATTTCATGAGACTACTCAACACTCACCAATGTATTGTACTCGTTGGTGAAACAGGGTCCGGTAAAACCACACAAATACCCCAATGGAGTGTGGAATTTGCTGCAATCTCAGCTGGAAAAGCATGTGGAGTAGCATGCACACAGCCTAGAAGAGTGGCTGCTATGTCAGTAGCACAAAGAGTTGCAGAGGAGATGGATGTTGCACTCGGCCAGCAAGTTGGGTACAGTATACGTTTTGAAGATTGTTCTGGACCCCAAACCCTTCTGAAGTATATGACAGACGGTATGTTGTTGCGTGAGGCCATGTCTGATCCCATGTTGGAGCATTATAAAGTAATTCTTCTCGATGAAGCCCACGAAAGGACATTAGCCACTGATATATTGATGGGAGTACTGAAAGAAGTTATCAAGCAGCGGCCAGATTTAAAGTTGGTTATTATGTCTGCTACTTTGGATGCTGGAAAATTTCAACAGTATTTTGATAACGCTCCGTTAATGAATGTACCTGGACGTACACATCCTGTTGAAATATTTTATACTCCACAACCTGAAAAAGATTACCTGGAAGCTGCAATTCGTACTGTGATACAAATACACCTCTGTGAGAAAATATCTGGCGATATACTTTTATTTTTGACGGGACAGGAGGAGATCGAGGATGCATGCAAACGAATAAAACGTGAAATTGATAATTTGGGACCAGAAGTCGGAGAGTTAAAATGCATTCCACTGTATTCAACTTTGCCTCCGAACTTGCAACAGAGAATTTTTGAGCCACCCCCACCGAATCGATCCGAGGAAGCGATCGGTAGAAAAGTTGTAGTTTCCACAAATATAGCTGAAACTTCCTTGACTATTGATGGAGTAGTGTTCGTGATCGACACTGGGTTCTCGAAGCAGAAGGTGTACAACCCGAGAGTTCGTGTGGAGTCCCTGTTGGTGTCTCCCATTAGTAAGGCATCGGCGCAGCAGAGAGCGGGCCGTGCCGGGCGAACTCGCCCTGGGAAGTGCTTTAGATTGTACACAGAGAAGGCGTACAAAACGGAAATGCAAGACAACACTTACCCTGAGATCTTGAGGTAACCCTTGAAGAAGGAAGTTCACGTTTTTGTTCAGTAAGAATGTGTTATTTATGATTTTCAGGGGTCAAATTCGTTTTGCCCAAAGTCAAAGTACGAAATTCAATAAACATTAAATGTACACATTTTCTGTAATGTGGATTTGTCGAAATTGCCTCAAATTCAGAAAGATGTGCTTAGTTTTGTACTTATATTACTTTCCTATTGAAAGATCTATTTTCTCAAATGAAATCTATGTATTTTAATACATAGCTTTTTCCTTATTATCATAATATTATGAGTAGTACATAATATTTTTGCAGTAAGTATTACTATTGACCTTGTAGTATGAGTAACAGGATTGAAAAGTGGTTAGCCGGGTCTGGCGACCTTTCTATTTACTCATAAAGTTAAATAGCCTACAACAGTGTTTTTCAACCTTTTTCGTGGTGCAATTGATATGAAAACAATTTCGCGACCCTCGACCCTTTACTTTTTCATCAAGTATGTATAGCTCTAGTGTATATGTTAAGCTCAAAGACCGAAATCGCTCAGTGAGCGAAAAAATAGTGGTCACAGTGAAACAGCCAAGACGCGAAATTCGTGTTGTGGCTCTAATGAAAACGGCCACGACGCGTTCTGGCAATCACAAAAAGACCATAACGCGAAATTCGTGTTGTGGCTGATATTCGTCGTTTTTCTTGATTTGTTCTTGATTGATTAATCGTCCATATGTTGCGACTTGCGCCAGACAGACAGACAGTAATAATATGGATTAGTACGGATTAATATCCGGATTATGGAACTATGGATATTTTATTAATAATAATGATAAACACGTTATGCAGGGATTTAGTAAAAGAATAAATATTTTTAGTAGTATGCGTTGCGATTCAAATATAATCTTCCATACCTAGCCTACTACCTACCTATGGACGATTAATCAATCAAGAACAAATCAAGTAAAACGAATAGCATATCAGCCACAACATGAATTTCGCGTTATGAACTTTTTGTGACTGCCAGAACGTGTCGTGGCCGTTTTCATAAGAGCCACAACGCGAATTTCGCGTCGTGGCTGTTTCACTGTGACCACAACGCGTTGTGAGCTATTTTGCTGCTTACTGTCACAGGTTACGCAGTCAAATTTTCAATTTTCATCAATCTGATTGATGGAATATTGATGGTTATAAAATGTTAATATTAAAAATACGATCAATCCATCTATCCATGGGTTAGACGATCAAATTTTCGTCAATCTGTACCGGATTGATGTATCAGATTGATGAAAATTTGACCATGTAACCTGTGACACTGAGCATTTTTGGTCTTTGAGTGTAACAACAGACATGATGAAAAAGGTAAAGTACCTACCTAATATTATATCAATAGTTTTAAACTTTGTTGTTTTTTAATGAAATAGTTTTCTCGACCTCTGGCACTCCCAGAAGAAACTTTGCGATTGCGACCTACAGATTGAAAAACACTGGCCTACAACATAAGTTTGATTGTTCATAAGCAATCATCTAATGCCTCACCCGCATTACACTTGCAGATCAAACTTAGGATCTGTAGTTTTGCAGTTGAAAAAGCTGGGCATCGACGATTTGGTGCATTTTGACTTCATGGACCCACCAGCACCGGAGACATTAATGAGAGCTTTGGAATTGCTCAACTATCTTGCTGCTCTTGGTAAGTTGTATCTTTATTTCCTAAGGCTGGTTTTAGGCTCTTGCTGACCGTCGCGTCGGTATAGGAGCTAGTTCACACGGCACGTTGCGTCAGCGTTGCGTTGACGCAGCGCTACCGTTTGAGGCATAGCCGGTCACACATGCGCTGCGTCATTGCAGTGTTATTACGAAGCAGTGACGTTAAGACGTCAACACCCGCGTCCCGCTTCGTCTCGGGGGCTGCTGTCCGTCATGTGTGCCGTGTGAACAACTTGGTTATTTGTATGTAAAACAACGCAACGGCAGTGCTGCGTCGACGCAACGCGCCTTGTGGACAGGATCTTAGTATGGAATATCAGTGCAGACTGCGTTGCGACTGCGTAACTCAAAAACGCTACCAAGAATTTCATACATCTCGGGCCTTCGGCAGTCAGCACCGACGGTCAGCGTGGGCCTCAAATCATCCTAAGTCTTAGGGCTTTCTTAAGATAGGTCTTAAAATACACCATACAAATCAAATGCACACAAAGATACAGTTGAATCTTACAAGAGCCTTTAAAATGCCACCTTATGACCTAGGCAGGTTTCATTTTCTACCAACATTAGAGCAAAATAGAACGGCGTCGAGCAAAATGTAACCTATAGCCTAGGACCTCATCATAGTGGCATTTTATAAATTGTCGATCGCAGTCACTTGCCGCGTTGATTGGAACTGCATCTTTAATAGACACTTTTGCAATTATAATATCAGTTAGATATAAGACTACAAACAAGTGGTAATACGATCTGCAAACCCTCAAGAAAAGAGCATATTCCTGCTTAAAAGGCCGACTTCGCACCTGCAGCTCTTCTAATGTTGCGAGTGTCCATGGGCGACAGTAGTTGCTTTGCCGGTGACCCGTTTGCTTGTTTGCCCCCTTATTTTATATAAAAAGTGACAACATTCTTTAAAAGAGCTTGTCCGCTCTATGTGTATTGTTCTCAGATGACGATGGCAATTTGACTGACCTCGGGGCCGTGATGGCGGAGTTCCCGTTGGACCCGCAACTCGCGAAGATGTTGATAGCCAGCTGCAACCACAACTGTTCCAATGAGATACTCTCCATCACCGCTATGTTGTCAGGTAATATTTAATACTAGATGTGATTTTTAAAGTGAAATTTGTGGCTTATGTCACTTTTTATAAAAAAATCAATAAAAAAGTGGCTTCTGTGTGAAATAAAGTATTTTAAATAAGTATATTTCGCGGGAATGGTATTGCAAAATAAATATGTAGATGTGCATATAAAATGTAGTAATAATAGTATGAAATTCGCTAATTAATGTCGATTGTTTTTTTGTATGGGAAACAAACCACCTTAAGGGCCCTTCCACATGACGTTTTTTACGCTCGTTTACGTATCGATACAAACGCAAGTTGAACGCTCAGTAAACGCAAGGAAGCCTAAAGTTTTAAACTTTATATCTACCAAAACGCGATGAAAACGCGCAGAAGACGGGCGTGTTAAATAATTAATAATAATATATAATCAATTCATAATTATGTACTTAAACCGTATTTTTAAAACCTTAGCTGAAATAATTTATTTAGAATTAGAAATATTCAAATGCTAAAAATGTAAATATAAAAATAATCATTTTTAATTATTCTAATATTTAATGTCATAATTAATTAATGATAAGTCTAAAAATGACATTATTTTACTAGGTTGCTTTATTTTTGTAACAGGTTTTACAAATTGTTAAAATACTTCCGGTATAAAATATTTCCGCTAGTCTGATTAATGTTTTATTAAAGTTAATTATTATGATAGTAACTTATTTAAAGTACCTAAAATAAGATTATTAGTAAAGAATATTTGTTATATTTTACCAATGTATTTACAAATTTTTATAGTATTGTTTAAAATACTTCCGGTAATATACCGGAAATATTTCATCGATTCTGTAATAATTATTATTTAATATTAAGACTGTCAACTGTTAATATCCGTTTGGATGGAATAAAAACGAGAGTCAATAGTGAATAAGTTTAGTTTGTGTCGAGACTCGAGAGACTGGAGCAACTAGAGAAATAAGATAAGTATTGTACTTTACTGATATTTTTTAATAATTTAGGTACTTGTTGTATTTTTGTATAAATAATATAAGTAAACGATTTATTTAAATGTTTGATGTTTGATTATTTTAATATTATTTATGTAAAGAGTTGAAAAGAATTTAAATTTAATAAAATAATTAATTTGGGTAAATTAAAGGACTCTTATTGAAATAAATTATGAATTTAGAAATTAAATTGTCTTATTTTCCTATTATTAAAAAAAAAGACAAACTTAACTATTTTTATAAATATAAATTATTAATTAATTAATAAGCGCATCAGAAACGCATCGTCACTGGTGCGCAAAAAAGTGTGGAAGGGCCATAAAAATAATGCGTCTTGAGTTCAAGTTAATCCTTGACTTTGTAGACTATAAGCCCATGAAGAAAATTAACGGGTGAAATTAAGGCTCCTCTCGCGAAAAAAACGTGCAGATGAAACTACTTTTCATCGGCATTAACAGAGAAATTATATCTGAAAAAAATAATTAGTAATCTACATGATATGATACGTAACGTGGTTTTGCCATATTTTTTCTATCGGTATCATATATATGAAAATAATCGTTGAATGAAACCACTTTACTCCTTCATTATTTATCAAAAGAATATGTAAAAATATCTACTGCTTTGCAATACATAAGTTGATAATTTGGTTTTTTTACTTTTTTGAAATATGTATTATATTAAGCCTTAAAAAGGTTTTTTCTCCGGTGGCGGTGGTGACCATACGGTGGCGGTTACGACGCCTTTTTAAGGCGTCGTAACCGCCACCGTATGGCCACCGTAGAAGGCGCGCTGTTATGAATGTTATTTTAATGTCATTTACGTCGATATTTGCACTGACAGACAATGATCAAGGTCATTGGCGGATATAGAGGCCTTAATGAACGCGAATATAAGTAATGATATTAAGTTTTGTAGGAACTTGGAAGTCTCTTTATCGTTTGCTAGTTTTAGGCTACATGACGTCACTTAAAAAGGCTTACAGCGCCCTCTAGAGGACATAAAGAAGTGTTAGCGGATGTCAATAGCCGCGTACTGACTAAGCGAGCCGCCTCGCCGCGGCAGCCTCGCGCGCATTTGCTCGGTCGGTCAGTACGTGTTAGTGCGCGGCAAACGTCCGAGGCGCCTTTGAGCATCGACCAAAAACCGACAACTTTTGGCTCGGCCGCGGCACGCTCGGGCAAGGCAGCGAGGCGGCTCGCTTGGTCAGTACGCGGCTAATGGGCAAGCTACATGATATTATATTTATGTATTTAAATCGGTATAATATTATGTTCGTCACTTTATATAATTTTGATTTGTGATAATTATATTTTAAATAGTAATAAGTCAGGTACTTGATTTTGACAAATAGATTATTTACTTTCGTTATAACTTCCTCTTCACATATTTCAATATATTGTTACGTGCTAGGGGTTCGAAGACTCGGAGAGAAAGAAAACCTGGTGACTCTCTTGAAGACTTTATTCACAAACACTAGCTCACACTATCACTGAGTCCAAACACTAAGCACTAGATCCAAATCACTGAGCACTATCACTGTCCTAGGTCGTAGCCGAGTCACTATCACAATCACAATCACTCACTATTGATCACTTGTTTTCGCTCCGAAGTCGCCTCGAAGATAGCTCAGATAAAACTGAATCGCCGGCTCGACTGTCTGCGACTATTTATACGGGCCGGATCGAATCTCAGAAGATTCCGGAACATCCCAGAATAAACCCGATATGCGTAAACAAGTATCAGATATTTCTAGAAAGTACTCGTAGGTACATACACCTAGCGTCATCTAGTAGCGAGTAGGGGATTTACGTTGCCTGTGTTCCCTTGGTAGGTTCGCTGGCCTGACGCTAGATGGCAACACGTGTCCGAATCCGTAACACTACTCCCCTCTTAGAGATGCTCGTCCCGAGCATCACTGTTACTGCCGCGCCACGCTGTCCTGGTATGCGGCCCCTTCACGTCAGCGCAAGAAGTACATTCGTGGCACCAATTCTGCACATCATCTCGCCAATGCAACCAGAAGAATCGTTCTCGCACTTTCCTCAGCATCCTCTTGACACCTAGATGACTCCCTGATACACCCTCATGTATCTCGCAGAGAACATCTGGTACTCTCGCCCTTGGGACAATTATCTGGAAATAGAACTCTCTACCGTTAGCCCATTTCCGGTAGAGTATTCCGTTTTGAAGTATCAGACTGTCCCATTGCTCCCAGTACGCCTTAGTGACAGCGCCAGTGGGTGCAACCTCACTCCAGTTTGGTTTTACGTCACCGCGTTTCTTCCATGTGATGATGTGCCGAAGGTCGTCATCTCTTTCCTGAGCCTTCCTCATAGCATCATTTTCCAAGAGACCCAAAGTATTTGTCTTTGTTCTTCCGCTCCGTGCCTGGGAAGTAACAGTTATTGGGGCTCTCTCCACATTGTCCAATACTCGCCACCTAGTCCTGGATTCTATTCGTTTCCCCTTATCCCGGGCAGGGAACGAAACTGCTTGCTTCCTCAGCTCCTCTATCTGTTCCTCGATCCTTTCCATCCTTGCCATCTGGGTCTTCTTCTGCGGGCAGTTGAGCTGAAGATGGCCCCTCTCACCGCACTTATAGCATATAGCTTCAAATCTTTTCCTCGTAGGAGCCTTAACTTGCTTGATTTCCTCAGAGACCCTGTGGATCTTATGGGTCTGCCGTATGTCATGGCGAACAGCCTCGACCTCCAAAGCATGCGCCAATGCTTCCTTTAGCGAGGCATGGTGACCAAGTCTTACTGCAGCTCTGACCTCCAGGTCTTTGATTCCGTCGACAAATCCTTGAACAATATTTGAGTCGACCATCTTGGTATCAGCTCCGGGGTACGCCTTCCTGACGAGTTTTTCAATTTCCAACGCCCATTGTTGAAGCCCTTCTTCTGAGCGTTGGACTCTATCACGCAGTTGGGCACGAAACACGTGCTCCAGGTGTCGCTCCCCGTATCTGGATTCCAGTGCCTCCATCAGGTCTTGGAACCCATTTCCCGTATGTGGCAGTGCCTCCAGGACCGACAAAGCTTGCCCTCTGAGTGCCACAATGAGAGCGGTCAGGCATTGCTCTTCCGTCCATCCGTTTACGGTAGCAACAGTCTGAAATTGCCGACGATAAGCGTTCCAAGAAGTAGTGCCATCGTACGGCGGCACCTTTACTCTTGGCCCTTGTGCCACACCAGTTGCTCCACTAGACACCGCAACTCCCGTAGTTTCAAGGCGCACTACTCTCTTCTGCAGTTCAGTGAATCCGGTTTTCAAATTTTCCACAACCGACTCTAACCCGGTAACTCGTTCTTTCATTACGTCGACATCTTTACGAAGCTTAGTCACCGTGTCACTGACATCCTTTATTGCCAATAGCGCTTTTTCTTGGAGGTCCTTTTGTTGCTCTTGAGACTCCATCATTGCCCTTTGAGAATCTTGTAAAGCGTTGAGCTTGCGGTCTTGGGCATCTTGCAAAGCCTGAATTAACTCAATTATGCTTTCTAATTGAGGAGCCATTTGAGGGGCCGTAGAAACTACGCGCGTGGCAGGATGGATGGAGCTAGTCGACGGAGCCTGAGCAGGCGGGGCCCAGTGGGCGGGGCCAGTGGGCGTGGCCTGAGTGGGCGTGGCCGGGTGGGCGGAGCCAGTGGGCGTGGCCACGCCCAAAGTGGGCGGGGCCTGAGGGGCGTGGTCAGTGGGCGGGGCCTGGTGGGCGGGGCCAGTGGGTGGGGCTTGGTCCCCAGTGGGTGTGGCCTCCGCAGCACGTTGTGCCCTTGTCCTGACACTTCCCTTGAAGTCCTCACTCGAAGTCAATGGCATCTCCAAATCCCACTTCTGACACCAGTTGTTACGTGCTAGGGGTTCGAAGACTCGGAGAGAAAGAAAACCTGGTGACTCTCTTGAAGACTTTATTCACAAACACTAGCTCACACTATCACTGAGTCCAAACACTAAGCACTAGATCCAAATCACTGAGCACTATCACTGTCCTAGGTCGTAGCCGAGTCACTATCACAATCACAATCACTCACTATTGATCACTTGTTTTCGCTCCGAAGTCGCCTCGAAGATAGCTCAGATAAAACTGAATCGCCGGCTCGACTGTCTGCGACTATTTATACGGGCCGGATCGAATCTCAGAAGATTCCGGAACATCCCAGAATAAACCCGATATGCGTAAACAAGTATCAGATATTTCTAGAAAGTACTCGTAGGTACATACACCTAGCGTCATCTAGTAGCGAGTAGGGGATTTACGTTGCCTGTGTTCCCTTGGTAGGTTCGCTGGCCTGACGCTAGATGGCAACACGTGTCCGAATCCGTAACACTATAATTATCTTAGTACATGAATTAATATTTACAATTATATACTTAACTTATAGTACGAAATACGACTGCAAAACTGTGCAGGTATCGAGTACACGTTTCAAAAACCACATTTTTACAAATATTTATGATAAGGAGAACCTATTTCTACTGGGGTGCCAGTCCAAATGTGGCCGCAACTATTTTTAAATATTTTTTAAAAAATTGAGTTTGCGGGATAAAATGTTTTCATCGGGTATTGAAAGCAAACATGGTTCATTTCACGGCAATGAGTATAGAGATTTAGAAAAATCCGGTGTATTGGTGTATTGGTGTAATGTAATGTATTTGAACCGATGGTTAAGTACACTAACATGATGTACTATCACTATCCTCGTTAAACCCGTAATGTTACGCGCTAGCTCCCTTTTCCTCAACCATCGATAGTTTGCCATCTTTGACAGCCGGCACCCCTTATTTGCGGCCAGATTTAATTAGGCACACCTTTATTATAATAATAAGAGGAAAATAAGCTTCCATTTGATATGTAAAAGATCAATATACGTTATGGATGCAATAATGTTTCGGAATGGTACCTGTTCACAGAGTTGCGGCCGGGTGCCTAACGGCACACCGGATTTTTCTAAATCTCTATACTCATTGCCGTGAAATGAACCATGTTTGCTTTCAATACCCGATGAAAACATTTTATCCCGCAAACTCAATTTTTTAAAAAATATTTAAAAATAGTTGCGGCCACATTTGGACTGGCACCCCAGTAGAAATAAGTTCTCCTTATCATAAATATTTGTAAAAATGTGTTTTTAAGCGTGTACTCGATACCTGCACAGTTTTGCAGTGGGATGTTAGACTATTAGTTTTTGGCCATTCTTAATTTTTAATGTATTTTATATGATTTAACTATATGTATTTGAATTGTCAACGGAAGTTCGTTTTCCTTTGTGTTCAAATGGTATAAAAGCCAGCCATGTTGCATTGATTGATTCATTCTGTAATTAACTTTGAAACGTGTAAGGTGAAACTCTGCTCGAATAAATACTACTCAATGTATAACTCAAGACTTTTCCTACTCTGTAATAGAAGTAAAATATTTTGTTTCTTCATAGTGTCGTATGATTTAATATTTTTATTTATTATGAAATAAAGCTTATCTAAGCACATTTAATTAAGTAAATAAGATATTCGGGAATCGGGATATAGTTTTTTAAACTACTCGTTTATTTGATTTCAGTTCCCCAAGTGTTTGTTCGACCGAACGAAGCACGCAAAGCGGCAGACGAAGCCAAGATGCGCTTCGCCCACATCGACGGAGACCATCTCACCTTGCTCAACGTTTACCACGCGTTTAAACAAAGTAAGTACACTTTAATCCTTCGATCGGAGTTTCTAGGAATTCCCCTATTGTATTCTTTTGCGATCACCGGTGCTCGCGTGGGGCCTGAAGGATTATGTACAAAATAATCGGCCAAGTGCGAGTCGGACTCGCGCACAGGGTTCCGTACCGTTATAGAGCAAAAATAGGCGAAAAATAGTGTTTTGTATGGGAGCCCCCCTTAGATTTTCATTTTATTTAAATATGTATTATAAATTATTAAAGTACACATTTCAAGTGCCTACCTATTGTTATCAATTATCATTGATACCGAGCTAAAAATGTTTGAAAAATCATGTTTGTTGTATGGGAGCCTCCCTTAAATATTTAATTTATTTTGTTTTTAGAAATTGTTGTTATAGCGGCAACAGAAATTTATAATCTGTGAAAATTTCAACTCTCTAGCTATTACCGTTCTTGAGTTACAGCCTGGAGACAGACGGACAGACAGAAGTCTCAGTAATAGGGTCCCGTTTTTACCCTTTCGGTACGGAACCATAAAAAAATATTTCTGAATAAAGAACAAGGGGCATTTTTGTGTGGATACAATTCTTTAAAATATGAAACAATATACTTAAAATAATACAACACTTTTCTCAAGTTTGCCATATACGATAACTTTCCAGAAATGATTTCTTACCAGCAACACTATAAATTGATGAAATAATACAAGGTGTTTTTTGTGATCTTTTCTTACTTTCTACCCTCATTAACTTTTTTCTTCCATGGTTTAGAGATTTTTCGTCATAAAATAAAACTTTCAACAGGACTCCGTACCTGAACAACTCTACATTAGGACTATCATATCCACACGTATCTTGAACTCTACTTTGGGACTATGCGTACTTCTCTATGGATAGCTTGGGATTCATGGGCGCCGGCAGGGGGGTGCCAGGGGGTGCACTTACACCCCTTGGGAATCTTGGGATCAACAGGAATTATTGAAATAAAAAGCCGTCTGTAACCCTATGTGCCTATTGCCATGCCGTACCAAGATAGTTCGTATTAATGTTTCCAGTTTCGGCACTAAATGTATTCTGTTGACGTAAATAGACAGGCACTGTTGTTCGTAAGAAGTAAAAAGAAAAGAAAGAAAACTAAAATCTGCACCCCTTGGAAATTATTTCTGCCGGCGCCCATGTAATGGGATTAACTATATACAATTGAAAGGTCTTATTTATATTCCGGCTTACACCCCTCAATTTCTATTTCCCACGCTATCAAAAGAACAAGTAGGAAACAACGACGAAACGAGTTAAAAAAAAAAAGACAGGAGATACAGTGGTGGGAATGTGTGGTGGACCAAAGCCCCAGTTCAGTGGTAAACAACACCAAAATAGTAAACACTTCTTAAAATCACACAACAGTATAATAAAACGTCGGCTAACCTTTAAAATATTAAATACTTAAGTTAATTTTTGCATAAATAACATTAACTACTTTTTTTACGACCTCTGTGGCTCAATGGGTAGAGTGTGTGGCAGCTCAAGCCGGGGGTCGCGGGTTCGAGTCCCGCCGACGGAACAAAAAGTTTTTTAATGTTCCTGGGTCATGGACGTGTATTAAATATGTGTATGATATAATAAAAATCTTAAATACATGTATAGTATAATAGTATTAAATATATTTCCGTTGTCTGGTACCCGTAACACAAGTCCTTCAGGTACTTAGCACGGGGCCAGATTGATGTGGTGTGAAGCGTCCATAGATATTATTATACACTGAAAAAACGTAACGGCTATAAATAAACAAGTTGTTGCTATTTGCAACCGAGTAACTTGTTTCGGAGGGAGCCTGCAAAGTTTGTTGCTAGAATTATACAAGTCAACTTTGTTAACGTGTGTTGGTAATATGAACCCAGTAAGTTGGTAAAATTAAGTATCGAAGGTTAGTTGTTACTAATCTATCCTCTCAGTAAACTTAGCAAACCTTTTAACTATAGTGAGTCGAGTTACTTTGTTAACAATACCCAAGCTTCTTAGTATTACAAATCAATTCAATCGGTTACAGCAACAACCAACTTAGTTGAAGAACTGTCGCCACAGCCAAGGTGCTTAGTTGTGTTTAGCATAATAATTCAGAAGGCTCAACTATTTTACTTCGTATTTACTTCGTAAAACTAACTAAGTAACTTGATAATGTTAATCATGTTTATTGGCTAGGGACAGCCAATCTACTTTGTTACTTCTACCCAATTCAAATTGTTATACATAGCCAAGTTACTGGGTACTGTCCATCGTGTTCATTGGTTAAATGCAACTACTATACTCTGTATTTTCTACTCAATTCAAATTGGTATACATAGCCAAGTTACTTGTTACTGTCAATCGTGTTCATTGGGTAAATGCAACTACTATACTCTGTACTTTCTAGTCAATTAAGATTAGTACTTTTAGCAAAGTTGCTCTGTATTCTTAAGCGAGTGTATTGGGTAACCATAACTAAAATAGTTTGTTGCCAGTACCAATACAAACGACACATATGAAGGCGAGTAGTGCCGCGAAACTAGCGCCACTTCACGAAAAAAATCTTATCTCTTCATGCAAAGAATATATTAGAATATCCTAAACCCACATTTTCGGTAGTATGTTTAAGTTTAATTACAACCTGCAAGTTCAATGAAATACTCACTGCAATTAAAGTTATGGGTAAAAGTGCTAAAAACGGCCAATTTGGTATTAATTGCCATAACTTTAATTACAACGAATATTTCAATGAACTTGCAAGTTCTAATTTAACTTAAAGATACTATCAAAAATGTAAATTTGGATATTTTGATATATTCTTTGCATGGAGAGATAAGATTTTTTTCGTGAAGTGAACCAAATTTGAAGAAAACTGAAAGAAAATATGTAATTAATGAAATTAGATTTATTGAGTAGGACAGAAAACAATAATTTCAAGTAACATTAAACTCTTAAGGTCTTAATATATGCATAGCTAGAGCCGCCATCACAAAAATATTAATTTCTCTCACATTAGGCTATTAAGTGCTTCTAGATATTATCCTACAGCTTATTTACGAGCTATTATATAAATTTTAAATTTTATGGTGCGTAAATAAGCTGTAGGAAATTATCTAGAGGTACATAAACTTAGATTATTGATTAATTGTCTAATAAGGGAGAACTTAATTTTTTGTGATGGCGGCTCTAGGTGTGTATTTAATTAATTATATAGTAAACAATCATAAAACGCAACTGACGTTCGATTTTTAATTTTCGCCCTTATAACTAAGACATTATTTTTTAAAGAAATTATTTACGTTAATCAAATTAACTCTGTTCCGTACACGAAACACTCATTTTAAGTAATTAACATGCTGCTTTTAAATACTACTACGTAAACAATATCAAGAAACGAAACTGAAGTTCCGTTTTGAATTGAAATCATGAGCAAACTTTTAAGGGGTGACTCAAACGTGTCTACACTCGATGGGAACATAGGTCTGAGAGAAGCAAATTAATTTAGTCGGAGCTTAATATAAGGGCTGTATAATCATAATAAAACTGAAATTTTCTCTGCATTATTTAGCGAAAAGAAACAGCTGTTCCGTAGATTTTGTCTCTAATGAAATTTGTTCGGGTTCGTGGTCTGAGTCACTCCTTAAAATTTCACCCTGTAATTTCATATCGTACAACCCTGACATAACGTGGACCTGTCTCATGATGATACATCTGTATATCCTACTAATATTATAAAGGCGAAAGTATGTGAGTTTGTAAGTTTGTGAGTTTGTATGTTTGTTACTTCTTCACGCTTAAACGGCTGGAGCGATTTCGACAAAATTTTACAAGGAGGTAGCTGACATCCTGGATTGGACATAGGCTACATTTTTAACCGACTTTCAAAATGGAGGAGGTGTTATGTTCATTTTTGTAATAACCTATGTTCAACGATGACAGATGTTTGTGAACCGATTTTCAAAATTTTTCCTTCTACTTGGGGGGGCTGCGCCCATAAAAAATAGTCTACAATTAGTCAACAAAATTAAACCTAGAGTCCTACACTATCTGGCGCACATGTTATTCCTACACTGGGGTACTGGGGTACCCCATACTAAAATGACTGTAATTCTTAAAATGAAAAAACAATTAATGAAAATTATTTTTATTATAAAAAAATAGTATTTTGAGATCACAAATCAGCCTTATTAATCTACGATAAACTTAGTTTGAGCATTTTGTGCAAACTTTTACTTGATGCTCTAAGCAAATAGGTATTTTGCATCTTTGGCACATAGTCCTGGTTTTTCTGTCCTTGGACCTTGGACAAAAGCCACACCGTCCTTGTGTGGCACGAGAGGAAACAGGGGTTGTAGGATCTAGGGGTTTTTTGATGATTGCTGCGATGGAATCTTTTATATCCCTCCTCAAAGTTGGCATTCGGTAACGGTCCTCCAAATGTTCATGAATAAGTTCCAAGCCTAATTTTTTCAAAAATGTTCGCCGAAAGTTTATTTTTGGCTTATTATTTGATTTCGAACATTTGTAAAGAACCCAGGAATTAATTCCAACTGCATTCAATAGCCCATAAAATAAACACATTGGCCAACGCCTGGTTTTTCTTTGGACGGAATATTTTTTGGCCATTGCATCAAAAACGTCTACACCTCCTTTAGTTTTATTATAAAAATTAATTATGTCTGGCAGTTGTATATCATTGTCTTTATCTGGAGAATCATGAAGAGTAGACAACATGATTATTACTTTTTTCTGACTTTTTTTCAAGGGGCAGTAAGATAAAAGTGTCAGCGGTCCGTCAAATGCAAACATAGCAGAATTAGGTACCCGGTCTTTTAATTCTAAAAATAATTCTGGAATTTCGCGTTTGTTTTTGCGTGTCGTGCCGACCATAGTCAAGTCTTTATCGAGTAGTTTCTTGGCTAAAGGGATACTGGTAAACCAGTTGTCCATGGTGATATTACGACGAGATCCTTCTATTGGCTTTGAAAGTTCTACAACATAATGCTCTGGAACTGATAAGTTTGGCGGTGGATTTGTCTGACCTACATATACAATAGCTTTTAACATATAAGCGGTTTTGGCATCACATATCATCAAAATTTTAATTCCATACTTATCTGGTTTTGATGGTATATACATTTTGAAGAGACATCGTCCCCGAAAAGACAATAGTTGTTCATCGATAGTGCAACAGTCGGATGGCGAGTACAATTCCTTACAAACTGCAATAATTTGCTCAAAAATATACCGAATCGGAGCTAAACGGTCGCTTGCACGTCGTTCTTCACGTGTTTCCTTATCGTCAAAGCGAAGACAATTAGTCAAAAACTCGAATCGACAACGGCTCATTGTTGCTCTGAAAAGCGTCACTCCAGTATATTTGTCGAAAATTTCTTTAGTGCTCATATCGTTCATTTTAAATACTCCAGCTAAATAATACAGGCCGAATAAAGCTTTAAGTTCAGTCAGAGACACGGGTTTCACAAAAGAAAGCATGCTCGGCGTAGTAGTTTCTTCACTATCTTCTTCTTGAAATCCCTTATAGTTCTTACGCTGTACTTCGATCTCGGCGTTGGTATATACCACGATTTTGCTCAACACTTCATTAGAAAAATAAAGAGACCAACCTTGCATTGGCTTCGTAATGTCCTTTGCTGCACCTTTGTTACCCATCACGTGCATAATGATGTTACGTTGAGCGATACGACGTCTAGTTGATTGTTCGCCGCTCCATTTATGTCTGTTGTTCTTTCCTTTTCCATAAAGTACTCTCGGGACCTCCAGTACCCTTACATTGCCTTGCCTTCTCAAATTCTGTGAAAGTTCTTGCAAAGTCATTTCATCGTCACTGCTATGATTTTCCACGTCCAACACTGCATTTGAAGCCTCTTCTGAATTACTGGTAAACAAAACATTATAATCTTCATCTGTTACACGAAAATCTTCGATCAAACCATCCGGCTCGTCATCATAACCTAGAGTTGACAATTGCCTATAACTACTCCCATCTTCTATTTCTTCATCGCTAGATTCGTGGTTTAGAATAGAGTTTATTTCTTCGTCATTCAAACTTCTGACAGCCATCTGAAACCAAATAAATAAACTTCATCGAATTCTACTTACATAATGTCTTAAAAATATCAGTATTTCATTCATATATGAGTATTTATTTTATAAATAATAAAATATAATAACATATTATATACAAATAGGTATATAAATTCATCAATAATATTCAAACATGTAATAAATTAATTTACTTACGATTTTCCTACACTGGGGTTCTGGCGTACCCCACAGCACTTATACAGGCGACCACACTTCGCGGCTATCGCCGTGGCACTGACGTAACGCGAGCTGTTGACACTAAACTAAAGTACTCCGACACGCGAATACGTGGATATAAAACTAACTGAAATATTTAAAAAACAAATCGGTCTGGGGTGCATGTGCACCCCATGTAGGGTTCTAGGGTTAAAGATGTGACTTTGCCACCTCGTTGCAAATTAGTTTCACTTGATGTTGATAGTTTATTCACTAATGTTCCACGTAAGGAAACATTGGGTATTTTAAGGAATGCATTAGAAAAACGTTTACCTCCTGGTGAAAGTAATGAATTGCTTACTCTTACTAAAACCTGCATGGAACAAAAATGAAGCCACATTCGTTATTTCGGTACAACCTGTATTTTCTTCCGAAAGTAAAGGGACGTTAATAGCTAAATTCCTCCTTGGGCTACATTCACTTCTAGATAAATTACATTTTCCTAAATGTCTTTTATAAGAGTTGTATAAATGAAACGATCTAGCACATTGATCTTCACGACAAAAGTATTCCACAAATTCATGGTCACTGTGTTTAAAATTAAAATGAACCCTGAGTGTTTTAAGATCAAATGTTGTTTACATAAAAAACAGACAACCATTATGGTAATGTGAGCAAGTTACTTTACCTATATTTGATAAGCCAAAAGTTTATAAAAACTATAGAATAAGCTAAATGAATAAGTAATTATCTATCTATAATTTTCTTACGACTCGACAAGCACAACCGTTATTTGCAACTTATCTAATTGCAACATAATTCACACTCGTCGTCGATAAAATGGTCATAAATGCTACATTGTGAACAGTTTTTGCACCAAAAAAAATCAAAGTACAATAAGCTCTTTACATATTGTTCGTTTTCTATTATAAAATGTTTTGGTTGAGCTTTATTACAAACAGTGAGCAAACCACACCCAAAACACTTTTTAGATAAAATAAAATGTGTCTTTTCCCAAGGCCATTTTAAATATTCCAGCATCTGGAAATGCTTTTTAGTTAAAAAATTTTAACATCTAGAGTCGTCGACATGTTTGATACGTAATTATCAAATAGGACATATAGCTTACCTAATGTAATTTACAAATTAAAGTAATGATTTTAATTTTTTTAACCATCAAAGCCTAACTCGGCCAAAAGCGTGAGGGCAGAAGTTGAACTGCTATCAAATTTCGTTTTAAATTGAAAAAAAGCGTTTTGTACAAACATCCAAGTACTGTGGCATTCCATTGGGTACTGAGCGTTGACGACCCAAATTATTTTAAAACACAAGCTTACTGCAGTCAATATATTTGAGACGACATAAAATACTTCATTGATGACTACGAAGTATGTTTTGATATTGTCGAGGGATTCACCTACAATTATTATAAAAGGTTGCACAGTGAGTCCGCACTCTTGAAATTTTGTTTGCTTACTTTTAACCGTAGTACGGATATCAGAGTCGTTTTTGACATGAAGAATAAAACCGGCCGTTGCCTCTGATTTTGAAGGTCGCCAAATCTTCTTTGCTGCGTTTTTCAGCCGAATGCTTGTGACGGCTAACAGTGATGGTATGAGCAGCAAACAGGCTATGTTTGATGTCTCCTCTGAACCTGAAATATAGTTTATTGGCTTCATAAATAAATACTATTGTTTGCTTTATATCTTACACCTTTAAACGAGCAATTCTTGTATATTTATTTATTTATATATTTTCTGTATCTCGGAAACGGCTCCAACGATTTTCATGAAATTTAGTATACAGGGTAGGGTGTCCCAAGCTATAAGGGCGAATTTTTTTTTGTGAATTTGGGTACGCATACCCGCTATATTTTTTCTATTTGACCCTAAAGGCTTAAATATGAAATATTATTGCAATCGGATGATGATAACCCGTGCCGACTTAGCACCAAAGTTTGAACCTGAAAGTTAGTATGGAGAAATATAGGAGAATTTAAGAACTTAATTTTAATTCAGTTAATAAAACAAATTTTTATCAGTAACTTGTATTATTCTCATAATAAACATAAAAAGGGCTTTATTTTTCATATTTTCTTTTCAATGTTTGCTTTTTACAGTCCGGATACATTTGCCTGTGTTCTTGTACGCAACGTAGTAGAAATTGCTTTTGTTCCTCTTCGACAGTGACCAAGCCATGAAAGTCTTGCATTAACTTGACTGCTCTTTCGGTGGTATCGTTTACTGTTCTTAAGGTCTGTACTTTCATTTTAGCCTGTTGAAACGAAGAATTATTTGACCACAAAGAGGGAGACTCGATAAGAAAGCTGTCATCAAGTTTTAGGTGAATAAACAAAGATTTGCTCTTGACAGAAATAAAGTCTTCGAGGCTTTTCTCGTAAAGTGGGCCACAGAGTTCTTGTTTTGATGGCATGTAGCGCTTACCATGAGCTGATGGAATTGTGTTGGATAAGTTAGCAACCATTTTAGTTTTAGTTTCTTGGTCTACATCATCATCAAAAAAAGACAAAATAGTCACCTCATCGGTCAAATACCACAGGTGCTAACAGAACTTCTGTAAAGCTGCTTTTGAGATGCTTTTGTCAACTGCTTCGTAGGCCTTCATGGCTTTTAAAAAGCAGAGGTCTTGGTAAGGAGCTTTCACTGCCAAAATACATTGCAACCAAGGTTTGACATAAGATGTGACGATGAATAGACAGACGTCGAGGAGGGCTTCTTTTTCCTTTTTTGCTATTCTGCATGGCGAGCTTAGAAATGATATTTTGAGAGAGTAAATAGCTCTTGCTGTCCACCTAGCTTGGTGCATAGCGCCTGGAGGCCGGATTTTAAATTTATTTGCATCACTCAGGCATGATAGCTTTTCTTTGTGACTCTCTATTCTCTCAGAATTTATGTTTTTCCAGTTTTCTCGGAATTTTTTGAACAATGGGATGTCAGGGCTCGTCGTAACTTGGTTGATTTTAGCTTCAAATACGCCTTTCAATACTAATTCATAAACATGATGCCGACAAGCAAATATGAGCATTTCTCTGTTTAATTTCTGTTCCAGGAGCACACAGGCGCCATTAATTCGATCTGTGTTTGAAGCAGTAGTATCACAACAGAGCATCTGCACTTTGTTCTCAAGATTCCAGTCCAACAGAGCATTCCAAACCGTTTCTGCTTGTTCACGACCTGAAGAGTTGTCCAATTTAGGCACAGCAAGAAGTTGTTCTTTATCATCATATGAAATAAGTATTGGAAGTCGTTCTTCTTTACATTTTCGTGAATCTAAAGCGGGTAAACGCTTTCCGTCCCAATGAACAGTTACAGTATCTGGTACTTTGTTCTGGAAATCAGCTTTAATTGCTTCTGCGCGCTCCGTTCGCTTTTCCGTACGAATTCTTTGAATGGTCGACTTACTAATTGGAAATTCGTCAATGTTATGCCCAAGAGCTTCAATAGTTGCTTCTATAATGTAAACAGAATTCCTCATACTTATCTGACACCGATCTAATGCAGCAACCAGTTTTGGAGTTATGAAACTTTTACTTACAGAAATATTAGACTCGGATCGTGAGCTCTCAACGGGTGCATGAAAAATTTCTTGTGAACTGTTTTTTTTCAGAATCAGATGATAAATCTTGAGGAATATAAGATGAAGTTGAAGGCGCCAGAATTGAATAGTGCTTAGCACGCCGTTTTTGCTCTTCGATGCTTCTAACGCGCGCCTTTTCTTCCTTGTCAGCCAGTTTTTTGTCTACTCCAGCTAAGTGACCAGGCAGACCTGGTTCTCTCTGTCGTTGTAAGAATATCCTATCTTCGTCAATCTTAATTAATTGCAGCGCATCAGCATGTGTAATATCAAATAAGTTGTCTAAATTTGTAACAAACTCCTGTCTACGCTGCTGAAATACATTTTGCGTCTTATTAGCATTCTTTTGCAAATCCCTTCAAACTTGGTACAAATTCACTAGTTTCTTAACGCAGTTAGGAAAAGATTTAGTTGGAATTCGTGCTTTTTCTCAATAAATAATGCACTCGCGAATAGCCAGATTCGCACTTTCACTTACACTTAAATTCACTTCACGAATATTGTAGAATAGAACTGCGAGTATTTGTCCATTTGAGGGAAGTTTTGAACCATTAATTTGGTGTTTTACGTTCCATATTAAAAAAATATCCTTTTTTGAACTGCGTAACTCGACTGACATCTTGATTGTACGATGACGAATAATGCGTTCACTGATTAAACAAACAAGTAATAAATTGAATATCGGTACGATCGCTCCGGCGCGCCTAGTAAACAAGTACCCACATGTTTCGATGTAAGTCGGCACGGGTTGCCGTGTTTCAAATGACATGAAATTTTATATACGGCAGTTTTGACATTATTCGAACAAAATAAGAGGGTATGCGTTATAAAAAAACAACTTATTTTTTTGGGACACCCTAATACGAGTATAAGACTGGCCTGCCGGCTCAGTGGGTGGTAGTCGCGGGTTCGAATCCTGCTTAGGACAAATACAAGGTGTAAACAAATTTCCTGACCATATTTTAAAAGATGAACCAACCCATGAAATTGAACATCTTTCCCAAAGAAACATAGGTCGAAAAACTAAAAAAAAAATTTGGGCCAGTCGTTATTTAAAACTTAGACAAAGAGTCTAAGTTTTAAATAACAACTGGCGTAAAATAACATAAACAAAGCAGCACAGTATTGAATTCAGTATCTAGTAACAGTCCTCCGGTCCTTTTTTATACCTAGTGTATAAAATAAATAGATATCAGGGACACCAACTAGGCAGAGCCTGTACTATTATGGGTATCGTATACTGATATAAATAGATTAGTAAATACATATTGAACACCGAGACACAGAATAAACATCAATGTTTGTCACTCACGAATCTAAGGTGTAAAAAAATTAGCTGACCATATTTTAAAAGATGAACCAACCCAAGAAACTAAACAACTTTCCCCAAGGAACATGGGTCGAAAAACGACAAAAAAATTTGACTCTTCCATACGAGGGCTGCTATTTATGTATCCGGAATTAAAAAAAGAAACAAACATATATCATTTAATATGGTTTTATTGCTTTTCAAAATATTCGCCGCGATGATCGACACACTTTTGCATACGCTGAAACCAATTTTCATAGCACTTTTTCCATTCTGATTGAGGTATCTCCAAAACGTGCATTTTGAACGCATCAACAGCCTCTTCGCGGCTCGAAAAACGTTGACCACGTAATTTGTTCTTCGCGTATGGAAATAAAAAGAAATCGTTAGGTGCCAAATCAGGGCTGTACGGCGGATGACCAGTCAATTCGATCTTTTGACCCTCCAAAAACTGAGTTGTTTCAGCTGAGGTGTGTCCTTTCTTATTTCTTCAAAGACTTCTGGTAAACAAATGGTCGTATACCATTCAGAATTAACCGTTTTACGATTCTCTAATGGCACTGTAGCCACATGTCCATTAATTCCAAAAAAAAAAACAGGCGACCATTTGCTTCAAAGTACTTTTTGCACGAGTAACTTTTGTTGGTTTCGGCTCATCTTGGAACACCCACACCGTTGACTGTTGTTTAGTTTCGGGGTCATATGCATAGATCCAAGATTCATCACCTGTGTAGATATTATAAATGGCTTTTGACGTACCACGGTTGTATTTTTTTATATTTTTTTTTGCACCAATCGACACGAGCCCGTTTTTGATCGATTGTCAAGTTGTGCGGAATCCAACGCGAACATATTTTTTTTACAGCCAAATGTTCGTGTAATATCTTATGTATGCTCGTCATACTTATGCCTAAGGACGCCTCTATCTCGCGATATGTAACATGACGATCACGCATTATTAGTTCCCGCACTGCATCTATATTTTGTGGAACAACAGCTGTTTTTGGGCGACCTTCTTTATTTTCATCCGTGAGCATAGACCGCCCACGATTAAACTCACTGTACCAGTGATAAACAGTGGTTTTTGATGGTGCTTCATCTCCAAAAGTTGCGGTGAGTTGAATAAAGCACTGTTGTTGATTTAGCCCACGCCGAAAATCGTAGTAAATCATTGCACGAAAATGTTCACGCGTTAAATTCATGGCAAATGAAGACACGCAATTTTCAAAATGACGCCACAATGGAAATATAATTGACAGTCACATGAAACAAAATGTATTCTTCAACCAAAGAGTTCTATTTTCAAATGTTGTAATTACTTTTTAAATATTGTTCTTGTAAGTGGCCAGTTCCGGATACATAAATAGCAGCCCTCGTATTGCTCTTTCTATGGCTGTTTTATCAGATGTAAGCAATTTTAAATTGTTTTAGTACTCTTTGTAGGAGTTTTGTGTGTACTAGATGTCAGGATCTCATTTGGATTGACAGAGTTTGATGTGAATTGTTCCCGTATAATCGCATCTTGTGTGGTATTTTCAGGTTCTTTCGGGTTAATCTCAAAGTCTTGATGTGTCAATGTTGCGTCAGATCGAATTGATGGTGAAGCTGATCGTTGTGGAAACAAAAGTTCACAGTTTTGTGATTGCTAATTCTAATCAGTGCATTCTGGATTTGTTTCAGTAACTAAAGGCCTGTCCGTAACATACGACGAGAGAAATTCATCATCAGTGAAAATGTCTTTATTGAAGGGATAAATCCCAGTTACTCGAAATCCACTCAGAATATTCTGAGGTGTAAAAGCTTTTGGAAGTGATTTCCCAAGTAATTCCGATGTTTCATAAATCGTTATAGTTTTGCATCCAATCGCTACAAGCAGTATCATAATAGGCTTTGAGTGGTCCAAACACTGTTCTGTATAAAGACTGTGTTTTATGAGACGTGTGGGGAGGTATTGTCAAAAGACTTATACCATTCTCTTTGGCGAAGTTTAATGATTCTATGCTTATATGACTGTCATGATTATCCATTATAATCAACATCGGACACTCAACTGAACATTTGGTGTATTTTTTAAAATGTTTTAAAAATTTTAGAAAATTTTCAGCAGTCATCCAGCCTGAAGGAAATACGCTCGCATTTGTACCTGCAGGTGCACCGTTCAACATACGATCCTGCCAGTTCTTGCGTGGGAAGATCATGAATGGAGGAATGTATCCTCCCATTGCATTTATATCTCAGCACGCAGTTACCAATTCACCACGTTCACCTGATGTCATCTTCCCTATTTGCTTTACACCTTTAGTAGCAACAATTTTCTTAGGTTTATGTACAGTATTCAGCCCCGTCTCGTCAATATTCCAGATAGCTTCCGGTCCAAAATGATACTTAACCAATAGTTTTTGTAAATTTTCAAAAAAACAGCTAAATATGTTATGTTTATTGAAGCTGGTCGATCTACTCAGGCTGGTCGCTTCAGGTATACGTAGTGACAATTGTGTATTTCTCTTCATAAAGCCATGGAACCAATGGTCAATTATTGGTCCATTTACATATTTTCTCATCTGGCTTTTGGTTTTGAATAGCCAACTGATATGCTAGCTGCCGAACACACAGAGAAGTTACCCCATGATGGAGTTTGCTAGCTTTTTCTAGGTACTTGGCTAAATGCAACTCCTCTTCTTTAGTGAAGACTTGGGACTGTCTATAATTAGGCTCGTATATAATCTCGTTTTCCTGGTCCTTTTGTTTTCTGGCATACCTTTTCATTGTCATTATTGGGACGTTATATACTTTGGCAGTACCTTTGATCGTATTTCCCTCCAATACCTTGTTCACAACTTCTTTAAGAATTTGTGGGTCAACACGTATACGTGGTTTTGCATGTTCTTTTCTTTTATATGTTCTTCCCATTTTATAATTACCTAACCTAAAATAAAAGAAAAAAAACTGACAAATTGAATGTATTGACTTGGTTGATGGGGGACACTTGATCCCGGGATCAAGTGTATCTAGAAATGCAGCTGGTTCTAGGTTGTCACATATAAAAAAGAATAGTACCTATAAATAGTAAAGAATTTAAAAATCAGTAACAAATTTATTGTTAAAAAATATATTAACTACTTACATAATTAATAATTTAATATTTGACGTGGGAGAGCCATGAATGGGCCGGCTCGACCGGAGAAATACCACGTCCTCACAGAAAACCGGCGTGAAACAGCGCTTGCGCTGTGTTTCGCCGAGTGAGTGAGTTTACCGGAGCCCCAATCCCCTACCCTTTTCCCTTCCCTACCCTTCCCCCTTCCCTACCCTTCCCTATACCCTCCCCTATTACCCCTTAAAAGGCCGGCAACGCACCTGCGGCTCTTCTCATGCTGCGAGTGTCCATGGGCGACGGAAGTTGCTTTACATCAGGTGACCCGTTTGCGCGTTTGCCCCCTTATTGCATAAAAAAAATTAGGTAAAATTAAAAGAGTAATCTAAAGAGAGCAGAGACTCATCAAGGTAAATTTAAGTAATTAATCATCAAGGGGTTAGTTTTAGTGGGTTTGTGCTACGCTAGTTTCAGCCGTCTGGGTACTCGGAGGGTATGGGGGACGTCTAGGACCACATGGCACTTAGCTTGGAGGCTGGAGGATAGCTAGCCGGTGTGAAGAGCTCCAGCCCCTTCGCGTCGTCCGGAGTTGGTCGCTGGTGATCGGACGTCCCATGTGTGTACGGCCGCCGGTGTTCGCAGGGTGTTCAGGTGGTAGGGCAGCCCGGGGCGGTGGCCATCCGCAGCCCAGAGGCTGGATTAACTTCTATAGCTCCATGATCATGGGGTTGAGCGGGTTGTTGAGCTAAAGGGTACATCTTCAACCCGAGTATGGGTTTAACCCGAGTATGGGTTTAACCCGAGTATAGATATTTTGGAAAAGAAACCACGGGTTGCATGTCCATTACAATAAAAGAAAGTAAAAAGAACAATTAATAATTTCAAAAAGTGGGTACTTTATGATTACCCAAATTTACTTAAAACAGATATAACATGTTCTAAATTTAACAATTTAGAACATGTTATATGCTAGATTATGTTAAATTATAAAAGAAATAAGAGATGATAATGAAATAAATCTTGCCAAAAGGGCTTAAATTGTAAAAACAAAGGTTTGCCGGACACATAGTCAGCTAAGTGTTTTAGAATAACAAAACGACATAAATACATCAAAGAAACCTTGTAATTTTCAACACACTTTAGAAGCTATAAGAAAACTAAATAAACACATAAATTCAACTCACCAATATGGGGGAATAAGTAGATATTTAACAAACTACATTTTAGTTTTTGAAATCTATAAAAAGGCCGATGACATTTCAGACTCGTCTTTTATACCCAAGAGTTTTTTTTTAAGTCTAAAGTCAAAACTAATCTATATTAATAATTTCGTGCAGGGGTACGGTAGACTCGATCGAAACCTTATGTGAATAATAGAAAATAAAAAAATATTGATTTCGAGTCGACAACTTATATCCGCGAAATTCGGATTTAGGAGTATTTAGTTAAATTCTAATGACACTGACAAACAAACTTCACGCGCCATCTTGCTGTAAAATGACACATGCCATTGCTCATTTTCTACCTGCACGCAGTCATGGCACCCCATAGCGCACCCTTTTTTGTTGCTATTGTTTGTTATCAGTTATCGGCGTCTCAACAATTAGCAATTAATGTGTTTTTGACGAGGGTTTATAATCTTAATCGCTTGACTCTCAGTAATTAATTTTTAGCCAACTACAAAAATGGAGGTTATCAATTCGACGTGTATGTATGTAATATTTCCAGAACTGCCCAATTTTCGTATAATTGTGGTAGTGTATCAGCGTCAGAACAAATGTGCCAAATTACAAGTGTATGTATATATGTAATTATGTTCGCATATATTTGGAACTACCATTCCGATTTCAGTAATTCTTTTTTTATTGTACTAGGTACTGTTCAACTTAGGGAATAGTGCAAGTTTCAATAAAATCGGTTCTGTAGTTTAGAAGTCGGTTTTATCTTTTTTAAATGCAGTTATATTCAATATTGTCTACAAGCTACAATTAATATTAAAATTAAGTATTTCAAAACTTCAATATTGAAGGTTTACTTGTATTTTGACCGTCTCATAGAGAAGTTAAGAGATGGTAATAAAAGTTTGTGATTTCGTGATTTATTTAGTACTTAGTAATTAATTGTGGACTACAAATAATTAATTAAGTTTAAGGAATGACTCAAATGTGTATGTTGGAAACCGGATTCTCGGAAAAAGTGTATATAATCAAAATTATAGTTTTTTTTTCAAAAATCAAATTTTTTTTTATTCGTAGAATGTTTTTTGCTACAACGCGTCATTTTTTAGTTATTAGCCAAAAACCAAAAATTGAGACTGGCACTCTCCCCTCACTCCGTCTCACCTCCTAGACTTCAAGAAATCAAGACTTTTAGTGTGTTTTATCCCTAACGACTCTTAATAAGTTCCAGCAGAAATCTCTTAGATTCCCGCTCACGCATTCTACAACTACTTTATTCCTTTATTATTTCACAAATAACAATAGTTATACCAATCAATTAGTCTTGGCTTTACTCGACTAGACCGAAACTAGACTAATAAATAAAATAAACAAACACTAACTTCTTAATAAATGATTTATTAAGAAGTTAGTGTTTGTTTATTGTATTTGACAGTGAGTTTCCAGCGGCATCTGCATAGCGCATGTAACATGACCGGTCCGTCGCTCTTTCACGACTCACTCAGTCTTTCGTAACAGTTGTTCGTTCAATTTTGACGGTTGCTCAGACCTTCGGCAAAGCTTCGGCTTCGGCCTAAAGCCCGGCCGAAGCCGAAGGTGGTTTTTTTGGCCGAAGGCAGCCGAAGCCGAAGCTTCGGTCGGACACTATTGATAACCCTTTTTTAAGTCGGTTAAAAATACTATACTTACCTACCTACTATTATTGTTTTTAAAATTAGTAAGTAGGTATGGGCCAATGTAGAGAAAAAGACTGAATGCAAGAGAAATTATTATTAACCTTAAGATAATGTTGATTTGAAATAAAAATATTTAAGTATTTAAAGCTTTTGCAGTTTAATTTACTATTTTTAAATATAATGAACATGTTACGAATCTTTACGAGCCTTGCTTTCCTATAATATATCTTGAGAAAAGAAGACTACACAAATATTTACCTACATTTTGTACATAGATGTGTATTGAGTTACAAGTTTACCCGAGCGACGCCGGGTTTTCATCTAGTAAAAAGTAAAGAGCGCGAATTTCAAAAATTAAATTTGATTCAAAGAATTATTAAAATATGAATGTATTATTATTTAAAATATTTAAATATATAATTTAAATTGTTTGAATGATAAAAACAGATACTTAGTGATTTCCTAAAAATCGATCAATAAGAAAACTTTAATTCAATGTTATGTCAATAGATGGCGCTAATAGTACAGTTTATTATTTATAAGAATTTTACTACGTCACAAGGTTGACATTTTCGTGTCTCGCCCATGCTAGATAATAGGTGATCCAAAAGTAATGATAATCAATAATAAACACAATGAATAAAATAGAAAAATAAATTTATTTCTCAACATAGTCTCCAAGCAAGTCTATACATTTAGTCCATCTCTTTTCCAAACCTAAAATTCCCTTAGAAAAAAAATCTTTATCTTGACTCTCAAAAAAATCCTCAACCGCGGCCATCACGTCGCTATCATCGTCAAATTTCTTGCCTCGGAGGTGTTCCTTGAGTCGTGGAAAGAGATAGAAGTCACTGGGGGCTAGATCTGGTGAATAGGGGGGGTGTTCCACCAGCTCAAAGCCCGCTTCCTGAATGGCAGTCATGGCAATTGCAGCTTTGTGAGCCGGTGCGTTGTCTTGATGGAACAGTACTCCAGCCCGCAGTTTGCCTCGCCTTTTCTCCTTAATAGCCTCCCGCAATCTTCTTATTTGTTCTGCATAGTAGGAGCCTGTAATAGTGGCCCCCTTTTCCAAGTAGTCCACCATGATTATTCCTTCAGCGTCCCAAAAAAACAGACGCCATAACCTTCCCTGCTGAGCTTGACACTTTGAATTTCTTCGGCGTCGGTTCATCGGATCGTTTCCATGTCATTGATTGTTGTTTTGTTTCAGGATCAAAATGGTGGACCCAGGTCTCGACCATGGTCACAAAACGTGACAAAAAATTATCCTTGTCTGCCTTGAACTTTTCGAGATTTGCTCTTGACATGTCGACTCGTTTCTTCTTTTGCTCGTCGTTTAACATTTTCGGTACCCAACGCGCGGAGACCTTTCTCATATGCAATTCGTTTGCAAGGATTCTTTGAATGTTGCCATATGAGAGCCCTGTGACCTCAGCTACATGCCTGATAGTCACTCTTCGATCTTCCAATACAACTTCTTCAACTTTTTTCACATTTTCTTCAGTGAGGGACGTCGATGGGCGTCCTTCGCGGTGTTCGTCTTCCGTCGATGTTCTTCCCAGCTTAAACTCCTTAGCCCAGCGTGCAACTGTGGAATATGGAGGAGAAGAGTCCCCTAATGTTTCCACCAAGTCGCTGTGTATGTCTTTGGTAGACATTTTTTTCAAGCAGAGGTATTTAATGACAGCTCTGATTTCGTGTTTTTCCATTTTGATGTTCACTCCTTGACAGTCCGTATTCAAATGAATGTAGCTCCCGGGAATCGTGGCCTATTTATATGATTTTTTTTTCGGGTAACTGAGCAAGTGACTGATATTTTTTTTGTATTTTTGTGTGCACTAGATATAACTGATTATCATTACTTTTGGATCACCCCTCGTATATCATGCTGGCAATGTGTGCACAACATCCAACTGTGCGGCGGCCATGTGGCATGTATGCAGGAGCAGTAATAGCCCTGTATCGCATCACGTACATTTAATGTAGGGTCTATTAATATTTAATATGTATGTGTTGTACTGCCTCAAACGCACATGTCGTGATTGTATGCGGCTTCTTATCTTGTTTTGTTGTCAATCAGTTCTGGGTGACGATACACTACAATGACATTATTGTAGTTGTGTCTTAAATGTTCATGGCAGTGTGAAAGAGCCAGCTTCAAATGGTATATACCCAGAGTTATTAGGAATAGCTCGTCATACGCCAATCTAGAAAAATCCACCGACTCTGGATTATTAGTCGCCATGCGTTCAAACCTCGCCCTTTGTCTATGTTCATTTTTTCTTGCATTATTTCTATGTACTCTAGCACCCGGTCATTATCTTCGAAAGGTAACTGGTTGTCATTTATTAGAGTCGCACAGATTCTTAAGGGCGTTCCGTCCGGAGATTCCGTAATTGACCGCATTTAAAACCTTATAAACTCATAATCTGGGAGCTACAAAGTTATAATAAAGATACAGCAATAATCTTCAGTATATCAACATTCCTTTTGTCGTTTTAAATTTTCTATTTTTGTTTCTTATACTCATGATATCAGCTTCCAAAGTAATACCAATTTGTTAAAATTCAAGCATACATTCAGCATCTCCTTAGGATTTACAATTTACTTTTATTTGAAACTCACGCCAATAGATCGACAATATCATAAAATACATATTCGCCGTTTTAAATTTTTTTTAGGACAATTTTGAACTAAGATAAGTAAAAATAATAGGGTTTTGGCGCGATCTCGGCAACGCGGCAAATGTATGGCCAAGGTCGTTTGCTCGGGGGACGGCCTTAAATCAATGATGTTCTTAGCTGTTATATTAAAATAGTTTTGGCGAAATATTTTAAAATCTCTTTTGATTCTCCCGTAATTAACGGCCTCTACCACCCAGCGGCATATTGTTACAAGGCGGGATTTATTTGCTTCTATTGTTGTTAATTGTTGCCCCAGTGTCCGTGTTGGTGGCATGTGCGGAATAAATTCACATTCTTCTATAATGGGAATGGCATTAAACCCTCTGTCCAGTATAAAAACATTTCCTGCATGAAAAACCACTTCAGGCCGGAATCAGATTCATCGCTTAGATTTTAGAAGGTTACGGAGAATCACCGCGTCTGATGTGGTTGCTGCGTAGGGCCCGAATACATCTATAATGTGGCCATCAGCACAAACTATCAGAAATGGCTTCAAGAGATTTCGATATTTATGAAGGCTATACGATTTTCTTTGGAATAAAAAATTCATGCATTTTGAAAATATATACACGTTCCATCGCATATAACGACAGCATTACGATCATGGCTGTAAAAAAAGTTTGGTATAGTCAGGTTTCTTGCTATAACATCATTTCTCGTCAGGTCATCAGGCATAGATCATGCCAAGGTGTAAAGGGACATAGTCAGCTGTTAAACAATTCCTAGGGACAAAGTCAGCTGTTAAACAATTCCTCGCCAACTTGAGTTTTTTTCCAAAGCCCTTGACATTTTAAATAACGTAGGACAACCATTCATTTGGCTCTCATGTTCTTAATTTATAAAGGAATATTCCCAGAGCCGTGACCGGAGTTCGTGATCTCGCTCTTAAGCTTGGCACTTGATCCAAAATATGATTAAATTGATTTTTTGTTAATGACGTCCAAAAATGGAATGCGTCGTCATCAAAACTGTCGAGATTTTCAAAATCTTGTTTTCTATTTAGGGGGATTTGTAGATGTTTATAATGTCCAGCATAAAATCGCTGTTGAAGTCATGGTGGCCACCTTGCAACAAAAGTTCTTCCCAAACATCACCTCGCAAGTGTGGGTGACAAACACGAGCAAGGGAAAGGATATAATAATTTTTTTTTCCAGCAGATTGCGCTTCACATAATTAGGCACGGTGCTAGCCGGCGCATTACGACAATTGTCAAATATACAACGCCGTGTTCGAGGCGCGAGAGTGCCCGCCTAGATTAAAAGGGCCCAAGGGCAATTGTATCTCCGGCTGTACTGGCGCTGGTGGTGGCTGTTCTGCTCTTGGTGGTGCTGGTGGAGCTTGTAAAAGCCAATCTGCTCTTTGTCAACAAGGATGACAAGTATATGTATAATGTACCGTTAAGTAAAATTTGAAAAAAAAAACTTAAGTATAGTTTTTGTGTTATAATATTAGATAATATTAGAGTGGCAAAACAAAAATCATTTAAGAAATAATTCGTGAATCAGTCTGAAAGTCCTTTCAATGGTTGGTTATATGTAGAATATATATGAAACCCAATAGAAAATCAATATTTACCCCTCGTAGCGCTATTTGTTGTAAAAACAATTCCACATGGCCTCAGTTTGTTTCAAGTAGTGCTTGAGTAACTCTATGTTTTCTACGCCGTAATTACGGATGTGCCGTTGCCGGCAATATTGCCGAAGGTGGGAATATTGCCGGCAACGCAACATTGGCTAAATATTAGCAATATTGGACAGATAGGTCTAGAAAACTCATAAAATAAATGAATCTTAGCGTTGTATATAAGAAATATTTAAAAAATACATATCCTTGATACAAACTGCCAATGTTGCCGGAAAATTGCCAGAAAATTTCCGGGAATATTGCTGGCAAAATTGCCTGTAGTAATAGATATTTTCCAAATATATGTTACTTATATTACTTGTGCTAGGGAAAAAAATCGGCCAAGTGCGAGTCGGACTCGCGCACGAAGGGTTCCGTACCGATACATATCAAAAATAGGCTTAAATTGTGTTTTTTGTTTGGGAGACCCCTTAAATTTTTATTTTATTTTAAAATTATTATTAAATATTAAAGTACACAAACAACAAAAAAATGTGTGAAACATTCAAGTCCCTACCTCTTGCCATTATTGATATAAAGCGAAAAAGGCAGAAAAAATCATGTTTGTTGTATGGGAGTCCCCCATTAAATATTAATTTTATTTTGTTTTCAGTTTTTGTTGCTATAGCGGCAACAGATATACATAATCTGTGAAAATTTCAGAAGTCTAGCTATAGCGGTTTTTGAGATACACATAATTATTAACAAACTAACGAGACTTTTAGTATATTAAATTTAAAAAAAATGCCATCTAGTTGACTCACAGGAATACTTACTATCAACGCCATCGGCCCCTAACATGCAGGTACTAATAAAAAAGGGGAAAAGGTCAAATCAAGGTCAAATATCGTTGTCTAGCTTTCAAATTTACGTTGAAAAAATGAGCAATAAGGAACTTCGTTCCAAAAACAAATTAGGTTGCTTTTGATCATTAAGTATTTTATTTTGTGACAAAATAATCTGAATTATTTTATAATAAAGCTATATCAATGGATCGGCAACATTGCCTATTTTCCCGGCAAAATGGAAATTTGCTGGCAATGGCAAGATTGGGAATATTGCCGGCAGTGGGGAATTTGCCACTCTGCACATCTCTAGCCGTAATACAGACCTATCGCACACAATACAACGGTTAGGTCTTTCCATTTTCAACTTAATCCTTCGATCGCGGTAAAACGAGACACAATAGCCTTTCAATTGTTATAGCGGCCTACTTGGGCCTTACGGGAGTTAGAGCGTTAATTCCAATTCAAAAGAGAAAAATCGAAAAGTCCGTAAAACAAATCCACAGTAATAATTAATATTCATCAGATCAGGTCTCCCGTTATAGTATAGGTATCAGATATTTACCAAATAAAAATTTAGTTTGTTATTATTTTTAGCAATATTCCGCGAAATAAACTTCCACCTTTAAGTAAATGAGTGAGTGCACGCATAGGCATGCGTACAGCATGCCTATGCGTGCAATTTTAAGCTATGGATTTCCGCAAAGTAACGCCTGATTCCATTAACTATTTACCAAATATTTCATGAGTTCTTGCTATTAAATTTTTGAATCCTAGGAATTTGTCCATGACCGTGAACGCAGGGACATTTGCAGCGCCTCTTTGATGATTATTCCACTTTGTATAGTCCAGATGTTTCGCAATACATATGTTGTCATAATCATCGTTTCCCTGGCCGGATGTATTGTCCATTAACTTCTTTATAAACTGTGTTCAAATCGTCAGCCATGCTCAGACCCTTGAATAAAGGTACGTAATATGTTTTTATCAAATATTCTGTAACTACTTCGTAGGTTAACAGTTGGTTTCCTTTCGCTCAAGTTATGTCTTTAGTACCTTCTTCGAGGGAATTGGGGTGTTTGGGTGTTTCTTTATATGATTTATTACTTCTGATCGATCCATGGAGTGACTTTTATCAGAATAAATGATGGATGGATCTACTTGTCTCCAAAATCTTCGATCTGCTTTGGAGTTGGCCAGGTGTTTTCTTTAATATTGTTACGGATACGGACACGTGGTGCCATCTAGCGTCGGGCCAGCGAACCTACCAAGGGAACACAGGCAACGTAAATCCCCTACTCGCTACTAGATGACGCTAGGTGTATGTACCTACGAGTACTTTCTAGAAATATCTGATGCTTGTTTACGCATATCGGGTTCATTCTGGGATGTTCCGGAATTTTCTGAGATTCGATCCGACCCGTATAAATAGTCGCAGACAGTCCGGCCGGCAATTCAGTTTTGATCTGAGCTATCTTCGAGGCGACTTCGGAGCGAAAACAAGTGATCAATAGTGAGTGATTGTGATTGTGATAGTGACTCGGCTACGACCTAGGACAGTGATAGTGCTCAGTGATTTGGATCTAGTGCTTAGTGTTTGGACTCAGTGATTAGTGTGAGCTAGTGTTTGTGAATAAAGTCTTCAAGAGAGTCACCAGGTCTTTCTATCCGAATCGAACGAACCCTAGCACGTAACAACTGGTGTCGGAAGTGAGATTTGGAGATGCCATTGACTCCAAGAGAGGACTTCAAGGGGAGTGTCAGGACAAGGGCGCAGCGAGCTGCTGCCATTGACTCCGAGAGAGGAGTTGGCGGTGGAGCTGCGGAGGCCACACCCACTGGGGACCAAGCTCCGCCCACTGCGGGGCAGGCCCTACCCGCTGGCCCCGCCCACCAGGCTCCGCCCACTGACCACGCCCCCCAGGCTCCACCCACTTCGGGTGAAGCCACGCCCACTGGCTCCGCCCACCGGGACCCGCCCACTGACCACGCCCCCCAGGCCCCGCCCACTCTGGACATGGCCACGCCCACTGGCTCCGCCCACCGGGACCCGCCCACTCAGGCCACGCCCACTGGCCCCGCCCACTGGGCCCCGCCTGCTCAGGCTCCGTCGACTAGCTCCATCCATCCTGCCACGCGCGTAGTTTCTACGGCCCCTCAAATGGCTCCTCAATTAGAAAGCATAATTGAGTTAATTCAGGCTTTGCAAGATGCCCAAGACCGCAAGCTCAGCGCTTTACAAGATTCTCAAAGGGCAATGATGGAGGCACAAGACCGCAAGCTCGGCGCTTTGCAAGAGGCACATGACCGCAAGCTCGGCGCTTTGCAAGAGTCACAAGACCGCAAGCTCGGCACTATGCAAGATTCTCAAAGGGCAATGATGGAGTCTCAAGAGCAACAAAAGGACCTCCAAGAAAAAGCGCTATTGGCTATAAAGGATGTTAGTGACACGGTGACTAAGCTTCGGAAAGATGTCGACATAATGGAAGAACGCGTTACCGGGCTAGGAGTGGATATGGAAAATGTGAAAAGTGGCCTCACAGAACTACAGAAGTGGAAAGTGCGCCTGGAAACCACAGGAGTCGCGACGTCGATTGGAACTACCGGAGTAGTGGTACAAGGACCAAGAGTTAAAGTGCCACCATATGACGGTACTACTTCTTGGAACGCTTATCGCCAGCAATTCCAGACGGTTGCTTCTGCCAACGGATGGACTGACGAACAATGCCTGACCGCTCTCACTGTTGCGCTCAGAGGGCAAGCTTTGTCGGTCCTAGAAGCACATACAGGAAAGGGGTTCCAAGACCTGATGGAGGCCCTTGAATCCAGATACGGGGAGCGACACCTGGAGCACGTGTTCCGTGCTCAACTTCGTGACAGAGTCCAACGCTCAGGAGAGGGACTACAACAATGGGCGTTGGAAATTGAAAAACTGGTTAAGAAGGCACACCCCGGAGCCGATTCCAAGATGGTCGACACGAATATTGTGCAAGCATTTGTCGACGGAATCAGGGATCTGGAGGTCAGAGCTGCAGTGAGGCTTCGTCACCACACCTCGCTTAAGGAAGCATTGGCGCATGCTTTGGAGGTCGAGGCTGTTCGCCGTGACATACGACAGACTCATAAGATCCACGAGGTCTCTGAGGAAGTTAAGGAGGTCAAGGCTCCTACGAAGAGAAGTTATGGAGCCATGTGCTATAAGTGTGGTGAGAGGGGCCATCTTCAGCTCAACTGCCCGCAGAAGGAGACCCATCTGGCAAGGATGAAAAGGCTCGAGGAACGCATGGAACAAATAGAAGAGCTGAAGAAGCAAGGAGCTTCATCCCCTGCCCAGGATCAGGGAAACGAATAAAAGCCAGGACTAAGGGGCGAGTGCTGGCTGACGCGGAGGAAGCCCCGATAACTGTTATCTCCCAAGCATGCAGCGGAAATAGTCTTGTGATTCAGGGGACTATTAACAGGACGGATTGCAAAATGACTCTAGACACAGGAGCCTCTAGAACGATAGTGAACCCAAATCTAGTAAAAGCCGCAAGTAGACATAAGAGGAGAATTAACTGTCGGCTTCTTACTGCCTCCGGTCAGCCAATACCCGTCCTGGGAGAAATGTCAGTTACGATTAATGTAGGGGGGTCCTCATACCCTCATGACGTTATCGTGGCTGAGATTATGGACGATTGCATCTTGGGTTTGGATTTCATGAAGAAGCACAACTGCGGAATTAATGTCGCTGACGGAGTTTTCAAGTGTGGTGAAGAGGAAATTTTCATCCTTGGAGGCGCCTGCGGGAAAGTTGAATGTGTAAAGAAAGTCATTATACCTGGACGTGCGGAAGCTCGGGTGCTGGTTAAACTACCGCCAGCTGGAAAGAAAAAGTTAAACAGATGCGTGTTGATCGAAGACACGGCTACCAAGACATCAGCGCAAAAACTGATGACGGCGAGAACCCTTGTTAGTGGAAACAGTAACGCTGTGGTCAGGGTTTTGAATCTTGGCGACCGCGAGATCTGCTTGAACAAAGGTGACGTCATTGGAAAGTGCGAGGAGGTTGTCTGGATGAGAAAGTGTAGTTCGATCACAGGCTCAGACTCAGCAAACAGCAGCAACTATGGAATAGTGACTGAGCTACTCGATGACTGCAAGAGTAATCTGACTTATTCGCAGAGCATGAAAGCTAAGAAGTTTTTACAACGCCACGCGAATATCTTCTCCAGTCAGGAAGGCGACCTTGGAAGAACGTCGATGGTTCAGCACAGGATAGATACCGGAAGCGAGAACCCAATTCGTCAACGAGCAAGACGGATACCCATTGCAAAGGAAAAAGAAGTTGAAGGCCTTTTGGAGGACATGAGAAGGCATAAGATAATTGAACCGTCTGCAAGTCCGTGGTGCTCACCTGTTGTGTTAGTGAAGAAGAAAGATGGCAGCACAAGATTTTGTGTGGACTACAGGCGTCTCAATGATGTCACTAAGAAGGACAGCTATCCATTACCTCGAATCGACGACACTCTGGATACCTTGAGTGGCATGAAATGGTTCTCGACCCTGGACCTGAAATCTGGATACTGGCAGGTGGAAATTCATCCAAAAGACAAGGAGAAGACAGCTTTCTCCACCGGTAGAGGTTTATGGCAGTTTAACGTCATGCCCTTTGGATTGTGTAACGCACCTGCCACATTTGAGCGACTCATGGAGTGTGTACTGGCAGGCTTAGTTGGAGAGGCTTGCTTAGTCTACTTGGATGACGTCATCATTGTTGGCCGCGACTTCGAGGACCATTTGCGAAACTTAGAACGAGTTTTCGCCAAAATAGAGGGGGCCAAGTTAAAGTTGAATCCGAAAAAGTGTCGTTTGTTCAGGAGTAAGGTCAATTATCTCGGCCATATTATCTCCAGTGATGGAATCCAGACGGACCCGGAGAAACTGGAAGCAGTTCAAAATTGGCCAACCCCTAAAAACAAAACCGAAGTGCGGGCATTTCTCGGCCTATGCTCCTACTACAGGCGTTTTGTTAAGGGATTCTCAGAGATAGCCAAGCCATTACATCGGCTGACAGAAGATAAACGACAGTTTATTTGGGACGAGACTTCGGAAGATTCTTTTCAGAAACTGAAGCAACATCTGTGTGAAACACCAATCCTGGGGTATCCACAACCTGAAGGTCAGTTTATAGTCGACACGGACGCAAGCAACACGGCCATTGGAGGGGTGTTATCTCAAAAACAGGGTGAAAGAGAAGTTGTAATTGCATATTTCAGCAAATCTTTATCTAAGCCAGAGAGAAACTACTGTGTGACAAGAAGAGAACTCTTGGCTGTCGTAAAGACGCTACAACATTTCAGCAAATATCTCATCGGGAGACAGTTTTTATTGCGAACTGATCACGCAGCCTTGAAGTGGTTACTACAATTCAAGAACCCAGAAGGCCAAGTAGCTCGATGGATTGAACAACTCCAGGAGTATGACTTCAAGACGGAACACCGCAGCGGAAAGGCGCATGGGAATGCCGACGCACTTTCACGAAGGCCGTGTTCAGAAGACTGCAAACATTGTGTTAAGCAGGAATCTAATGAAATTACATTAAAGTTAACGAAAACAAGTCCTTTGGGTCCATGGGAGAATGATGCTATGAGGGAGGCTCAAGAAAGAGATGACGACCTTCGGCACATCATCACATGGAAGAAACGGGGTGACGTAAAACCAATCTGGAGTGAGGTTGCACCCACTGGCGCTGCCACTAAGGCGTACTGGGCGCAATGGGACAGTCTGATACTTCAAAATGGAATACTTTACCGGAAATGGGAGAAGACTAACGGCAGAGAGTTCCATCTTCAGATAGTTGTCCCAAGGACGAGAGTACCAGATGTTCTCCGTGAAATACACGATGGCGTATCAGGAGGTCATCTAGGTGTCAAGAGGACGTTAACAAAAGTGCGAGAACGATTCTACTGGTTGCATTGTCGAGATGATGTGCAGGATTGGTGCCGCAAATGTACTACTTGCGCTGCAGTGAAGGGACCACAGACAAGGAGCCGTGGGAACCTGCGCTTGTATAACGTTGGCGCACCGTGGGAACGAATTGCGGTTGACGTAGCTGGGCCATTTCCTGTAACGGAATCGGGAAACAAGTATTTTATGGTGGTCATGGATTACTTCACAAAATGGCCCGAAGTGTTCGCCATACCAAATCAGGAAGCTACAACAGTTGCTTCTAAGCTAGTCGAAGAAGTGATATCTCGCTTTGGTGTGCCTCTAGAAATCCATTCCGATCAGGGCAGGAATTTCGAATCGCAGGTCTTCCAGGAAGTATGCAGAATTTTGGGAATGCATAAGACGAGGACCACCGCGTACCATCCACAGTCTGATGGAATGGTTGAGAGATTTAACCAGACCCTTGAGAGGCATTTGGCGAAATTGGTAGATGACAAACAAAAGGATTGGGACAAGTATATACCGCTCTTCCTTCTGTCGTACCGTACCGCCGAGCATGAGGGCATAAAAGCTACCCCGGCGTATGTCAATTACGGTAGAGAACTACGAGTACCAGTAGACCTCTTGACAGGAGGGTCACCGGAGGAACCAAAGACCGTACCAGACTATGTCTGCGATTTAAGGGAAAAGATGCGCTATATACACGCCATGGTTCGGGAAAATGGGTTACAGTCAAGTGAGAACATGAAGACCAGATACGACCGGAAAGCGAACACGAGCGGCTTCGAAGAAGGGTCACTGGTGTGGCTGCATAACCCAACTCGCCGAAAAGGGAAATCTCCAAAGTTACAGACCAAGTGGGACGGCCCATACAAAGTGGTTACCCGATTGAATGACGTGACTTACAGGATCCAAAAGCAACCAAGAGGGACATTCAAAGTGGTACACGTAGACCGTCTGGCGCGTTACCATGGCAGTAACAACGATGCTCGGGACGAGCATCTCTAAGAGGGGAGTAGTGTTACGGATACGGACACGTGGTGCCATCTAGCGTCGGGCCAGCGAACCTACCAAGGGAACACAGGCAACGTAAATCCCCTACTCGCTACTAGATGACGCTAGGTGTATGTACCTACGAGTACTTTCTAGAAATATCTGATGCTTGTTTACGCATATCGGGTTCATTCTGGGATGTTCCGGAATTTTCTGAGATTCGATCCGACCCGTATAAATAGTCGCAGACAGTCCGGCCGGCAATTCAGTTTTGATCTGAGCTATCTTCGAGGCGACTTCGGAGCGAAAACAAGTGATCAATAGTGAGTGATTGTGATTGTGATAGTGACTCGGCTACGACCTAGGACAGTGATAGTGCTCAGTGATTTGGATCTAGTGCTTAGTGTTTGGACTCAGTGATTAGTGTGAGCTAGTGTTTGTGAATAAAGTCTTCAAGAGAGTCACCAGGTCTTTCTATCCGAATCGAACGAACCCTAGCACGTAACAATATGATCAAACAATGCATGATTATTATCTATTTCCTCACTGTGAACATACCACTGTTTGGTCTCGTTAAATCTGTCCTTTAATAAGATGTATGCCAAATCACTGGCTAACGCTTCAGCATAATCTTCATTTATGTCCTTGTCCATGTTGACTTGTGTTTCAAGATTGTCTAAACCAGTCAAAGAATCTAAATACGGATGTCCCCAATGTCTGAAGGTTAAATAAACTGTTAAAGCAACTTCCGGGGATTCGATATTTTGGATCAAATTAAACATAATATATCGGATGCCTGGTATTCTATTTTCTAATGTTCCTACGCTCAAATATACATGATCTCTAAAGTCTCTAAATTCTGGAATCAAAGGTCTATAAAATGCTCTAGCAAGTTCCGATATACGAATAGTTGTCATCGGCTTAACTTGCTTCAGACAATCATAACTCTGGTTTCCGTACCTAAATAATAAATGATCACCTGCCATAAATGTTCAAAATCATCCAGTCATCAGGTTTGAACTCCCCATCATCTCTATTTACCATGGAGCGTAGTGTTTGTAATCTAGCAACATGGGTATCTTTACACATCAGTAGAGTGTTTCTGTCCACTATAATTCCATCTTTTATGAAGAAACAGAAACCGTCTACGATTAATATCCTACCGAAGTTCATTGAATTGTATATGAGGTGATCTTTGTATGTCCCTGAATGCCTCTTGACTCCGTCTATTTTAACAATTCTGAGATTTCTTCTCTATCTGATGCATTTAATATCAGTGTTGTAATGTGCAGATCCAGAAACCATGCCCCCCATTTCTCTATTCCTACATGACAATTGTTTTTACGTGGATTGTTAAATATTTTCCCTGCCCATTAAACGAGATAAGATTGAAGTATTTTTAAAGTACCATCTGAATCAAATTGAGCCTTATTTAATACATCCGTTATGCGGCTTACATTTACATTATGAAGATCGAGGAACGGAGGCTCAACACACGGAACAGGCTTCTGTGCTAAGTGAGCAGAAAGCAGCTCGGCTCCAGTAGCACCTTGCCCACCGGAGCGACCGAGGCGAGGTGATCCCAAGGTTGACTACAGCAAGTTTTTTTGATTGTGTTATATAAGAGACGTTTCGTTAAATTTATTTATATTTGTTAAGGTACTTATTATATAGAATGTAGATTTTGGTTGAATTTTTTATTTGTTATATTTATTTGTTTACTTGTTTGGGAGGAATTGGTATGTATGTCTATGGTTCTGGTCAACGGTTGCCTTGACAATAAATCTGTTAACGAATGGCCGTCTGATATTTTACTTGTAAAATAGCGAACTCCCATAAATATCCTCATATTTATCACTATTTGTTATCTATGGGCGAGGAATTGGTATGTATGTCTATGGTTCTTGTCAACGGTTGCCTGTCAATAAATCTGTTATCGAATGACCGTCTGATATTTTACTTGTAAAATAGCGAACTCCCATAATTATCCTCATATTTATCAATTTTCTCTCTCTTGTCCAGGTGGCAAACAAACATTTTGATTTTTTTGTTATATTCAGTTGCCCTTGCATTTGGTAATACCAATTGTGGAATTTATTTATTTCTAATTCCCCTTTGTCATTGAGTAAAATGGCAGCTTTTTATTTTCAACCACCACTTGTATATCCTTTTCGCACGCACTAATGGGACATTTGATTTCTAATTTTCTACTATGGTCACATCATCGATTATTTTTTTATTTTATTTATTTAAAATCTTTTGCATATTTTTGTGCAAAGGCGGGCTTAAAGCCTCCGGTGTAGTACCAAGAAAATCACACTCATCATCACATACAGAGGCCACAAGGGAGAATTTTAAAATTTACTTGGATCTCTAATAAATTGTCTTAACGCTTTTTGTTCGTTATCATTCCGTGCTTGATGGATTTGATAATGCGATAATGGTTCGTTATACAGGGTGTAACAAAAATAAGTGATAATAATTACTTATTTTTGTTACACACTGTATATTATAATATCTTTGACAATATTATGACCAATTTTTCGTATAATTAATCGCATAAAAAGAATCAGGATCAATTTCCTCTTTTACAAGGTCATTATTACACTTCTCACAATTTTTTTAAATATGTACTTACATTAGTTTTTTTCAATCCTAAATACCATGTTACTGCCATGAGATGGGCACTACAACCCACCGTTCTGTTGCCAACAAGGCAACTGGAGCAATAGCCAGAGATTGCATCTAGATTCTAGAGTATTAGCAACACTAGTATCTCGATAAAATAATAGGTAATTGTGATAAATTCTACCACCAATATGCCTGGATTTCATCCTGCCTCGTAGTAAATAATTGTTCAAACCCAATATAATTGGAATATCGTCATCAATTTCATTATTTATTTCTAATGCGTATGTGCAGTTTCTCCGCACATGCTCACCATAGTATGTACGAGCCTAAAAATAATAAATATTTATAACCACATAACAAAAAATGGGTTACCAACTTCGTCTTCCAGGTGCACCTCGTCTTCCAGGTCAATCTCGTCTTCCACGTCCACCTCTCCATCGGATCCACCGTCAGAACCCTCTTGCTCGTAAAGGAGGTCGAGGTATTCTTTTGGTGGCTTCTCGCCGACTCGCCAGGTTGACATGTTATATAAAACAAATAAGAAAAATCAATAAACGTAAAGACAAATATCAAAATAATAACGTAGAAATAAATGAAAATTCATTACGTGAAGCCACCATCACTATCGACATTATAAAAAAATTATCGATTATCAGATCAGAATCACCACTACGCTGTCCTAACCTATCGAAAACGTACAAAAAAATTGTTCAAAATAGACTTCAAAATGGCCGCGGCCGGCGGGCGGCCGTTTTCTGCCGTTGGCGACCGTTACTAAAATTAGGCTAAATCGTTTTGTAGACAAGTTATATTTACTTCTTTAGGCTTATTACTTCATTCATTTACAAAAATAGTTAGAAAACACGTCTGAATCAGTCCCATAGAAACCAATTTTTTTAAGTGAAAAATATAAGTTATTGCGATGTTTTTCTTTCAAATTATTATCTAAAAATACTTAACTTTTAACTTGATACGTTGACGCTCACCCGACGCAATTTTCAACAGACTGAATCACAATAATTGTCGACCACAGAGTATAGTATATTTTTATTTGGGAATGTGCGCAATGTATCATAGATCGTAACTAACCAAACTTCTTCGTACAAAAGTAGTCTCTTAGTCGACGAAATACGTAACTCGATCGAATGAAAGAGCGCGGCCACATCCGGCCGCTTGGGTCTAGAGTTCTAGACTCTAGACCAGTGGTTCCCAACCTTTTTAGAGCTGCTACCCCTATGGCCTGTTAGAGAAACTGATTCACCATATAATTAGGTTCAGACTTCAGTTACACTTAACGCGTATCTCATATCATGCTCCACGTTCACACGGTTTCTCGCCTTTTTTTAAATGTTACCAGAGTTGAGAGGCCGCATTTACAAGTGGTACCTAACGGTACCAACATTTTCAGATCTCTGTCTGCAATGATAGGGCTGTGTTTCTCCAAAATGTACAGAGTTTACAATTTTTTTCTGCCAATTCATCTATTTTAAATAACACCTCTGTTGTTACCCCTTTAGAATAGCTATTTTACCCCCGCGGGGGTACCTAATTACCCCCAGGTTAGGAACCACTGCTCTAGACGGAATAGCTGCGTTTAAATGGCGCGACCGGATCCGGCCGCTTGGGATTGAGAGGTTAATACAAATGCTAATTCTTTTCGGTACCACTGCTGTTGTCTTCGTTATCTACTTCATTTGCTAATGAGGTAGTAGCTTCAGATGTATATGTTGAAGCCAAAAGAGCTGCATAAAAGTTGTGACTAACAGTGCTTGACAAATAATTGGTTAGTTTACGTAAATCATTAAGTTTATGGGGATTTAGTGGCAATGTTGAACCTTTTATTATTTTATTTTATTATTATGCCATGGACCAGTAAAGTTGTATCGAACTCCAACAAACGGAACATCTTCTGTTATTTTAAGCATCCTTACTTCTTTCAGCTCCATTTCAGGTTTAGGTTGACGTAAAAAAAAGGTTTAACAGCTTCTTTCATATTCGTAAAATCATAATGGTTTATTTTATCCGCATTAAAAGGCGATGGATTTATTCGCACAGTTTCCATCAACTCATTCCAGTCATCTGGTACTTCTGCTGTTTTTTTCTTTTTATTCCCAATGAGACCAAAATCTTGATCATTAGGGAGATAATATGTTTGCCCTCGAATAGGAAATATATATTTAATACTTTTAAATAATTTCAGCACATGGACTAAGCAGTATAGGAAGTACACCATCACATAGTTCTCATTTTGCCCAGAGCAACCATCGCTTATGAGCACTAATTTATCAGAACGGTAGGTATCATCAAAAGTGATGTGACTTCGTTCTGGCCTTTTTTACCCTCTGTCTCTAAGTAACTATTCAAAACCACTTGATTTTTTCCAACATCATGAATGCCAAACACATAGAGCCACAGCTGGCGACTAAAAAACATTTAGGGGACTCTCCATTAATAACACCGATATCCATAAAGTACTTTATTGACACATTTAACACATAGAATCGGATAGGAGCGCGAGCATCGACTGGCTCAAGGAATGCAAGCGTAAATAATGCAATAATAAATATCTATTATAACATAATATTATATGTAATGTGTAGGTACAAACTGTACACCTACAAACACATCACTAGTACGAATATGGGGAAGTGGCAGATTTTGTATAAAATCAAAAGTAATGCACATAGTTTTACCTTCCTGAGCTTTTTGTTTTTCAATGCGTTTAATTTCATTGAATTTATTCACTTTAAACAAATGCAGTTTATGTTCATTCTTCAGCTAAGTTTTTGTTTCATCCAAAACAGCCAATTTTATCTTTAGTCTGTAGGTATAACATGTTGCACAGGTATCTGTTCTTGGTAAACCGAATTTCAGTTTATATTCATTTTTAAAAACTAACCAATACACCATATAAGTTATTATTATTTGGTAACTATTTAAAAACATCTTATGCATTTTGAATACAGGTAAATCTTCAGGCAAATATTGGCAGTCTCAAGGAATAATGTGATTGCATGGTTTTAAACGACTCAATGTGGTTGCGGATTAGGTTAAGAACTTCTTCAGGTGTTTTCTTGTACCTGTTAGTTTTGTGTGATCCACGCATATCTTTAGGTGATAAAACATTCATTGTCATCAGATTTTGTAGCCTTCTGCGACCATTTGTCACTCCATGAATGTTGCAAAAAAACTGTTAAGCAGACTGGTATTTCATTTACATCTTGACGTTATTTTAAATGAATAGGAAGCCATTTGAAACTTTTGGGGATTTTCACTAGTATGTCGCTTAGGGTACGATGAAGAAATGAGGCTCATTAAGTAGGCATCTTGATAATTTTTGTTACCCAGTTTATTAAATTGATGTTTACTAAGTTTTGTTTTAAATCATAAATACATACGGTTATTAACGAAAAAAATAAAATTATTCAAAACTCTTCAAAATAAACATACAAAACTTTGTACTTCTTAACATTTCTACATAAGTTTAGTACAAAAAGAATTTAAAAAAAATGAAAAGAAAATATTGCAAGAAAGTCTTTCAATCAACAATCTTATTAGGACTAAATGAGAGTTTTACGTAAGTACGTAGTCCCTTCTTTTTTTAGAGTCGGTTACAACTTAATTTAATATTTACTTACAATTAAAAATAAAAATAATTTTGGGTTCAGAACCAGTGCTCCTAGATCTAGTTACTATTCTAAGTTTAATCAGACTTATGACATCACAGCGAGTTAATCAACTATATCTTTAATATTAATAATTCTTATCAGTGTAGTATCTATCATAAATCACTAAATTCTTCAAAACAATTAACATCAATAATTATACGTAACATTTAAACAAAATGTTGAATTCGTTTTCAACGAGTATAATATTTAATAGTTTAATAAAATTAAATGAGATCTCTAAAGAACTTTTCATAGTATCTTGGTACTATGTTTAATGTTTGTCTCTACCAAACTCAATAGGTCGCGCTTCTTGCGTTCTGTAATAGGAATCTTCGAGGTATACGCTGGTTTCAAAACGAACTCGTTAATGCCTGTAACATTGCCTCGACCTCGACGTAAGTTATTATTTTTTGGGTATCATTTAAGCTATCACTAATTTAATTAGTTTTGTGTTTCTTAAATAATAGGGTTTGTCCTCAAAATAGTAGATCTGTCACCAAAATGTAGTCACCAAACAATGCAAAATCAGTTCCACAATAAATCACCTAAAATCCTGAGATATAAGGTCTAGTACCAAATAAATGTTTTTGTATGTATTATAATAGGTGTGTCCTAATAAGTATTTAAGCAAACCAATTTAAAGAGATCACCAATAAATCATATTATGTTACTAGAAAATTGCATTAAGTTCAAATAAAAAATTAGGGTTGTCATCATCGTTTCAACCAAAAGATTCTGCTACTTAACTAGACTCCCAAGGTTCTAAATTTCCACTGGTAGTATAAATTATATTTAAATAAAATTTTTTGCAGAGTAGTAAATAAAACAATTAAAGTCAAAATAATCAATATTTATTGTTTAAAATAATTACCACTGAACAATCAGCGCTGGTTTAAAATAGCTGGCTTATGGCTAGCAGAATAGTAGATAAAACACTTAATTAAAGTTAAAATAATCAATATTTATTGTTAAAAACAATAATCACTGAATAATCAGCGCTGGTTTGGATTTCGAAGGGCGCCCCCTTTTTCTTTTCTGGCCGATAAGCACATTTTTTGCTTCTGGTGGGGGGTTGGCCAGCTTTAAGCGTATGGCTAATCCGATAATATGTTTGCACATATATTTATAAAACGTATCATATTGTAAAACGCAGGGCAGTTGCATTTCCCATGCATCCAATCAATATTGTGCGGTAGATCCACTCTCCATTTGCTGAACCATTGGACTTTGTATTCATCAAAATCAGTCCATGTATTTTCAAAGTTTTGTATTTTGTTTGCCTTACCAGCCGGTACTTCGTAGTGTTTAAAAGCATCGTCACTATACGTCAGTATTACTTCTTTAGGCAACTTAGCCCAGCCATTGGTAGGCTTCTGTCCAGTCTTTCAGAGTCATAGTTGGTAATGTCGCAAACACTTCATCGACAGCTAACGACCATCCATTTACAAACTCTGAAGCAACTGTCAAAAAACGAGACAGTGGCAAACGTTCACGGAGCGTGTATTCATCTTTGATTACTCGGTTATGTGATTCTAGTGCATTATTAGTCGCTGGTGAACCCATGTGAGCCCCCAAATACCAGTTACGGTTTTGTATGAGCCATTGCTCCTTAAAATACTGGATGAAAGTTGTCTCATCCTCCCATTTCTTCAAGAATGCTTGTGAAGCTAACTCGAACGTTTCTGAATCAGTCACTGCTTGGAGAGAATCCACATCTGTCAACAAATCTTTGTGAACATTTTTTCGCGTATCTTTCTCTACATGAGCTTGAATTTTTTTTTAGCATGTGCCCAACACATTCGAATTGTGACATCTTCACCAAATACCTCTATAAATGCATTTTGTATTGCTTTCGCTGCGTCACATACTAGAACTTCTGGTTTGAAGGTTTGTGAGTACAAGTTAAAGATATTAGTCTTGATGGCATCGAACAACAACTTAGTCTTCTTTTTCCTCATTAGTGGCAACCCCAAGCCCGAATGGATGAAATCGTTTATTTTTGTCTGTACTTCCAACGTCAAGAACGGGGAATCCTTGCCACACCAACTTGTATGTAGCATCAGCACTTTTACGTCACGTGCTTTTTGCAGCAAATATTTTGTTGATAGTACAAATCTAAAGCGTGGTGAACTAGTTTCTTCAATCACTTCATACCCAATAACATAAACTTCATGTTCGTTGTCAGGAATTGGTGAATGAGACCTTAGCCAAGCTTCCAATTCACCTAGGCTGATCGTGGGCTGTCCGTATTTACAACGGCGTCTGTCAATTAAATACGTCCTTACTTGGGACATTTTTGGCACTTTAATACCATCAATTTTAGTCAAATTTGCAAGTATGGCTTTTGGTTTGAGATGTAAGTCGTATAATTTGTTTATTTCTTCCTTTACTCTGTCACTAAGCCCATAACAAGCGAGCGTTTTTGAATCGTGGTCATGATCAGAATCTGTCCGAAACAACAATACTTCATCCGAGAATGAGTACATGAGTAAATACAACTGAGCTGAACACTGTGGTCCCTTCCGCACCACTTTATTACATCTAAAGTACTTTTTTCTCCCTTCCTCTACATCATGCGTTCGTAGAAAAAACCAAATTTTTTCAGCCTTTATATACTCCTCAGCACTGTGTTTGTCTTCAAATTTTTTAACGAAAATCCAATCCTTGCTTTGCGACCGTTTCTTCTTTGGTATGGTGCCTTCATCAGTACCTTCCTCATTTTCCTCATCAGACTCCAATATCGGCACTTTCTCCACGAATGATTGCTCGACAAACGACGATAAACTTTTTGAATGACTTGCATTACCTTCACCACTACTTGATGCCATAATTAAAAATAAACATTTAAGAAATTAACTAAAACAACAAATTATGCACAACGATAATAAAATGCACCTACAACAATGAACGTGAAATCGCAAATGAAGTAAACTTGCATCTCTCTCGCACGCCGCCCGCGTCGCGCATCGTGTGATCGAACCTAGTTACCTACTACCCTTCGTTGAGGCCGGATTGGTCAATTTTTAAAGCGCGCCAATTTGTCTCCGCCCCTTTGATCATTTTTTCATTAAAATTATAAATTGATGTATTAAATTGGTAACGAATACTATTAATTTAATATCTGAACGAAATAAAATGTTACTACTGTATTGGTGACAAAATATCAAATAAAAAGGAGTCGCAGTCAGGGATCGATAATCGATTTATTTGGTCACAGAACTATTATTTAAGTAACAAAACTGTTATTATAAGAACGAAGTTTATATTCATGTAATGCAATATAATTTTATTGGTTATCGATCTCTTATTTTACACATATATTAACATTAATTTGATAATTCATACCTGGGAACAATTTTTGTTTATCTGAGAACGAAAATATTTCGTGGCGATAGATCTATTAGGTTTAGGATTTTAGGATTTTTTTAGGATTAGGATTAGGTGATACAACTTCATGACAAATATAAATTTTGGTGATAGAAAATATAGTTCCCTTATTTTTTTTTATGAAATAAGGGGACAAACGAGCAAACGGGTCACCTGATGGAAAGCAACTTCCGTCGCCAATGGACACTCGCAGCATCAGAAGAGCTGCAGGTGCGTTGCCACCCTTTTAAGAGGGAATATGGGAATAGGGGAGGGTAGGAATAGGAAGGGAAGGGAATGGGGAAGGGAATAGGGTAGGGGATTCAGGATTGGGCCTCCGGTAAACTCACTCACTCGGCGAAACACAGCGCAAGCGCTGTTTCACGCCGGTTTTCTGTGAGAACGTGGTATTTCTTCGGTCGAGCCGGCCCATTCGTGGTGAAGCATGGCTCTCCCACGTTTAATTATTCGTACGTATTATTCGAACGTATTTGGTTCTATGCTACCTTTGGCCTTTTCCCAGTTTTCAGTCTTGTAGGTTGTTCGATATTTATAATTGGCGCAATTTTTAATGAACTTAATTCTCATAATCTCGCTAATTTTAATTGCATCCCCGTTAATATTTTTGCTCATGTTAAAGTTTGTTACCTCACTGTTATCTGTTAAAGCCTTAAGGTCGACGAAATCACTGTAGTTAAGTGAATGTTAGTAATGATATAAATAAATACGTTTTATTCTTTTAATACCTGACTAACGGCCGTTCCCAATATTCAATCTATCTCTGGTTTGACATACGACCGATCGCAGCTAACATTGAATTGACTTTGTTTTGAATTAAACTATTCCTATCTCTAGTAGGGCCAAACTAGAGATATATCAAATATTGGGAACGGCCGTAAAAGAAATAAAACAACCTGTCTATTGTATACGAGTTTTTGCTACATTTGCGTGGAATTTATTAAAAAGTTAGTTGCGTCAAGAAATAAAATACTTTTTCTAGCCTATGAATATTTTGGTGCTAATTACTATGAATTTCCCTGTTTTTAGGCATGGAGGACCCTCACTGGTGCTACGACAATTTCATCAACTACAGATCTCTCAAGTCTGGTGATAATGTAAGAGAACAGCTGAGTAGAATAATGGATAGGTAAGATTTTATATTGCAACTTATTTATCAATAGTCGCTGTTAGCGCGTGTTCAGACCAAACTGACTATACGCCGCCGAATGTGAGCAGGCTTACTGTGAGCCCCAGTGTGAATGTGAAAATCATACAAAATATGATGGACGTATAAAAAAACTCGGACGGAGTCCCACCATACACAAAACTGTGTCCTTCAGAGTCGGCCAGCTGACTGCATGTACACGGTCCGCACGCACACATTATTACGCTAGTCCATACCATTTGACAGGCGTAAGAATGTGTGCGTGGCCGACTCTGAAAACACAGTTCTGCAGTGTATAATAAGACTCCGTCCGCCTTTTTTCTACGTTCATGCAAAATATACGGTATCGAATGTCCGCGCCTACGCCTAGCGTAATGGCGTATTGTCGGTTACGTGTGAACGAAAAAGTGAATATGTATGGAAATACAATGACCTTTTTTTTTTTTTTTTTTTCTCCGGAGGGGGAAATGCATTACGCATACCACCCAGGCGCAGGGGCGACCCGAGCGGTGATGTGGGACTCCCGTAGCTAATGAGACCACGGTATACCAACTAAACCCCCCCCCCCATCTTCCGCCACGCCGCCTTTTGACGGGGCCACAGGAACGATGCACACATCTGCGACCCCGCCAGCGGCCCGAAGACTCCACGATGGGCACACAACACGTGCGCCCTCCTCCTCGGCCCCCACCAGGGCTGTAGCAGACGCCCCCCGAGTCTGCTACTTGGAGGCCATGTGGCAGATCAGGTCTGTGGCTCTGCCACCGACCACACCTCGGCCGCAGAGGATAGGGCAAGCGGCGCACCGTAATACCTACTTGCCTCTTCCTCTGCGGCCCCACCTAGGTGCGCATCCGCAGCGGACTCCTCCAGTCCGCTGGGAGCGCCCTCCTCGGGCCAGGCGGCGACACCGGCCGGCCCTGGTTGCCTCTTTGCTTCACCGCGGTTGTCCAAGCCGCGGTTACTAGAGCCCCACCGCCACGACAAGGCGAGCAACCATCGGGGGGATGGAAATACAATGACCTGCGTAACGTTCGCTCACATTCGGCGGCTCACAGTTGGTTTGGTGTGAAGACGGCCTAAAAGCATTTGTGTATTACCCGCCAAACATTTTTTGGGGTTATTAATGCAGTCTTTTTCTAAATAATCTAAAGGATTTCAACTGCATTCGTAACTGAATAGTATTTTTTTTCTTTGTTTACAAAAAAGGTAAATTAATGATATTGAATATGAAATGATATTTTAATAAATTGTAAGCAATAGTAGACTAGTGCTGACTAGACCTACATGACATAGGTAATACATAATAATGAGAGCCTTAGGATAAGGTCTTAAACTGTTGCAATTCAAATGTTTGTTCGTCTGAGCGTTAATGTGAGCGTTAGCCCTTAAAATTGAATCCCTTTTAAAAAAACTGTTGACTTTTTGCCCGTGTACTCGAGAAGGATGATTGTGTATTTTGAGTGTATCTGAATCTAATTGCAGCGCAGTGTAACTAGATCCCCAGGACAAGATGTTTTCTATATCGTCTCTTCATAGAATCGCCGATGTATGGAATTAACTATATGTATGGAATGTCATGTCAATTCCATACATTTTACGATTTTATAAAAAAGCGATACAGAAAATAACCTTTGCTAGTTATCGGCAAGGTGTGGGTTGGAAACACTGCTCTAGTGCTTTTTTGCCGGTTGGTCATATTCCTTGTTATATATTTTACAAAGTTATTGTAAAGCTACTAGCTTTACAATAACTTTGTAAATATTACAAGGAATAGTGAGTACTTAGTCACATACGGTTTTGCTCAATCGAGCAGTAACGTCGAGCAAAACCTGCGGCTCGGGCTTTCGTCCACACATTCAGCACTGCTCGATAGTTTTATTCCTAATTATTACTCGATTTGGAGTAAAATTATCGAGCAAAACCGTATGTGAGTACTGTACCTAATACATATTTACTAAACGTTTTTTTTTTCTCTACAGATTTAGCCTCAAGAGAACAAGTACTGAGTTCACAAGTAAAGACTACTACATTAACATTAGAAAAGCGCTTGTCAACGGTTTCTTCATGCAGGTGACTAAAATTATCTTTAAACATCGTAGTTGCCATTGAACTTGGCTTTAATCTTATGGTGCGCTTATACGGGCAACTAAAATTGCTCAACTCCAGTCTATTCTAGTCAACTTTGACATCACTACTACATCAAGCAATTTACGGCAACAAGCAGCAATATTGCGCAATACAATATTGAGTGATGTGGTCATCGAATATATTTTTAGCGACTTGACATTGAGCGATATGAAATAAATTATTGCACCATATTGCGCACTCCACTAATTGCTCGTTTCGTCGAACCATTCGTGTCGCCAAGTAATTATTGCCGTAATTATTGCCCGTGTGAGCGCTTCTTTACATTTGTGTTTGATAGGACTTACTTACGCTTACTAATATTAAGTGTGTCTTTCTATCTGTTACCTCTTGACACTTAAACGGTTGAACCGCATTAGATGAAATTTATTTAATACTTGAGGAGACGGGAAAGAACACAGGATAGCTTTTGTTGCGAAAATTAGCGCTATGGAGTAGTGGGTGTCGTCATAATATTATGTAATGAGTTTTATTTTAAGTAATCCTTTCTTACATGGGGAAATGCTTTAGGCTAGTTTTATCGCCAAGCGTTTCGGCAGCGCCGTTGGAGCGCGCGCGTTCGTAGATGTATGGGGGTAGTAGTAGCGTTTTATCGTGCTCGACCATAACTCGGCTCCCGCATACGAGCCACCGGCTACAACCACAAAACGCACGCACAAAACGCACCGGCATATTTCCTGTAGTTTTCGTACATTTTTTGACGCTGGTGGCCGCCACACGCCACAACGATTCACTTTACGACCAATAGACTAGCTTAAAGCGGCGTTTGTGGCTATCGCGTGTGGCCCGTTTGCGGCGACACTAAAACGCTACTACTACCCCCCATACATGTTCGAACGGGCGCGCTCCAACGGCACTGCCGAAACGCTTAGCGATAAAACGCATCCTCGTCTTACGCATCCTCGTCGGATTGGCCGGGGTACGTGGGCCTTCCCTGGCGTACAGTCTACCCACTAATACACCATGGCGCTCTAAGGCTGCATTTCCACTGAAGCGGAGCGGAGCGGAGCTTGCCGAGTTGACCAATCACCATGCTCGAAATCTTTGCTCCGCTTCGCTGTCATTCCGCTGGAATAGCACGATTGGTCAAGTCGGCACCGCTAAGCTCCGCTCCGCGTCAGTGGAAACGCGGCCTAATCCCCGCTTAAGTGCCAATCCACACGTACCACAACCATACGACATCGCAACGACAAAATGTCGTCGAGCAGTGGTTACGTGTGAATGGTTTCGCTGCAGCATTTTGTGACTGTCGTTGCATCGACGTAACGTTGTGGTTGCGATGTGGTTGCGACGTGGTTGCGATGTGGTCGGCTGTGGCCGTGGCTGCGTCTGACAAGTTATCTGACAAGTGGTCGACAACGACTGCAAAATGTGGTACGTGTGAATGGTCCAGTTCATTTACAATAGTAGTGGTGTGGTTGTGGTCGTCGTGTGGTTGTGGTACGTGTGGGTTGGACCTTAGGCTCGATTTATATTCGTCCGCGCGAACGCCTTGGTATAGCGGCTGCCCGCTGCATGGTAAGATCATATTATTAGGAAATGTTTGTAACGATTCATTTAAGTAGCGGCGCGGACTCTCTGTTATTGATCCCTGGGTGTAGACGCCAAACTGCACGTTCGGACGGACTCAAAAATTGATTTGACAGATTTGCAAGATATCTCACGCAATTAAAATCTTTCAAATCCATACTTTATGCCGCGCCGCGCCTCGCCTCGTCGCGTTGCGGTGTCTGAATTGACCCTTAAACAGAGTTGCGGGTACTATAGAACATATCGCAAGTCTGCCGGCGATGCTGACCCATCAGTACTAACTCACGCTATTCTCTTCACAGGTCGCTCACTTGGAGCGTACGGGCCACTACTTGACGGTGAAGGACAATCAGGTTGTCCAGCTCCATCCGTCGACCTGCCTCGACCACAAGCCCGACTGGGTCATCTATAACGAGTTTGTGCTCACCACCAAGAACTACATACGTACAGTGACTGACATCAAACGTAAGTAAACTTACACTTCGCAGACTGTCTGCGAAATTTCCTCCAAGAGCGGCACCGTCATGCAGCGGCCGCAATACTGCGGTGAATGACGTCACTAGAACTTTGTCCATGTAAGCAATATGGCGCGGTTTCCTAGAGAACGGTAATTGAAAAAGTTCTCTAGGAAACTGCGCCATACCGCCCACATAGACAACGTTCTAGTAATGTCATTCAACGCTGCCTGACGGCCGCCACACGATGGCACCGCTCTTGGAAGAAACCAGATCTTAAAGCAGCCTTAATTTTTATTATATATAGCCCCGATTTACGATCATATTTAACAATTTATTTAACAATTGAAAGGCGGGCGCGTTCAATATTTATCCTAAACGGTCAATAGTATTACACAATTCGTGATATCTTACAATAGAATTGATCGTCTAGGGGCTCGCTAACATCACAAAGACGCGTTCAGACGTGCGCGTTTTCCCAAACGCTACAGCAGAAAACGCGCACGTCTAAACGCGCTGTAGGTCGTCTCCTTGAAATTTCCTTCGATTCAACCTCAGTCGACAAAAATTTAAAACATGAGTGGATTTATCCGGGTGACTAACATAATATTTAAGAGCAAATTGCTAAATTTTTCCCTTACAATTTGAACAAACCTTATCTACTTCATCATTTGGCTAATGTGTCTAGCTATACGTATAGAATCAAAATTTTTGTTAATTTCTTTCAATTTTCTTAAAGCATCCATTTAAGCAAAAACAATGGCAGTTTCCAAATCATTTGTTAGCGGATGACAATGGACAAGCTACATAATATTATATTTATTTTATTTAAATCGGTATATTATGTAAGACACTAGGTATATGTAAATTTAATTAGTGATTATTATATTTTAAACTAGCGACCCGCCCCGGCATCGCACGGGTATAAAATATATAGCCCCTGAAAAACTGATGAAAATCGATAGCCTATGGGCTATGATCCTTTACGTAGTCTACTTCCTATCTATGCCAAATAACATAAAAATTGCTCCATTACTTCGCGAGATAAGCCCTTTCAAATAATTTCCCCCGTTTTTTCCACATTCTCCTATTAGTCTTAGGGCCTGTTTCACCGCTTCCTGATAAGGCTATCCACCACTTAATTTGACAGATGGAGTATGGAAAATCTGTCAAATAACCCTATCGGGCACCTTATCAGGAAGCGGTGAAACAGGCCATTAGCGTGATAAAATATAGCCTATAAGTCTTCCTCAATAAATGGGCTATCTAATACTGAAAGAATTTTTCAAATCGGACCAATAGTTACTGAGATTAGCGCGTTCAAGTTAGCCCTTTCAAATAATTTTCCCCGTTTTTTCTACATTTTCAGCTATTTCTTCCCTCCTATTAGTCGTAGCGTGATAAAATATAGCCTATAGCCTTCCTCGGTAAATGGGCTATCTAACACTGAAAGAATCATCCAAATCTGTTCCGTAGTTTCAAAGATTAAAGGGAACAAAGGGACATGAGGGAAATAAAAGCGACTTTGTTTTATAATAAGTATAGATAGTAATATGTAAGGTAATTGATTTTGACAAATAGTTATAAATTTACTTCCGTTAAGTATAACTTCCTCTTCTCATATTTTAGTAAATAATTATCTTAAATATGAGAATGTACATTATTTATTTTTAGAATTATGTACTATACTTGTTCTTAGGCATTCTTAATTTTTAATGATTTTACTATATTTGAATTGTCAACGGAAGTTCGTTTCTTTTGTGTAAAATGGTATAAAAGCCAGCCATATTGCGTTGATTGATTCATTCTGTAAATAACTCTGAGACGTGTAAAGTGAAACTCTGCTCGAATAAATACCGCTCAATGTATAATAATTCAAGACTTACTACTCTCTAATACATTACTTACCCGCTGCATCCCCTCATGTCTTCAATTATGACGTTTTGTTGAACAAATAACAGAATATATCGTTTAAATAAAAATATATTTGTTGTCGTTACAGCGGAATGGCTACTGAAGATAGCGCCTCAGTACTACGAGCTAAACAACTTCCCGCAGTGCGAGGCTCGTCGACAGCTCGAGCTGCTGCAGGCCCGGCTCGAGTCCAAGGCGTACCAGGAGGGCTTCTAAGTGCAAAGTGACAAAGACTAAGTGATCTTAGTGACTAAATAAATATGTATAAGGTTACGTATATTTTATTCTTCTACTAGCGACCCGCCCCGGCGTCGCACGGGTATAAAATATATAGCCACTGAAAAAATTATTAAAATCGATAGCGAACTATGATACTTCACGTGGTCTACTTCTTATCTGTGCCAAATAACATAAAAATTGGCTCCAGTAATTTGCGATATAAGCCCTTTGAAATAATTTCCCCCGTTTTTTCCATATTCTCCTATTAGTCTTAGCGCGATAAAAATATATAGCCTATATATAGCCTTCCACAATAAATGGGCTGTCTAACACTGAAAGAATTTTTCAAATCGGACCAGTAGTTCCTGAGATTAGCGCGTTCAAGTTAGGCCTTTCAAATAATTTTCCCCGTTTTTTCCACATTTTTCTCTATTTCTTCGTCTCCTATTGGTCTTAAAGTGATAAAATATAGCCTATAACCATCCTCGATAAATGGGCTATCTAACACTAAAATAATAATCAAAATTCGTTATGTAGTTTTAAAGATTAAAGGGAACAAAGGGACATGAGGGAAAAAAGTGACTTTGTTTTTTAATAAGTATAGATAAAGGTGAAAACATTTATCAGCATGCACGCGCCGTATTTTAAAATTCGTTGTATTTTCATTGATGTGAAACCTCACAGACAATTGCCAGCACCGTACGCGATGCATTTCGTGAACCATGCCGTGCGTACGGTACTTGAAAATGTGCGGTAAGCTTAATAATCACAAGTTTAAAAGTACATATATACAAGATTGAAGACGCAACCGTGGCCGGCCTAGGAAAAGATGGCGCGATGAGCTGGAGGCGTACCAGCCGGGCTGGCCAACGGTGGCGCTGAAGCGAGACAAGTTGTAGACCCTGGGGGAGGCCTTTGCCCAGCAGTTGGAAAATATAGGCTAACAAAAAAAAAAAATACAAGGTGTTACAAAACAAAGTGATAATACTTTAGAGTGTATGTGTGTTCCTTATGTTCACTGTGAAGTTAGAGCTCTGAAAGAGCAATTTTTTTTGTATGGGCAAATTCATGACGCTGGGGCGCTTGCACAAAATTGCTCATTCAGCGGTCTTCTTTCACAGTAAGCTCTATAAGGAACACATACACACCCTCAAGTAGTATTACATAAACTATAGTTAGTTCGTTCTAAGATGATATGGGTGACAGTTCTCATATTCCTTGCTACGTGCATAGACCGCCCACGATTAAACTCACTGTACCAGTGATAAACAGTGGCTTTTGATGGTGCTTCATCTCCAAAAGTTGCGGTGAGTTGAATAAAGCACTGTTGTTGATTTAGCCCACGCCGAAAATCGTAGTACGAGGGCTGCTATTTATGTATCCGGAACTGGCCACTTACAAGAACAATATTTAAAAAGTAATTAGAACATTTGAAAATAGAACTCTTTGGTTGAAGAATACATTTTGTTTCATGTTACTGTCAATTATTTTTCCATTGTGGCGTCATTTTGAAAATTGCGTGTCTTCATTTGCCATGGTTTTAACGCGTGAACATTTTCGTGCAATGATTTACTACGATTTTCGGCGTGGGCTAAATCAACAACAGTGCTTTATTCAACTCATCGCAACTTTTGGAGATGAAGCACCATCAAAAACCACTGTTTATCACTGGTACAGTGAGTTTAATCGTGGGCGGTCTATGCTCACGGATGAAAATAAAGAAGGTCGCCCAAAAACAGCTGTTGTCCCACAAAATATAGATGCTGTGCGGGAACTAATAATGCGTGATCGTCATGTTACATATCGCAAGATAGAGGCGTCCTTATGTCGGCACTACATATAGGCGAACGCGTTGGCCAACGCGTTGGCCAACGTGTCGGCCCAATGTGTAGAACGGGCGACTCGTGCGTTGGCGGTAGGTATTAAGACGTTGGCCGACGCGTTTTGTCGGCACTACATATAGGCGAACGCGTTGGCCGACGCGTTGGCCAATGCGTTGGCTAACGCGTTCGCCTATTTGTGGTGCCGACATTAGGCATAAGTATGACGAGCATATAGTTTTGTAATATATCTTTCGTAAAACATTAGAGAAGATAATTGTAAATTTCAATTTCTTTTCACATCCGTGTATTCAGTTATTTCAAATCGGTGTCCGTTAAAGTCATTTATCCATCATCATCATATTAAATCCACAAATAAGTTGTTTAATAATCTATGATCCTGTGGATATTATGTTAATATCCACAGGATCATAGATCACAGGATATTAGCACTTGTCACTGGTCGAATCGATACCTGTCCATACTATACTTCTAAATTGTCAAAATATGTCACCATCAATAATAATTCTAATTCAGAAGTATTTTTGTTAATTTTATTAAGTACATTCACTGATAGATTACGGATTTGTTGATTGCCTACGAGGGCTGCTATTTATGTATCCGGAATTTAAAAAAAGACACAAACATATATCATTTAATATGGTTTTATTGCTTTTCAACAATGATATTCAACTAAATACAGATCTTTGAGTTGTGTTTTTTTCAATCGTCGGATATGTTATAACATGAGGTTCTTTAACGGTATTCTTTCTTATAACGGTAAATAATATACACATTTTAAAGTTACTTACTTGTTATTCAGGTAAAAACTATCTGAAAAATCAGCTCTTACATTAATAGAAATGCAAATATAAAGTTGAAAGTAAACGACAAACATAGTATATTATTTATTCTTAAATTAAATACATATTATAATACCCTTACACCCCCATTACATTTTCTTGTTAAATACCGATAGGCATATCGATAAATTTGACTCAAGCCCTAGCGTATATGTAAACAATTTTAATGAAAAATTTTTCTTTAAAAATTGTATAATTTAAGAACAACAGTACCTTTAGTTATGCAAAATATGAAAGTAAAGGGGAGAATTAACAATATTTTATTTGAAATAGAGAAATATAGACAGAATATAGCTAAAATAAACACATCGTAGCAATTAGGACATGAAGATTAATTACCTGTGAAATGTATATTTTTCAGGATTACTCCTATGATTTACACTGCAAACACTCACAGAACAAGTTACCATTGTTATATGTAATAGTATTTGTCGTAAATAATAAAGGATTTAAACAATAAATTGCAAATACCGAAAGAGCATAAAAACGGGTGACGACTTGGTGACGACCTGTCAAATGAAAGTGGTTAAAGTTTTCATTAGACTGCCTCTCTCTTTTCATCTTGTTATAATTCCATAAAAGATTTTCTTCTCTCTCGCACTCTTTGTTGGTCTTTAGCATCATACGTTTATGTAAATAGCAGCCCTCGTACAATATATATGGACTACTTTTTATTATAATAAGGTAAATGTACTTTTTTGTTGGGAATATTTAAAGTAGCAGATGTTGCAGGAATATGGAGTTTCTGGCGGAGATGATCTTGCAAGGTTTCATTTTGGTGTGTTACCAAGCTGTTATCCAAACTATTATCTTCTATTGTAATATTATTGTCATCAATTTTGCGGTAACTATCAAGCATTGAGTGCATGTTCTTCTTTCTAGTAGAGCTTATTTGTTTTTTTTTTTTAGAAGTTCTAGGGCTGGAACATAACAATCCTATTATTATTTGATTGATGTGTGTTTATTTGTTGATTTTGTCGACTGATATTTTTTTTTCATATCTAACTCATCACGTGTGCTATTTAGTTGTGCATTTAATTTCATTATTTAATTTTCTAATTCCTCTACATAGCAATTTGTCAGCCCAGTGGATAGGTCAAAACTTTTAGCCTGTATATCCGTATCTGATGAGTTTAATGAAGAATTTCCAGAATCTGTAGATTTTGTTTTTCTATAATATTTCTTCCTAATCGTTACGTTGCTGTATATATTTATTTTCTTGAGATATTTTTAATTATAATTACTAGCTGTCTCGGTGAACTTCGTGTCACTTTAAAACCTTCCCTGGACTTCTACGAATATTATAAGACTAAAATCAGCACAATCCGTTTAGCCGTTTTCGAGTTTTAGCGCGACTAACACATTTGAAAATCCATTTATATATATACTGGCTGTCCCGGTGAACTTCGTGCCACAGGTCCCTTTAAAACCTTCCCTGGACTTCTAGGAATATTTTAAGACTAAAATCAGCCCAATCCGTTCAGCCGTTTTCGAGTTTTAGCGCGACTAATACATTTGAAAAACCATTTTTATATATAAGACAGAATATAGATAAAATACTTTCTTGAATTGTCAATGCTCTTTAACTCATAGAAGTAAAAAAAAAGTTTTAAGTGTCTATGGTTCGCTGTCAATTTCTATTTGTCAGTTGCCACTTGATCGCTTGTCACTGTCAGATTATTATAGTTGTTACAACGTGGTTACAACTGAATCTTTACAACTAACACTGAGTTGTAACTTGTAACCAAACTCCTGTAAATATGTAATTTTGTAACCGTACACTTGTTACTTCACCAGACCTTCATTTCATAGAGCAAAGTCTTTCAAACCACTCTGACATTGGCAACTCCCTGAGTCGGCCATTTGTAAAAAAGAAGAAGAACTTGTAACCAGTTGTAAACAATAAAAACATTTTTGTGTGGACTGTGGTTATTTTTAAAATGTTTAATATTTAACGTGCCAAAATTGTGTCAGCCTGGTAAAATTATTAATATGTTCTAGTCTCGGTAACAGATCCTCTTGTTTTAGCAGATTTCTTCAAAAAGATGTCAGTAACAATAATATGAAACATGAAATGGCTAGCCTGTAATTCTTCTTTAATTTCGCGTTATCTTATGTCGGCACTACATATCGATGGCATAGAACACAGATGTGGTAAGTACATTTTTTTTAAAAATGAGGTAAGTACACAGAGTTTGCCGTTGTAACTTAAATTTTATTGTGTACAAATGTGGTAAGCGTATGTTGGCCCAGTTATGATCTACTAATGTATCAAGTGTGGTAAGTTAACTAAAAATTAAAATGTTGTAGCAGTCATGAATTGCATGTGCCCTTACCTCATTCGGCTTTCACAACTTAAATGTCCAAATGTGGTATGTGGCACTTTGCACATTTTGACACCTAAACTGGCAACCCAGACGTTTTGTCAAAATGTCACTTATCACATTTGACAGTCGGTTATTTTGTTTCTGTGTGAATAAAATAATATAAAAAGTGCCTAATAGTAAAAAGAAGTGAAATATGGTTAGCCGAGCACGTTTTTTAGTTGAACTTGCACGTGAGCAATCAAAGACTGGTAAATATCTAAATGAATTCCATAGAATCTTCAAATAATTGTTTGTTGTTATTCTCTATTTTTACCATGCTACTACAACATTAATTATTACTTTTAGATCATAACAATGAAGTATTACTTTATGAAACAGTGCAACATCATAAGGATGTAATACCAATCACAACAATTTATGAGTCTGAGGCTTCAGAATGTACACGAGGACATGACACTTTTTCAAATCATCACCTAGAAAACAGTCCAGAACCCGGTTATGATCATTTGATTACAGGTATTTAAAGTGAATAAATACACTATGACGTCCGTTATATAATTTACCAGCATAATTAACTTCTTTGTGCTTACACTTCTTTTCTAAAATGAAATGTTTAAGTTATGATATATATTTCATTCTCAGACTACATATTATACTATTTCAGATTTACCTGATAATACAATAAATCCAGGCCACAACCCAAACCTACCACCAACCAAACCTGTTGTTGTTAAATCTCACATTGACTCATTCCCACGGATGGAATCCCACTACTGCAGGCGTGACAGTAAGAATTATATTTGGCCTCTGATTTAAATATTAGCATTATGTATTGTTTGTATAAAGAACAACTGAAGGAAGTGCAACCGGTGTCCTATTATGTTTATAAGGATATTTTTCATTCATATGATCCAGCATTAAGTTTTTATCAACCAAAAAAGGATCAATGTATAAAATGTAATGCATATAATGCCTCATCAAATAAAGATTCCTTGATAGATGAGTGGGCAGCACATAAAGCCAGAGAAAATGCATCAATGAAAATGAAACAAAGTGACAAAATTAAGTCAGAAGAGAATCATGGTAAGACATTCAGATCAGTTTCGTTTGACTTGCAAAGCATATTGACTCTCCCATTTGCAGGTGACTCTGCTATTTATTACAAGAGAAAATTGAATGCATATAATTTCACAATATATGAAAACCATTCCAGAGATGGTTACTGCTACATATGGGACGAGTGTAATGCTCAGAAAGGCAGCAATGAAATAGCTACCTGTGTTTTTAAATATTTGCAGTCATTGCCTGACACTGTAACTCATGTTTCTTCTTTCTCTGACAAATGGCCAAAATAGAAATAAACATATATGTGCTGCAATGTTATATGCTGTGATTAATATTAGCCACTTGGAGATAATAGATCTCAAGTACATGGAATCTGGGCATTCTTACTTGGAGGCAGATGCCATGCATGCTACAATTGAAAGGGCTAGAAAACACAAAAAAATTTATACCACACGGGAATGGGCCTTGCTGATTTCTGCTGCTAGAATAAATCCTAAGCCATACATTGTAAATATTTTGACTAACAGTGACTTTTACGATTTTAAATTATTGACCAAGCAAGTAGTTCAAAATATTACAAAAAATACTGACAAAGACACAGTGAATTGGCTGAAAATTAAATAGCTGCGATTCACCAAACTTAAGTCCAATGTTATTATGTACAAGTATGACCTCGATGAAGAAAACTTTATGGAAATTAATATTAACCAAAAAAGGAATGCTAAGGTATGAAGGTTTTTTTTTTAGTTTTTTACCTTCCCTGCTAATATATGATTTGTATTCATAATTTTAACTTACAGGCGGTGGATTGGCAGCAAGTTATTTTAAATAAGGCATACAATAACACCTTGCCTATCACAGAAGCCAAAAAGAAGGATTTACTGTCGCTACTTGAAGCTCAAGTAATCCCACGGGATTATGAAAGTTTCTATCGTTCTCTACCTTCAAATTTCCGCATATTGAGAAAAGAGGATTCTGATGATGAAGAATGAAAATAGATTGTTTAATATTCTTATAATTATATATATTTCCATTGAAATAGGTATTTTTTCTCTTTAAAAACCCAATATCAAAAGTAGTCAAACATGGTATGTACAATAAAGAAGTACACTGAAGTGGTAAGTGCACACCCATAGTTAATTAATTCCAACTTAAGCATTCAAATTTCACTTTTATTACTCTTTTTACCTATATTACGTTAGCCAATGAACTGGTTTACAGGTAAATATAAATATAGCAGCTATAATTATAAATGCCTAAATGTACTAGCTATCCAAACTTTAAACTTACTATTGTGTAAAAGTTATTCAATTGCACATACCACACCTGTGTTCTATGCCATCGATATAGGCGAACGCGTTGGCCAACGCGTTGGCCAATACGTCGGCCCAATGTGTAGAACGGGCGACTCGCGCGTTGGCGGTAGGTATTTAGACGTTGGCCGACGCGTTTTGTCGGCACTACATATAAGCGAACGCGTTGGCCTACGCGTTGGCAAACGCGTCGGCCAACGCGTTCGCCTATATGTAGTGCCGACATTAGCTTATTATCATATAACTGGAGTGCATAGTTGGATAATATATTATGTACTTATACATAATGTATGCGTTTACTAACTGTTTGAAAAAGGTCTTGTATGGGTTTCTAAATGCAACAAACAATATAATATGTTGTGTATTGGGGTACTTACCACTTCCTTCTTACACTTATTTCCAGAGAGGTTTTTGGATTATTTTAATTAAAAAAAAGGTTGGACTGAAGGAAACGGGGCACTATGGAAAAAAGATTTTAACCTCTTATAACCACCCTTTTTGAATATAGGTACCAATCGATAGGGGGCGCCAAGGGAAGCAAAAAAGCTCAGATAAACTTTTCTCATAAATCAACCCCTGTCGAATGACAGGCCGAAATGTGACCCTCGTTAGTATGGCGAAAATACTTCGAAAAATTTTACGACAAAAATGCAACCCCCTATGACCACCCCTTTTTATTATACCAATTGATAGGGAGTGCCAAGGGAAGCAAAAAAGCTGAGATAAACTTTTCTCAAAAGTCAACCCCTGTCGAATGACAGGCCGAAATGTGACCCTCGTTAGTATGGCGAAAATACTTAGAAAAATTTGGCTAAGGTTTAGGTACCTACGTCAATTAAATGTTGGTGACATGGGTTAAGGAGGGTTGTTTTGGGTGAGAAAAACTCCTACTTACCGTTTCCACCGCCAGTAACTCTCCGTTTAGAATAAATTCGCATTTCAGATTTTCGTAATCTTCAGGATAAGATCATCTGTTTTCTGATGTTTACGAATTATTTTTAAACACATACAATGGGGAACAATAATATTATGTTGGGGGGCGGTGTGTAGGGGGAGAAGATTATGTCCTGCACCGACGACAACGGCAGTTAATAATGCGAATTCGTCTACCCCGACCGGGATATACTCGGTGTATGTCCCTTAAAAGCCGACGGAATTGGGCGGCTTCAGATGGTAACCGCCGTAAAATGTTTCGCCGGTACATGAACTCCCCCATGTACCACTTCATTCGTCGCTTGCTACGGCAGGAACGGCAGTGGTTTTTCAATTCCCGCCACTGCCTCTCTTTTGTGTTCGTATGAATTTTGACTCGAACATTGGGCGGTTCGGCGGGAGAACCTAAATATGTGTGGACAGGAATGTTCACCGTGCCAGCAACGAAATTTTCTGAGTGGTTCACTATGTAATGGCTCCCCATGTTTAACCGCAGATCTATACCAAAGTATGACCTGTGGCTATCGCTCATAATATGGGTGCCTTGTTCCACGTTAGCCGCAATTATGCGGTCTAACGTGGGTCGACTTTTATCGGGGATAAGCTCTACGTGCATATCCCCTGTGAGCCGACTAAGGCACCCAAACGACCACGTTTGCTGTCGTGGAAGTCGCCCCCTATTGTATTTTCGTGTCCACAAGTGGGTTTCGTCAACTTCCACTATGTCGTGCGGCGAAAGCGGCCCAATGTTTTTTTTTTTTTGTTTTTATTAAAATAAATCAAAACATGACATAGAGTTATTATGTACTACGTACTGGAGCCGCCATTGCATACAAAAAACATGTCGTACTTGAGGCATGAGCGGGGTGAGAGGCGTGGTGGTGATGGCTATAGATCAGTACGGCAGAAGTGACAAAGTTTTGTGCCTACACTCGGATGAACGCAGACTCTATTTGAATAAGTAGATAAAGTGGTACCAAGTTGGTCTCAGTCTCCAAATTATCATAACTATTCTTAAACTGCTATCTATCTATATCGCTCAGAGCTTCAGTCTTAAATGTATTTTAAGTACGCACTACGCAGTAATGAAACTCATTATTCATAAGTCATAACATTTAAGTATATCAAATCAATCACAAAATTTTTATTAATCCCCCTCCAACAATCAGAACATTTTTTTAATTAAAAAAAATGTATCTCTTCTAAAATAAAAAGGATACTAATTAAACAAGCTTCTTTTTAATAGCATTATTCGCTTCAGAAAATATAAGTTACCTTCTAAATTACTAAGTGGCCCACAACCAACGCGCGTCTGAATAATTGTATCTCAGCCACTAGTTACCTTCTATGTAGGCCACAGTAAATATAACTCAGCATGGTGATTATTTTTTAGCATCTAAATTTATGGGATGCATTCAAATAGTTAACATCTAAAATATTAATATATGGCACCAAAATAGTAATACTATTAGCTTCTAATAGTATAATTTAGTATGTTTAAAATATAAGTTAACCTACATTAATCGATTGTTAAATTTACCTAAAATTATCATCAAATAGTATACTAAAGCCACTATTATTACATTATGAACTATTGAGGACAGACAAATAAAACACTTTATTTATAATAATCAATTTGTGTATTGAAATACAAACATTTATAGTATTAATTAAAAAAAGTTAAACTTAGCGCGCATAATTTCGAAATTAAAAGAAAAAGAAACATTACTGGATTATTAATGCCGCTCGCGCTTTAGTTGGCCTTCCACGCTTTCTTTTTAGTCCAAGCGGCTGTGCTTTTGCCTCTAATGGTGGCATTATGAATTTCAGTCTGATTGCTAGGCCTATCAGATGCTTGCAGAGGTATTTGCGATAAAAATCAGGACAATCACAGCAACCAGTAATCCAGTCAGTCTGATTGTTTGGTAGCGTTACTTTCCAAAATGAAAAAAACGATTTTTTATATTCATCAAAATGCCTGAATTTTTTCTCAGTTTGATTATTTTTGGGCGAGTCTTTGCCAGGAATGAAATATGTGTTGCTGTCTGGCGTTGATTGTACAACTCTAATTTTGGTATCAGTTTTAGCCCATTGATATCCGGTTGTCCAATCACATAACTGCAATTCAGGTTGTGTCGCAAAGGTGTCTTCTGTCGCTTGTTGTGACCAGCTAGTAATCATTTCCTCTGCCACCATTAAGAAACGGGCCAACGGTATACGCTCGCGGAGGGTGTTGTGGTCTTTTATAACTCTGTTAAAGGACTCGAGTGCGTTGTTGGTCGCTGGTGATACTGGTGCTGCACCCAGATACCAGTTTGGATTTTTTAACAGCCATTCTTTTTTAAAATAAGTGACAAATGTTTTTTGATCTTTCCATTTCTCCAAAAATAACTCCGAAGCAGCAGAAAACACTTCAAGAGATGTAGCTGATTGAAGTGCATCAATATCTTCCAATATATGTTTTCGAATATTCTTTTTTGTCGTTTGGTCCAATTTAGTGACCATTTTCTTCTTAGCGTGAGCCCAGCACATTTTCACAATCGTTTCTTCTCCAAACACTTCACGAAATGCGTTTTGTATACTTTTCGCAGCGTCGCAAATTAGGATTTTCGGTTCAAAAGTATAAGAAAAAATGGACAAAAGATTGCTCTTTAATCCTTGAAACATCGTTTTAAAATCAGCCTTACGTTCATTTGTAGATATTGTCAGGCAAATCGGGTGAAATTTTCTGTTTTTATCAGTAGTTCCCACTATCAATACCGGGAACCCCTGCCAAATCAACTTATATGTTGCATCTGCATGCAAAATATCAGCGACAATACAGTGTTTCAACAAGTTCTTTGTAGATAATACGATGCGAAAACTAGGCGGATCACTATCGAAAATATAATAGGCTATTACAAAAACTTCGTCCACGTTATCTGGCACATCAGTGTGTTTAATTATCCATTTTTCCAATTCTCCTAAACAAATAGTGGAGGGTCCATATTTGATACGCCGGCGATCTGCTAAATAGTTATAAAGCTGCCTTTTTGTAGGTATTTTAAGTTTAGAGTTTTTTTTCAAACACTCTAAGATTGATTTCGGCTTTAGGTGTAGGTCATACAGTTTGTTGATTTCAGATTTCGTTTCGTCACAAATACCATAACTGTAGTTACTCTTAATAGAATCGTGATCATGTGCGCAATCTGTGCGATAAAGTAACACTGCTTCTGTATCCGCCTCAAATAGCAAATATATTTCTGCGGCACACTGTACTCCTTTACGTGGTACTTTGTTGCATCTATAAAATCGTTTTTTCCCGTCCATGGAGTCGTGTGTAGTGCGTACTGCCCACGTATTCTCTGCACTCACGGCTTCATTGGCGGTACTCACACTCGAAAATTTACTTTTAAATATCCAATTCCTAGATTCACCTCGCTTTTTTTTCGACGGTTGACCTTCTCCTTCCGATTCCTCATCAGAACAGTACAGAGGTACTTCGTTTTCACTATTAGATGTCATAACTATTTAAAACTTTTCGAAAACTTTAATTAATTAATGACAGATGAAACAATTGCAATACGAACGCACGAACGACAATAAACAAACATGGTGAATGAATGAACAAGAAACGAATGGCGCTCTCTGATTGGTGCAATCGGCCGGTTGCTGTCATGTCGCGCATTCGCGCCGGTGGCTATTTTCACGATAAAAGAATATGAAGTATTATTTTACATGTTAAGTTATATTATATGTTGTTATCTATTGAAGCTCGAATATAATTTTTTTGAGGAGTTTGTATTGAAGCTGTAAAACGTAAATTGGTGACGAGTCAGAAATTTCGTGGCCGAGTTAGTAAATTAGTTGGTAATGTATAAATCAGTAGGACAAGTAAAAATAATTGTTGATTTTGCCTTGACGCTTTCTTTAAGATTTTTAGTTGGCGTTGTAAAGAAGATGAATTACTTCATTAGAGGCTATCTCATTTTCCCGATGCTTAGTTATTTAATGAGAAGTTTGACCAAGTGGCCAAAAAATAATTCTGCGGCCGTATTTATTATTTCTCAAATAAAAATAGTCAAAATACTTCTATCAATTAATTTTGTTCTTTGTTTGTTTTTTTGTTTGTTCTTTGTCTCAGTAAATTAAAAATACTTAATAAGATCAAATTTATTGGCAGTTGTTACAGAAATAAGCTCCAATGTATGTCGTACAGGCTTCATGAGCTCACAACTGGCATTCATCACAGCAAATCCAGCCTTCTATAGGCAGATTGGCATATATGGCTCCATATAAATTAGGCAAACGTAATTTTGATTTTTGGTAGTAGCATTGACCCCTGGTTAGTTTTTCTTTTATAGTTGTCCAGCATCTAAAATATATTTTTAGGTAATTATCATAGAAATCTATCATTTAACTAAGCGGTCTATTGACCGCTTTGCCCGGTCCACTTTGCCTTTTGGCAACCGTTCTGTTTTAAACATAATTTTCTTTCGCATTTTTTATCATTTCGATGGTAATTGCAGTGTCACCCAATTCTCTAGTTATGTAATATATCTCAGCAGTATATCTATTATCTCAAAAGTTATGTCGACCGATTCTTGAGGAGAATCGGATTCAGATATTATGACACCACCACTGGCAACTGATTTCTACGAACCACTAGAACCAGAACTACGATATTTCCCAAACAATAAAGGACTATCGATGGTTTGTTGTGCTGTTGAGGTAGATGCTATCTCTGAAGTTAAAACTCCTCTCGAGACGCTCTGACGTCTTGTGCGACTAATAGAAGTTCTCTTTATTGGACCAGCAGTCTTCGTGGTAGATCTTGTTGTCCTGCGGACCGCTGGCAAGTCAGCTCGTTTGGGACGAGGCTCGTCACTTGGCGGAATCTTGTATAAATAAATTTTAATTAAATTCAAAATACCGCTCACAATGATCCATTTTGCCTTCTTGTGGGACGGAATTGCTGATACCGACAAGAATAAGAAAATCACAAATAGATTGAAAATTCGAAACTAGATTTTTCTCAGCAATTAAGTTTACTTTTTCAATAATTTCTTCCCTATCACTCTTGTATGTATCTTTACTCAACAATGTAAGTACTAAAATGTTGTCCATTATTCAATGTTATTTGCTCTTAGTTGGCCCGTCAAATTAGCTTGTTGAAAAATTTCATCACAATATTTTACTATTTTGTAAGCTCCTATCGAAGGAAAATAAAGTTTTGCCTCGGTTCACAAATCGAATGATCTGTTGGCAGGTTTAGGTGGTAATGTTCACATGAAATGCGGGTAATAATTTGTTTTATAATGTAACCAGTAACATAAATTAATATAAGTACATGTTTTCCTAGTAGGGCCTAGTATGAATTGCATTTAAATTTTGAAACACATTTTCAACGTCTTGTTGGTGGTCAGGTTCTTCCCGAGGTTGAAACAAACTTTTCGGTTTATTGAAATCGAAGACGTGTGAAGTTTCAAAGTCATTTTCAATGCAGTTGGCATTTATGTATGGCTGGACAGAATGTCTGAACAACATTTTTCTCATTATAAAGCGGAACTCGAGAGGACACAGGACATATGCCTGGGATGAGAACCGCATCAGGCAGTTCACGTACTTCTAGTTGATCGTGTCGAAGTGCAGGCCAACGAACCTTATGTACAATCCCCATTTACAAGACCCTCAGATACTGAGATATTTCTTCTTAGCATTACTCTAGAATTAACGCATATTTTTTAAAAAATGTAAAAAACCTCCACAATTATTAACATCGTTCAGTAAAAAGTTAAGTGGTGGTTTTCCGTATGTTGAGGCTTCCCGAGACTCATCGACAGCGTGTATCGTGTACATGCGAGTTGACTCGCATTACATATCCGTCACTTTAGAATTGTAGTCGTCTACAAATTTTGTCGTGGGAAAAATAGGCAGCACCGTCTGTAAATTCACCAACCTGCTCGATACGCCGTCTTTCGCACGAAAGTTCTAATAGTGAAATTGTGAATTCACCAAAACGTAAATTTTTAGTAAATCTACAAATTCAATATCGTTACTTTGACGCATGTTAATTGTAAGCTCAGAAAACGAAAATTCTCTTCACAAATGTATTTCTGCGCTTAGCCATGAAGGTTGTTCAAAACACCAATGGCCTTTTACTGGAGGTAATTGCATTATATCACCGAATAATAAAACATGAATCCCTCTAAAGAGAAAGTTATTATTTTGAAATTCCTGTAGACGTAAATGAATTGCGCAAATTCTCGTATGATACCATAGAAATTTCATCTATAATTAGCTATTTTATTATAACGCCACTATCGTCTTTCCCGTTCCAGGGGCTGTCCACTCATTTTACGATAAGTCATGTCCTTTTTCAATTGGAAGTGAAAATATTGAGTGCAGGGTTCTAACAAAAATTTGACGCGCTGAAACTCTGTTAGGGATGCTACTTCTACGAATGTTGGCTTGATCAAAGGATCAACAGTTGGAGCATAGCAACGCGTAATGCTCAAATATAAGTTTTAATATAAGTAAAAGATTTTCCGCTGCCAGCACCACCCGTAATAAAAAGCCGCAAAGGTTCTATGTTGTTTACGTATTCCGCTAACCTTATATCTCTCTCTATAGTGTTTGACACAGTTTGGATCAATTCGTTCTGCTGAATATTGAGCCCCGTAATTCCATTGATATACACTTCAATGGACATAGCTGTAGGGTCGTTATTTTCAATAAAATCGTCATCATTATAAATATTATTTAGTTGGTCTTCCGCATAAATATTCGTATTAGTTTCCCTAGAACGGTTGACATATCTATGGTCATTAATATTGAAAGCTGTAGCTTGAGTTGAGCAAGGGCTTGCTGAATCACTTGTTCAGCGTGAGCGAATTGTTCTACATATTTATTATGCAAAAGAGGTCTTAACTCTGCCTACGTAAGAAACAAGCTTCTGCTGTTTCCCCTTCTTGAACAAGATCGCTTTCATTGCGAAATGGTATACCTATGAGTCTATGACAAACAATCAAGCTGTAAAAAAAACCTTCCCGGTCACTATTAATTGTATAATATCGTTTTCGTAACACTGCCGCTTGATTCCTAATTCGTATTTATCTATTATTTTGTAATTTAATGTATCTAGGAGCTTTGGATTTCCTGATCTCTTAACTCTATATCACCATTATCATCAGCGCTGAATGTATTGGAAACTGTTTCATAACGAAAAGCAAATTCAGGTTAACATATCTCCCTTAAAATATTAGGTCTTTGCTTCGTAATTATCGAATATATTATTCAAGATAGTCGTTTCATCGTGACAGAATCTTAAAATTCTGTAGCGCAATTCTGGGCGACAACTATTAACGAAAACCGTTTTTCTAGTAGGTACTTAACATTTGCAGATGTACTTGGTTTAATTGTTGAGAAGTTATCTCCTGCATAGTTTTTTCTTTCTTCAATTTCGATTGGTGTAATGTAAAATATATTTAGAAAATGTGCATTTACGTCATTTTTTCTTACACCTAATTTTTAAGTTACGTTGTAATATAGCAAATAGTTGCTCGATGTAATTAAACCGCAATGTAATTAAAATCCGGACCTATACGACCTGAAAACCTTCAAGAAAAGAGCGTATTCCCTCTTAAAAGGCCGGAAACGCACCTGCAGCTCTTCTGATGTTGCGAGTGTCCCGTTTGCTCATTTGCCCCCTTATTTATTTAAAAAATATATACATACATACATACATACATATACAACACGCAGTACCCCTTGATGGGGCCACATAACCCTTTGGCACTCTTGCGTGTGAATCAAATAGCCAGTATTGTGTATTAGCGGAAACGGTTCGGCTTGCTACGGCCACTGTAACAGAATTCCTTGTAACTATTCCACAACGGTAATCCCTTAACAAACATTATAAACTATTTCTTAAGGGAACCCTTCATCGCTACGGTCTATACTCTATATCAATATGCCCATCAATATGATTGTTATTGACGTTGACGGTAACGGATTGTCCGTTGGAAAAGAACTGATGCTCTCTTACACAGGATTTTGCCTAGCCATTATACATTGACGATAATAATTGTCACTAACTATTAATATACATATGTATAGTCAATGTCACTGTCCACTAATGCATTGCGTTAGATAATAAAAGAGCGGAACAAGCAACTGTGGGCTGTGGCTAATTTAACCAGTACACTAATTTTTGTGGATTACTTACAGAAATTGGTCCTTTTTTTTTTTAAGACGGAAAATGCGCTTAAGCATGCCCGGCGGCACTGGGGAAGGACCACCGGGGTATGTGGGACTCGCTACGGCCGAGAAGATGGTAAGTTGACCGCAGCTCTACCCACTAAAACCCGTCCGTGCCTTCTCCTCCGCTTTGTGCTGGGCCGCTGGACCCGTCTGAGACGAAAACTGCAGCGGCCCAGTCAGCGGCGTCTGCTTCCAGCGCAGCTCCTCCGCGCGACATTCTGCTGCCGCTTACTCCGGGAGAGCTGCCCAAGGCACTGGGCACTCTGTAACTGGAAAGACTCGTGCAATGGGCGGCGGGTTCCCCATTCCGTCGTCCGTGCCTTCTCCTCCGCTTTGTGCTGGGCCGCTGGACCCGTCTGAGACGAAAACTGCAGCGGCCCAGTCAGTGGCGTCTGCTTCCAGCGCAGCTCCTCCGCGCGACATTCTGCTGCCGCTTACTCCGGGAGAGCTGCCCAAGGCACTGGGCACTCTGTAACCGGAAAGACTCGTGCAATGGGCGGCGGGTTCCCCATTCCGTCGCCCGAGTCCTATCTACGGCGGGAGCTGGCGTTCGTGTTCAGCGCGCCTGCGCCCTCCGCGCCGTCTTCGAACCGGGTCTACGGCCACATCCGCTTCTCTGACCCGTTCGGCGGCCTCCTTCTGTGAGATAACATCTTCACAGAAGGTAGCCACTGCGTCCCAGCCTTGTCTCGACCGGACCATAGTTGTAACTATGGCCGGGAGTGTGAGGTCTAATCCGGTGGTCGCAACAAGCACCGCTCGCTATTCTACCCAGGCTGGGCATTCCAGGAGCGTGTGCTGTGCGGTGTCGTCGTCATGATCATAGTGGTGGCACCGGGGGGTCGGCTCCCGTCTGGCGTGTCTGGCGGCGTCATCGGGCTATAAGCTCGGTTGACACCCGTTCCCCGCTCCATTTAATCTCCGCTGTTCGGAAATAAATCTCCGCCAGCCCTTGTGCCTCGATGTCCCAAGGCGGGGTCCCCGCAAGAGCGAGTGCTGCATCACCAGCTATTGTGCGATAGCCACGGATCATTCGCAACGCCATTACCCGCTGGACACCCTTTAAAAGCGCTTTGTTCTGGGCGCTTAGGCCTTCCGACCATACGGGAGCTCCATACAGGGCCATGGATCGTAAGACCCCCGTGTAAAGCTGCCGACAAGTGGACCCTGGTCCGCCGAGGTTGGGCAGGAGGCTACCGAGGGCCGCCGCTGTTCTCTTCAATCTCGGCGCCAGCCGACGAAAGTGCTCGGCAAACGTCCATCTCGAGTCTAGGAGGAGACCCAAGTATTTTAATTCCTTACCGATCTGGACGCTCACGTCGCCGATTCGGACTGTAGCGTTTGTGGGAAATCTCCGGCGGGGGCCAAGAAACAGAATAGCCTCTGTCTTCTCTAACGCTACTCTGAGCCCTTAGCACTCAATTCGTGCCACTATCTGACCAACGCCCACCCTTGTCAGGCGGATAGCCTCCTCAACGGTCCTTCCTCGTGCCAGAATGAGTGTGTCGTCTGCATAGCATACGAGACGCAACCCTCGGAGCAGCGCCGCCCGCAAGACACGGTTGTATCCGATGTTCCACAGGTGAGGGCCCAAGGCAGACCCCTGTGGAACACCGCACCACGTTACCAACCGCATCACTCGGCCATCTCGCCCAATGAACACAATGGTCCGACGTCGCAGGTATTGGGCGACGATTCTGCGCACGTATGTGGGAAGTTCCAAGTCGCGAAGGCCCTCCTCAATCGCCTCATAAGGCAATGTATTAAAAGCATTGGCAATGTCAAGAGATATTGCCACTACTGCGCCATCACCAGCTGTCCCCATCTCCGAAAAGTCCTTCACTTCGAGAATTGCGTCAATTGTTGAGCGCTGTGCACGGAAACCAAACTGTGCCTCCAGGATCCCACTAGTCAAGATTGAACCATATTCATCCTGAAACGGTCGAGGTAGTTTTAGTTCTTCTATAGATGTTGAGAATTTGTGGCGGTTGTGTTCTCCTGTTGTGGGCCGCCACTGCCCTCGGTTTTGATTTTCTGTTTCGTGGTTGTTAGTATCTCCTTCACTACATCGTGGTGTTCCTTTGGTATTAAGTCTTTGGCGGCTTGTGTGATGATGTGACTCGTGCCTGCCACAACTGCCCCCGCCGGTCCTCCTGACATGAAGCCCAGCACTGCGGATAGCGCTGGGTACAACAGGTAGTTTTTTGCCGCTGATATCAGTGAGTCCAGAGTAATGGGGTCAGGATATTGGATGTCCGTTACCTTCATTGCCAGCATGTCGAAGTTTGAGGTTTCAAGCCTTGACCTTAAGATATATAACCTACGCTGTTCTACTCGTATCAGTTCAGATGCCAGTGATTGAGTAGACAGTGATAGGGTGCCACTGTTTAGAACGGTTGAAGGTTGAGAAGCGTGGGCGTCCGTCAAATGGTTTGTTATGAACGCATCGCATTCCACCCACATGCCCATAGCCCGGAGAGCTCTCAAAATCGATGGTCGAGGTAGATTCCAAAGTGGATTGGGCCGTAGTGTTAGTTGTCAAAAGCCCTCTTCTATGCTGGCCCTGGTATCGAAATGTAGATAGAACTGGTCTTGTGTCCTCGCTTATTCTCATTTTCCTGGACCATTGAACGGTGACCATGCATGGCATGGGGTGATACGATAGCCAATTGTCATCTGAGGGGATCTATTCCATAATACTCGGCGGTGCAGTCCTCGTCCCATTCATGCCATGGTGCAATCATGGATGCGACGTCGACATAACCGCATAGACCATTAGAGGCCATCCTGATATATTGTGTATAGGCGTTGCGCGTAGTTAGATCTTCTGCAATGGGGGTGAAACCACACCACGTACGCAAGGATAAATCCGACCTGGCAAACAGCAGGGACGTTTGGGCTGATATTGCCATACTTAGCATGCGAAACCACCCTCTGGCGCCCCCTGCCGAAGTAAATCCGTTTTGAATGTCCTCGGTAATGACCAGCCCCATGTATGTAGCCACCCGGGACATAGAGTCCATAGTTTTTAGTACCATGGCTGGAGACTTATGGTCGGGTGAATTTCGAACCCAAACCCTTCCTGGATGCATTCTGTTAAGGGTAGAGGCCGCCTGCCTGGTTCGAGCTGCTCCAGTGTAAGGTCTTGCGAGAGGACTAATCCCACTAAAGTTATACTCGTATCCAACCATAAGTCTTCGAGCCTGGGTCGTGTCCGCTTCTGGCACCAAGCGTGACGCACGGTAGTCTGGGCCGGGATATAATGGTGGGTGGGGTTCTCCACCCAAGCGCCATATATAGTCTCGTCGGTATTGTAAGTTGTTCCATTGGCAGGTATCATCATCGTGGGATACTGACAACCATGCATCTCGGCTGCTACGCTCGTTGCTGATTTGGAAACCCCAACAATACATAATTTGGATTCTATTTCATTGATTGCCGTAACAATGTCTGATCCACCTGCCGCAGCGTCGAACGGGACCCACCAATCGGCAACAATGTCGTCTATTGGTGTTGGGGTAGGTAAGGGCCTGTCCGGCGCTTCGCGTCTAAAAGCGTTAGCTACTGGTATTTCATACCCTATACCGATTATGCTGTCAGGTGCCGACGACGAAGTGCAGTCTGTCAAGACTAAAACAGCGTGGACCGCTCCAGGGATGTGAGCAAGGTTAGACTTTGGTAATAGTCTCAAAGACCCAGTCCTGTCCTTCTGATTTACATGGACCGTGCTCGTCGTGTCGATTTCAATTATGTGGTTAACATAATTGAAATCGACACGACGAGCACGGTCCCGTTGGTATATGCAGATGTTAAGAAAGATAACATATATGGTACCAGGGCTTTAGTTCGCATTAGGTCATTAGATACCGGTATAGCGACCCAAGTTTCATCCATGCTATCAAGAGAAAAATCTTTTATTCTTAATCTTTAATTATGATCCCTTCTGCATGTGTTTAACTAATGTTATCACACTGGCAGAGTCCTTCATAGTTGACCCCTTAATCAGAGCTCCCAGAGCCCCAGTTGCATTTGGGTCCGTTATTCTGTCCGCTATGTGGTTGTATAAGCTGCTAAAAGGTACTTGTTCATCTTCGTTTGCCCATGTGTTCACACTTACACAATAGGCAGGGACGGTGTCACTAAAGCAGTTCCAAGCGGGTGTTTCTGCTGTCACTGGACGTGGTAACAGCGCTTCAGCTAGCGGTGTGTTTGGTGGTGGTGGATGGCTAGAGCTGTATACGTTCGCAGCAGCAGATGGTCCAGCCGTAGGTTCAGACGGAGCCGCTGTTCTAAGGGCAATCAAAGCCGCAATTCTCCTCTTGTACCGCTCGCTCTCCTGCTGCTTGCGAGACAGGAAACCGATCCCTCTGTAGAAGGTTAGTTTGCCTAGATGGTAAAGGCGCTGGTGTGAAGGAGGTTGGCCGGATAATTCCTCCGACGTGGGAATGTCGCCGCGATTGGCGCCGGATGGTAGGTTTGTATAGGAGGGCCCGTCCCCAGCATAGAGCTGCAACGAGGCCAACGCAGAAACAGACCCCTGCGCCCACGAGGTAAAGCTACCACCTCGACATCCAGTCGCAGAGTAGATGTCTTGCCCCCGCGGGGCTCCTGCTAATCCGGTACTTTTTGGCCCTACTTCCGGCAGTGGTGAACCCATCCATGATGCCACCCTCGCCAATAGTTTGTCCCGGCTCTGTTCCATCTTTTTCTATGTCCACTATCGAGAAAGGTCCGATGTCACTAGGGAAGACACGGCAATACTTATAATCTTCTATAGATGACATGGAACGTACGCACACCGCGCTCTTCAAAAGAACAGGGCAAAACTTTAAATTCTTTTGTGAGTCTGGCGATGATAATATCAGAACATTTTTTGTCGTTCTAGGTTTATCAATATAAAGTAGTATTGATACTAACAGTGTGGTAATTTGCGCAATTATTTCAATTCGCATTAACGTATTTGCAGTGGTGGTCCACTCTCGCAGGACCCGGCGGAAATGACGGTTGGACGTTCAAGCCTCCTCTCCATTTCACAGAAATTGGTCCTAAATCTACATAACCAACAACTTTGTCCAATTTTTGACCATAGGCCAAATTTTTCTTTTAATGCCATTCCATCAAATATTAAAGCAACATAATTTTTTGGGTAATTTAACTAATCTAACTTGTTCTTTTAAATATTCGAGTACCGTAAAACGGAGTGAATGGATAAGTCTTTGTACTTTGGTAAAATTATATATTTTCGTGAGGTTGTAGAATGGATACCCACTTTTTTAGTCATGTATATTGAGTCTTAGGCCAAACTATTGATATTTTGTTTCTCTTCGGATATGTTTGTAGGTATTAAAAAATATACAAAATATACGTCATTTCTAATTACTACTTATCAGGGGACAACAGACACACCTGAGGAGTAATTATAAAAATTTCGTAGGGCTTCGTTACAGTTTCCCTATATATTATTTATTGGATAAAGGCAAGCAAACTCGAGAACGTTTCTTTAATTACTTATTAGTATTTAAAAGTAAAATTATAAAACCTTCAAAAGTGCTCCATCCAGATGGAGTTCTATTGAAGCGTGCACCTTTAGGTCCGCCTGTAGCCCAAGTAGGGCTGCCACCTTTGAAAAACAATAGACCCGGAGGTTTTAGAAATATAGATTTTTTTTTTACTTAAATAAAACGTTTTTTAAAGTTTTAAGCATTAAAAAGTATTTAATGAATTAAGGCAAGTACAAAAATATGGTGAATTACTATTGGTAATTTTTTTTTTAATATAAGTTACTTATTATGTTATATAAGTACCTAGCTAGTGCTAGACCGACTTGAACCAGCTGGACACTTAAGGCCGTGTATAAAACACGAATATAATGGCATTTTCTAAAAATAATTCCTACCTAGATCGATTTATCGCCCCCGAAACCCACTAACAAAATATACAAAATTTCATGAAAATCATTGGAGCCGATTCCGAGATTCCAATTATATATAATATACAAGAATTGCTCGTTTAAAGATATGTATAAGATATTATATACAGGGTGCAATTAAACCTTCCTGCCAAATTTTGATATATTGATCCTTGTTAAAAATAAGAATACACGTATTTTTTAATAAACACTACAAATAATGGACACGATGTAAGACACGAAGTAAATTATAATTTAAGTAATATGTTTAGTGGTTTCATTACACAACATAAACGGTCTTTGATTACTTTTGAAATTAATGGAAAGATTTAAAACGTTTTCTGGGCTCCAATTGTAAAGGCGCGCTAGGCGTATACATTGACCTTTAAAAGATTAACTTTAGAACTTACTTTACTAAGTCTGATCACGAGTACATCAAGCAAGTAACAATTAAAAAATACAAAACTATACATAAATTACGATTGGTTAAATACCATAAACCTTAGGGCTGATTTTCCAATTTTCAGATAAATTTGGTCTCCGGAATGAATTTGGCACTTTGACAGACTTTGAATGAAAAATGTCTAAGGGCCTGTTTCACCGCTTTCTGATAAGGCTATCCACCACTTAATTTGACAGATGGAGTATGGAAAATCTGTCAAATAACCCTATCGGGCACCTTATCTGGAAGCGGTGAAACAGGCCATAAGTGTCAAATTTATTCCAGTAAAAGTTATTTGCCGATTACAAAATCGGCCCTATAAAATGAGTGTCATATATAATAAAAATCTTAAACATAATATCGCCGAGTGAGCGAACGATAGAGGGGGCGGCTATGTATCAGAATATAATAAAAATCTTAAATATGACTTGTGACAGTGATGATGATAGCGGGGTCATATTATTATATATTGTTATATTATATAATAAAAATCTTAAATAAGTATTCTATCGCCGAGTGAGTGAATGATGGTAGCGGGGAATAGTTCGTCTTAATATAATAAAAATCTTAAATATTATATCGCCGAGTGAGTGAATGATGGTAGCGGGGGATAGTTCGTCTTAATATAATAAAAATCATAAATATAAAATTAAAATCGGGTGTAGGCGCCGCGATTATTTATTACTGCCAGTAGACGGTCACGCATGGAATCAACTAACTGACGGCAGATGTCAGTTCCACGCATATCCTCCCATACTTCTTGGCAATGCTGCTTTAGAACATCCGCTCTCCTTTCATGGCGATGATCCCATCTTTGCACCATCAAACCCCACAAATTTTCTATTGGGTTTAGATCAGGTGATTTTGCCGGCCACGGTATTTTTGTAATTTCTGGATGACCTGCGAACCAATTGTTTGTTACCCTAGCTGTGTGTATCCTGCAGTTGTCCTGCACAAAAGAAAAGTTTGGCAGCTCTTCCTGAGGATACACACTGCGGACACTGGGGAGCATGCCTTCCTCGAGCAAAGCGACGTAGTCCGTCGCATTTGCTCTTGGCGGCAGCTCAAACAACTCGCCTACGCCGTCGGCGGTTATCCAACCCCACATATTTACGGAGATGCGACCAGACTCCCTATTCTTAACTACGTTTTTTTCCTCATACCTTGTATTATTGTATCTCCATAAATGGAGCCGCCCGTGGCTAGAGGATTTAAATGACTTTCTTATCACAAAATATGGTATTTGACCAATCGTAGTCTATATAATTTTGGGCAAAAGTTAATCTAGCCTGTTTTCGGATTTCAGTCAAATCAACTTTGTAGGCCGGCTGTCTGTGGTGAATGTGAATATTGTGTAAATTGTTTCTGATTGTTCGAGCTGTAACTTGATATCGCTCGGCATACTCCCGCGTGGAAATAAATCCGTTTTGGAAGTATGATCGAGCCAGTTCCGCCCGTCTCGTGTCAGATACTATAGTGACGCCATGATTGAACCGCCTGTGGTCTACTATTTCCCCCTCTTCTGCGTATTGCCGGACCCACAGGCTGACGGTAGCTCGCTAGAAAACAAAATCGTTACTGTGCGACAGGAGCAAAATCAACATCCTGGAGTGGGGGATTTCCCTTAAACAGGCAACTGATACGATAGTGGATAGAAAAATAATTAAGATCTTCCCAGCTTTCAAAAATAAGTAGGTAAACAAAATAGCCTTAGGAGTTACAATACAGTTGACTGAATTAACGCTCTGCATCCAGACATAGCTTTCTGGATGTTTCAGAAAAACAGAATGATGTTAATAAAAATTGTTGAAAATAAAACATCATAAAGTTTCTGAACTGTTATATTAGTGTAATAATTTCTAAACGATTGTTAATAGTTCCTATTTTTCTCACTCGTGACGCTTGTGTGTTCCTTTGTCACATTTCCGTTTTCCGTTTTGCTGTTCGCGTCTTGTCGCCATTTTTTGCCTTGTGTAATTACGCTGCTTAATAAAAGTATTGAACTATATTCGGGTTTAAATTTAACTCCTACAGGTTATGGGCCCAGCACGCTTCCACTGCGCCACAGGGACACCTTAGATCACAAAGCTCAAAACCCGTACAGCGTGCAATCAATAACCGTTGTGAATGCCATGTCGTCGGTGGTGGGCGAGAGAAAGTCGGCTGGCTACTTCTCCACGTAAAGCGTTTGACCGTCATGAACAACCTTGACGGCACTCTTCGCCAATACGATCTTAGCCGCAACGACCTCGGCCACTATGGGGCCCAGGTCGCAGCCCAGTTTCTCGCAGACCGCCGTAACTGCGCTCTCAAAAGACATACGGCCAACAATAGGCCGCAGCAAACCCTGACGCTTTATCTGCGACAGCTCGCCATAGAATGCCCGCGCCTCCTCCGACATACCGCCTTGTGACAAGTTCATGCGGACGTCCTTGAACTTGTTCATGTCCACCTGTTTGTAGTCCAAAATTAACTGGACGGCGTCATGGTACAGACCGGTGGCAGGCGCGGGAACACTATCCAGCACGCGCGTGGGAGCAGCAGGGATTCCCCGCTGAGGAGTGGCCGGCACGTCTGGCACAACCCATTCGGGCAGGCATGGGGATGTACTTACTCCCTATAAAGGTGAAGACACTGCGCGCGCTGATGACGTAATACTCGCCTCGTTCGTCTCTCTGGCGTTCGTAACCGAGCCCGGCCAGAGTCAGCTTGCAGAGCTTGCGCTCCACTTTGGAGAAGCGGCCTTCCTCCACTTCCTCATTGTCGCTGTCTGAGTCCGATTTCTGCACGGCACTGGGCACAAAGGTCAATTGCGTGCCCATGACTCGCTCACGCGCCAGATACTCGGGCAAGGTGGTCTCCGTAGCGGTGCGAACGGTATAATTCACAGTGATATCACGCCCCACAGAGCGCAGATAGGCAAAGATCGAAGCAAGCAGGTTGACGGCATGGCGGGCGGCATCTTCTTCCCACTCCACTGGATCGCCACCGGCCACAGCCAGGTACTCGGCGATGGCCTTACTAACGGCGGGGTATTTCGCCTGCAGCTGTGGGACGACGGCATTTAGGCCAGGGAAATCTATTTCCGCCAGGACCTCTTCCACAGCAGGACGGTACCGACCGCTCGTAGCACCGACATAGGCAACCTGTAAATTGCTCTGGTCGCGCTCCTTCAGGGCCAACACCACCGCAGCGCCACAACTACCCAGCTTGTCGTCCTCCACAGCCAACACCGGCTTGTTGGACTGCACTATTTCAAACTTGCCCGGCATATTGCGGAAGAGCACGCCGTAGCGTTCTTTGAGCCGGTCCTCATAGCTGTAAAGCGTCACGCAATACATTCGGGCAAGCGCCTTCATATCTCTGCTCTCTAGGGCCATCCTAGTAGTGCGATCACTGTAAATAACCGCAAGCAACGCTATTTCGTCAGGCGTTGCAAAGGTTGCTAGATGTCTTAAGTAGTTTGCCGATCTGAATCTGAATTTTGGATATGGTGTTTTAGGGAGGATGTTGAAAATAAAACATCATAAAGTTTCTGAACTGTTATATTAGTGTAATAATTTCTAAACGATTGTTAATAGTTCCTATTTTTCTCACTCGTGACGCTTGTGTGTTCCTTTGTCACATTTCCGTTTTCCGTTTTGCTGTTCGCGTCTTGTCGCCATTTTTTGCCTTGTGTAATTACGCTGCTTAATAAAAGTATTGAACTATATTCGGGTTTAAATTTAACTCCTACAAAAATAACTATGAAGACTAATCCATGAAAAATCTTATTTTTTACTTACTGTTATTTGTAGTTCTCGTGATATGTCACTGATCCTTAGCCCTTGTTGATGTAGGCTAACGATTCGGTGGCGGTCGGCTTGCGAATAGACATGCGCAAAACATTGCGTTTTAAAGTAATGTTATATGACATTACTTTTCGTACCGAGGAATGTTTCATTACACCATGACTCCAAACATGACGCGTAATGACGCTCCACTCGCAATAGCTATTGTAATGAAATGCTCGCGAGTCGCGTTGTAGAAGATATATATCATTTCATGAGATACTGCATTATGTCATCCAACACCTTCTTAATTAATAATTACACAATCATACAAAATAACAGAATACTCAATGTTTGTATTTGTTTCGTGTTACTTGTTTTGTATCGTATTACGTATGGCGCGCGTGGCAAATCGTAACGCGTAACTGACAATTATTACTGTCATAGTGTTCTACAGACTACAAGTAAGTACAGTGCGAATCATGTCATGATTCTAAACATCACATAGGCAGTCCGCGATGTCAATTAAACGTAAACCTTAATACGTCAACAATACGGTTCTATATAATAGTTCACTTATTTCGCAGCCAGCCGACCGCGGCATGCTCCTTCTCACTTGTACACACAGCGAAAATTACTGAGATAATACGAAATTTCCGAACACCGAACAGCGCGCCGCGGTCCGCGCGGCGCGCGCCAATGCGTCATGTTTGAGTGTCATGTGCCATGCTTAATTTGGTCGAGTCATGTGTAATGCTACATTACGCGGTCGGGATACATGACGCGCAATGCAACAATCGCATTACTTACACATGTCTACTTGCGAAATATGTGGCATTTTAGATAACTTGTAATATTAATATCAGTCAGTAATAATAATTATTTAATACTATAATGACTAATAATGTAATATGCTATTACCAGAAAAAAACTTGGAATTTTGAAATTATTTGTCAAATTTGAAAACTTCATGATTATTATAAATTCTAATTTTAGGAGTATTTAATGTAACATTAGCTAGGACCCTTTTTTGGTTCAATGATCAGTTTTGGTTGATAGCATCTAAGCTAACTCACTTAATAGGGCCCGAGTGTGTGCGCAGCACAGAAAGACCATGGTCCATGACCATGAAATATTAACTTTCGAGAATTTTTGCACAAGAAATTGTTGTTCGTCTAATCCAGGTGTCAGCAGACTTACCAATCAGATGAGCCAAATATCAAGTTTGTAGATTTTCCCATGCCTTCAAAGCGCCGCTACATAAATTTCATAAGTCTAATAATAATAATAATTAGAGTCTAATTTGCTTCACACTACAAAGCTACATTTACACACATTTACAGTAAAAAAAATAAATTACTTACTGAAAGACATTTCTGAAAAATAGTCATAGAAGAGCCATATCAATCCTATGGAAGAGCCGCATGCGGCTCGCGAGCCGCGGTCTGGACTCTAATTAAAAAAAAATGAAGCTACTCACGAAAAATTTGCTTGATAGTAATCAATGTTCTAGAATCTAGGGAATCTGTACCTACTACTCACTATTCATTTTTATGTTTTGCGTAATGTAAAAACGCTCTAGAGTCTAGATCGATATCTTTCTGATCTACAAGAACCTTAATTATAAAAATCAGAACACTCTTGTATAATAATATTTTATTTGAGCGTTAAAACAATATCATAAAACTTAAAACTTATAAAATTATTATTATGAACTCTTATTCTTTTTGAGGTATTATTATGAACTCTGGGTTGTTCAATGTGAATATAATTCAAAAACATAACATAAGCGTTACTTAATCCTTCTGGCTAGCTTTTTCCAACTAACCAAGTAAGATATTAGGAGTAGAATTAGGTTGGCCAGTTTGATCTGCTCAACGATTTCCTGTTAATAAGTCCATTATTTTTGTAGCACATATCGGATGGGTTTTAATAAACACATTTTACACAATATTATTTATATACGTTTCTAAGTGTGTAATTTTTTTTAAAGATTGTTCGGATTAGAGAAATAAAATATTATATTACTACATTCCTTATTTAATATACAAACAAAAGCTATAATAAAATCTAAGTTAAAATAAAATTAAGTAATAAATAAACAAAATTAACTAATACAATAAATACTAAACTATAATAAAAACTAAATATAAAAAAGATTGTCATCCAGACTACTGCCTTTAGGGAGAGTGCCTAGAATACTAGCGACATTGCCCCGCTGGCCAGGCTTAATCGCTGGCCAAAATACGCTCCAGCCCTCTGGTCACCCGTGCGTTCTATGAGGCGAGATGAAATCAAATTAAAAAACTTTTTCATATCATCCCCCCATGGGCCTAACGTTTCAAACGCAAGCGGCAAAAATATGTAGTCATGGCATAAAGACACATATTTTCGCCGCTTACGCGTTTGCGCTTCGGACGCCGCCGCACCAGCCGTCACTGATGTTCCATGTAAGTAGGAGGCCGCCAGTGTGTCAACACATGTTGCGTCCCACACCAAGCACCTCCCACCTTTCCATGGAACTAATGTTAAACCGTCGGGTCTCTTGCCATCATCACGAGCAATACCATTCGGCTCTAAGATAGCCGGGACGTTGATGGAGACAAAAGCCCGACGCACAACATATTTCAACGCTGCGTGGCGCGATAGACGACCAGCGCTCCGCTGGCAAGAAAGCCCATGGTGACCCAGACGATCTGCCATAGATCCACAAGGGCAGCAGTGTGGATGGTTTGTTGGCAAACCTAGTCGCAGACTGATGGCAAGGGAGAAGGTCGTATTGTCCAGCAGCGTGCCTAAATTTGGGGATGGAAGTGCTTGGATCCAGAGTCCAGATTCCCAAGTTGCAGCAGCAAGAAGGCGGGCTCGCTCAGCCGCGTCGGAACTAGTATTAACTAGCTTATCAAATACAACACGGCAAAGCGGCTCATCCCAAAGACGCTGCAAATGTAAAGGCTTTAAAAATTAAATTCCGAAGAACTGCATATTCGTTTAATTATGTCCTTTACAATACAAAACTTTGAAAAATTATAAAAATGCAAAGGGAGAGAGTTGAGAGTTCACACGCGGCGCTCTGGCTGGCACAAGTGCCAGCCAGAGCGCGGAAACGAAGTCTGTATCAAAATGGTGCCTATGCCGGGCGGAAGCACGGTGTTGCCACTAGCGCGGTGTTGCCACTAGCGCGGTGTTGCCACTAGCGCGGTGTTGCCACTAGCGCGGTGTTACCACTAGCGCGGTGTTGCCACTTCACATGCTGGCCCCGTTGGAAGCGAAGATTCCAAAAACAGGTAGCGGGCAAAGCCGGTTGTAGGCGCGCCGTAGCGTTCCCGAGGTCGTCTGGATGTCTGCTACTCGAGCGATACCGTCTGAGCCAGGGTAGAGGTGGACCACACGACCTAGCAGCCAACGGTTCGGGGGCAATCGATCATCCTTGACCAACACCATCTCTCCTGTATGAAGTTGACCGTGATCACCTTTCCATTTTTGGCGGCATTGCAGCTCGGCGAAGTATTCTTTGTAGAATCCTTTCCAGAAATGGCCCTTTAAGGTGTTGATTCTTTCATATCTGGTCTGTAGATGTAATGGCCTCTCATCTTCTATTGCTCTGGAATATTGATCATTGTCCTTCCGATCAGGAAATGGGACGGTGTAAGTGGAATTAGGTCAGTGGGATCGGAGGAAAGAGGAGTTATGGGCCTAGAATTAAGTATGCCTTCTATCCCTACTAACAAAGTATACATTTCTTCGTATGTTAAATTGGTAAGTGTTAAAACTCTTTTTAGATGATGCTTAATCGACTTTACTGCTGCTTCTGCTAAGCCGTTAAAGTGTGGCGAATACGCAGGAGAAAATTTAAAATTAATTGCTAACTCTGATGCCGAGACACCTATCTCCTCACCACTCGCCTTCAAGAACCTAGCCAGATCCCTGTTAGCCGCAGTAAAATTGGTTCCGTTATCGGAATAAATACTTATAGGCTTTCCCCTACGAGCAACGAATCTCTGCAGCGCTGCGAGGAAGCCATCTTTTGACAAGTCTGTCACCAGCTCAACGTGTACAGCTTTTACCGCCAGACAAACAAAAACGCAAATCCATGATTTAATTAGTTTGCACCCTCTACCTTTCTTGTCAGCAATCAAGATTGGGCCCGCGTAATCAACTGCTGTATTTAAGAACGGATACGCCTTAGAAAGACGTTCCTTTGGCAAGTTACACATGACAGGTTGAATCGATCTACCTGCGAAACGACAGCACTTAACACAATCATGAACCGTTTTTCTTGCTAGATTACGACCTGTAATTGGCCAGTATTTTTGACGAATAGTAGATAATAAATAATGCTGTGGTCCCGCATGCATGGTGAGTATGTGATAGTGTTGAAAGATTAATTTTGTAAGATGGTGTGAAGCATGAAGTATGATAGGGTGCTTGGTATCGTAACAATATTCAGAATTTGATAGTCGTCCTCCGACGCGTATCAGACCGTCATTATGCATAAACGGTCGCATATTTTGTAAACAATTTTTTGCAGGTAAATTATTATTTTTTGATAAAGTAGAATATTCTTTAGGAAATATTTCCATTTGTGCTAATTTACACAATGTTTGATTAGAGGACACAAGTTCCTTGACTGTTAGATGTCCTGTGTATTTATTGTGTGAGTGACGGCAGTTGTGTATGAAGCGCTGAATATAAGCCATGACTATCGTAGTTTACAAAAATTTGAAAACCTTTCTATCCAATTTCCCATATCAGTAGAGACGCTGGAAGTTGCTTGAGATTAGGGTTGTTGAGGAAGTGATTATGAGGAAGAGGAGGAGGAAGAGGAATTGTCACGCGCAAATTTAGAGGATGCGGATGAGGAAGAGGATATTTTATGAGGAAGAGGATGCGGATGAGGAAGCGGATGAGGAATAGGGTGATAGGAAATTATAAATACTAGCGGACCCAACCCAAAAGAATTTGTCCTGTCTGTACATAACAATACACAAAAAATTATTAAAAGGGCATTTTCCAGTGGACCAAACTATGAATCTAAACCATTCTCGAAACACACACAATAAAGAATCATCAAAATCGGTCCAGCAGTTAAGAGCGAGCTGTCAAATTTTGCTGTGTTTTCTAATAAGTATTACGATCCCGGAAGACGATTGACTTAAATGAAATTGATTATTTAATCATTGTATATTTATCTGATATTAGCCTAACGGAAAACACGATTCACTTATTTTGACTCGATAGTTTTATTTTTCGAAATTATGAATATTTCTGGGCTTTTCAACGAATATCTCTTACACTTATTCAGTTACTATCATCAAATAACTTGCACTTCGACAATCATACACTTTGTAAAATCATAGCTAAAGTAAATATTAGTATTGCATTTAGTTTTTAAGTAATCATCAAAAAACTGTTTTGGGACTTACGACCTTTATTTTCGTGCTATAATGCGGGAACCGTTGTTACGCGATATTGTTCACTATTAGCTGCAGCCTAAAACACATTGCCCGGGAGCACGATTCATGGAATTATTGTATCACGGTTGGAGGATAGCGGGGTCGGGGCTAGCGTGTTTTGATATTTTTGGCAGCCTGGTCTTAAGGAGGAGTTTGTGTGCCTAGTGTGAATTTTTTGTGTTTCACATTCGATCGTGAACGCGTTTGGCGTTTACTAAGATTTTGTATGGGATCTGTACAGCGCCACCTGCTCACGGGTGACGGGAGTGAGCCCAGCCCAGTGACTAATCCCATACAAAATCTTAGTAAACGCCAAACGTGATCACGATCCAATGTGAAACAAAAAACTCACACTCGGCACACAGTAACATATGTATACAACACACGTACATAAAAAAAGACGGGTTGCACTCCGGGAGTGCCGGCAGAAGTGAAAACTTGATTATTAACGTTGTGCATTTTTTTAACCCATTTTTGATGAAAATCAATTTTTAAAAAATCGATTTTTTTAATTAATCGAAACCCTTACAATTCGAGTTATCGAGTTTCCGAGTTCGTGTTCGACACAAAACAGTACTCTCCAACCGTCTTACGCTTTTTCTATGGGTTTTCGATCAGCATGAGAATCTGACGCGAGTTTCAAACTGTATTAGTATGGGAGTTACGTTTCTTTAGGTTTTATTATTCGTAGGTTTTTACCCATCCCACAAAGGTGCTCAACGCCGCTAAAGAAGTTTTCACTTCAAAAAAGTTGAGTGAATGATACAATTCTCGCAACAATTCTCGCGCTCTGGCGTGTGCGTTGCCATGATTAGATATGCGACGCGCAAGCGCAGTGAAATTCCTCATAAATTCCTCTTAAATTTTGAGGAAGCGATAGCGGAAGAGGATTTTTTTATTTTTATTTATGAGGATGCGGTAGCGGTTGAGGAACCCAAAATATTGCGGAACTTCCTCATTATGAGGAAGCGGAAGAGGAATCCTCAGCAACCCTACTTGAGATGACAGTGTGACATCGCAAGGAATTGTCGAAGCTAAGTTTCTTTTATTTACCTCGGGTAAATAAAAGAAACTTAGCTACTCTTAAACTTAGTAACTCTTCCTTTATTTTTAGAGGATTCTCCGGCCATGTCGACTCGTCATATTTAAGGAAAGATGGGCCAGACCACCACCTCCGCTCGTGCAGGAGCTGGGTGGCATCGAGGCCTCTACACCCAGTATCGGCTGGGTTGAGAGCTGTAGGTAGGTAGGTAGCTGCACGTAACGCCATGACAGAGGAACAGAACACTCAGCTATCTCGTCCACTCTGTTTCTAATATAAGCCTTAAGCTTTGAAGACTCTGTTTTAATCCAACTAGTAACAATAGTAGAGTCACACCAAAATACTACCCGGTCAATGACCCTGTACAAACTGAGAGCCTTTTTCACCTTTTTTGTAAGTCGTGCCGACAGTAAAGCACCGCAGAGCTCTAACCGAGGTATAGTAGTCTTGCGAGCTGACAGAACTCTGCACTTAGCGGCAGCTAAATAAACCGAAAATGTCTGATCATTAGAGAGTGTGCGAACATATATGCATGCACTGTACGCTTGACCAGATGCATCACAAAATGAATGAAGTTCAATTTTTGCCGAGTCACCTAACATACGCCTAGGTATTTTAAAATTGTTTAAGTCTGGCAAGGCTTTAAGAAATTTAGACCATTCTAAATTAATCTCTGGGGGTAATGGGTCCTCCCAGCCTACTTTACACTCCCAGACCTTTTTTAAAATAAGTTTGGCCTGTAATATATATGGATTTATAAGTCCCAAAGGGTCGAAAATCTGAGCTAACGTGGACAAGATTGTCCGTTTCGTCGGCATGGACTGACTATGTGAAATGTCAGGAGTTGTAAAATACAATTGATCATCATCACATGCCCAACGCAAGCCTAATGCCTTTGTACTATTATCATGAAATTGGACTGATTCATTCGCTCCAATTGCACCTTGAATTATATTTAAAATCTGTGGGCTATTAGACCGCCACTTCCTTAGTTTAAATTTTGCAGATTCTAATTCCTTTATTACACCTCTTGCTATCTCTACCGTCTGACTTATAGAGTCAGCGCCCGAAATATAGTCATCTATATAAAAATCATTAGCAATGGCTTTGCTAACTTGAAGGTCATTGCACTCCTCGGCAAGCTTTCGTAAGCACCTTGTGGCTAAGAAGGGAGCCGATGCTGTGCCATATGTGACGGTATTCAACGTATATTTCGTTATTGGGTCGTTTGTGTTAAAACGCCATAATATTTGTTGCAGATGGTGTTGTGAAGGACAAATTAGTATTTGCTTATACATTTTTTCAATGTCCCCACATAGAACATATTTATGCAATCTAAATCTGATTAAAATAGAAAATAAGTCATCTTGGACAGTTGCCCCTACCATCTGTATATTATTTAAAGATTTCCCATTAGATGTGGGATTTGAAGCATTGAAGACAACTCTTAGCTTTGTACTAGTGCTTTCTTCGTTGCACACAGCATGATGAGGCATGAAGTATTGTGTGGGCCTAGTAATATCGTGACCTACCTCACTCATGTGACCCATGTCATAGTATTCTTTAATAAAGGTTTTGTACCTTTCCTGTAAAATCGGTTGTCGCGCCATCTTTCGTTCTACTGCTAAGAACTGGGCCCTAGCAGTAATGTATGAGTCACCCAGTGTATTTGGATCCTCTTTAAAAGGTATTTTTACCACAAACCTGCCCTCACTATCTCGCCTTGTATTGGCAACAAAATCTTGTTCGCACTGTTTCTGTTCAGGAGTTAAAATCTTAGGTCTATTAATTGTTTCAGACTCGAAAAATCTAGACATCTCAAAGTGGAGTTGATTCTCACACAAATGATGGCAGTGGACGGTGAAGTGCTTAGAGATACTTTGATAACTCGGTACAGAACCTGAGACCAACCACCCTAGCTTCGTATCGCTTAGTGTGGGCTTGTGCTTGCCCAAAGAAATGTTGTTATTCAATAAGACATTCCAGAATATATCGGCACCTAGCAGCATTTCGATTTTTTCAGGGGTGTGGAACATCGGATCAGCTAAATTCAATTCCGATGGGATTTGGAAGATGAGACATCAACCTTCATAGTAGGTAGATTTTGAGTTATGTGAGGGACTATAAAACAATTGACATTCGCATTGTATGGATACATGCGTGAAGCAATATTTATGTCACAACGTTTAGTTATGCGTGAAGACTGATAATTTAATCCTTCTACCGACGCAGCGGTAGAATAAAATGGTAATTGCAATTTAGTGCATAAGCTTTCCGTTATGAAGCTTGCCGTGCTTCCATTGTCAAGCAAGGCTCGCACATGGTGTTCCTTCCCGGACCTGTCTTTAACCTTTAGCAGCGCCGTCGAAAGCAAAACAACTTTACCTCCTGTATTTGACAGAGCTATGTCACTATGAGACGAGTTGGATGAGGGGGGTGCGAGCGACAGTGCAGGGGCAGCAGGCTGTGGTGTAGCCGCTGCGAGGACTACGCTGGACGAGGTACTTGCAGCTGAATCCAAAGTAGAATTTGGCTGCTGCTGTCCATGTAATAACGAGTTATGCCGTTGTGAGCAAATGCGACATGGCCCTAATTTGCAATCCCTTTCTTTGTGCCCCGAACGCAAACAGTTTATGCATAAATCCAATTGTTTAACCTTTTGAATTCGCATAGGAATGGAAAATGATTTAAATTTAAAACATTTATAAATTGAATGCTTGTTTTTACATACTGGACAAACAAACCTACCAGTACTGGTATTAGCATTGCTCTGCTGCTGAGAGGTAATAAATGTTTTATGTTGTTTAGGTTTGGGGGTTGTCTCACCCATAGCCTCCAGCATGTCTGCACGAGATTTCAAAAATTCATAAAAATCTTTAAGGGCCGGAAGAGCTTTCATTTTGTTTCTCTCTTCCTCCCATTCCCTATTTGTGCTAGGGTCCAATTTAGAAGCTACAAAATGAATAATGATTATATCCCACTGATCTGTAGGCAGCTTCAGGGTATTTAGAGCCCTGAGATTGCGATTAGTACTATCAATTATGCCCCGCAAAGCCTGGGCTGATTCCTTGTAAATTGGTTGCATATTAAACATATTAGTGATGTGATTGTTAACTAACACTCGATTATTATTAAACCTATCACACAGCAAGTCCCAAGCAACTTCATAGTTTTCCGAGGAAAATTCAAGAGAACATATGACTAAAGCCGCTGTATCCTTTAATGCAGCCCTCAAATAATGAAACTTATTAATATTTGGTATTGTGTTATTGTTGTGTATAAGAGATGTAAATGTGTCATGGAACTCAAGCCAATCCTGATACTGACCAGAAAATGTAGGCAATTTAATAGTTGGTAATTTCAGACCTGTTGGTGCGGCAAGTACTGTACCCGTCTCGCTGCCCGTAGCGTTGCTCGTAGCATTAGCCTCTGCATGGCGGCCGCTCAGCTCGCGTGCAGTTGCCAGTGTTTCGAAATAAGTGAGTTCGAAATCCTCCCGCTCCATGAACTGATTCTCTGGAATTTGGGAGATAATTTCTATTTCAGATTGGATGAAATCAAATTCTGTGTATAATTCCTCTAATTTAGATAATCTCAAATTTAACTCACAAATCTTTACATTTGAAAGAGGTGACTCTAATGTTTCTAAATATTTTTTGAAATAGGTTAATTTTTGTTTACAAATACCTCGCTTCCTGATAAGTTTCCTTTCATTTTCCTCCACAGTGAGCTTACTAGAATCCTCACATGTAACTGACATATTTGGAACCAATAATAATGCAGCCAACAAAAATCAAAACAATACTTAAATGCGAGCGATGACGATGACCGATGTTGATGAGGTGCCCGATGTAGCAGCAAGATATGAACACGAAGTTTGCAGACTTGTTGCAGTCTCACTCCGCACCGAGATGCAGTCTCGCACGTATGCCACACAACTGGAATTAGCAGATACCCAGTGTACAATATTTGTTACAGCAATTGACATGTAAACTTTATGCTGCAGCCGCTGTCTCAACAACGAATGCAATAAATTCAATGTTTATAATAGAATTAGAATGAGCTTACAAAATACTCATTGATTTCAATGAAACCATATAAATTGAATTTTGTGCTAAACCACTCAATAATAACTAAGTAATCTAATTTGAATGGGGATTGTCCATTTTTTTTTTAATTTTGCTCATTACAAAAACATTTCGAGGAATAAGGTCAGTGATCGTATTTTTGTATATAAACGAAAAAAATACCCATTAGTTACTTATGTTTTTGAACAAATATGTTTAACCTTAGTTTGACCTTCAATGGCGTTAAATTAGCAATAAATTCGACCAACATTACGTTTCAAACTTTTGGTAAGCTTCTCGTATCAGCTTTCACATAATGATAACTTGCATTTGACGAACCAGCCATTATAAATAAGATTGAAAGGAAAAAAAACATACTGCAGAGGTCAATTTGCCGCCGATGATGACGTCAGAGCAAAACTTTAAAAATTTATTAAGAAAAAACTAGCCAATGAATTTCAAAATTATTTAATTTATATTCTTAAAATACCCTATTTTAACGAAAAAAAATATAAAAAGTACATGTGATTTTTTTTGGACAATGCCCATTATGAAAAAGGTATTTTGTATTGTTTACCCTTTACATTAGAATCTAGAACACATATGCAAGTACTTAATGCAAAAACTAGGTACAAAATACAACTTGTTTAGTATTTAAATCCAAAAGTGAACCAATCTATAGTACTCAATTCTAGATGTTAGGAATGGAATATGTATATGGAATGGATAAGTGAATGAAAATCGGAATAAATGGAACAAACTAACCAAATTAACTGCGTGATCGGCCTCCACCGCTAGTAGCCACGCGGTGCCTCGACGTCCCGGTGCCTCCAAGTCGTTTGTATGTTGAAATATGCGCCTGCGCAGCGTGGTGGGCCTCCGCCGCTCGTTGCCACGCGGTGCCTCGACGCCCCGGTGACTCCAAGTCGTTTGTATGTTGAAATATGCGCCTGCGCAGCGTGGTGGGCCTCCGCCGCTCGTTGCCACGCGGTGCCTCGACGTCCCGGTGCCTCCAAGTCGTTTGTATGTTGAAATATGCGCCTAAACAGCGTGGTGGGCCTCCGCCGCTTTTAGCCACGCGGTGCCTCGATGTCCCGGCGCCTCCAAGTCGTGTTTACGTTGAAGATTGATGAGCCTGCGCAGCGTGGTGGGCCTCCGCCGCTAGTAGCCACGCGTATCTGTGTCCCGGTGCTCCGCTTTTTTTCTTCCCGCCGCACGATCCAATTCAGCTGGACTTGCGTGGATGTCAACGTTGGCAACGTGATGGGCCTCCGCCGCTTATCGCCCGTCGCCTCCACGCCCTCGAAGTAGATTATAGATCAAAATGGCGTGTTTGGTGCCAGCCACGCCGTCGCCGCCGTCGTGTATAACTCCCGCGTGTGAAACTTGTAAAGGCTTCAAAAATTAAATTCCGAAGAACTGCATATTCGTTTAATTATGTCCTTTACAATACAAAACTTTGAAAAATTATACAAATGCAAAGGGAGAGAGTTGAGAGTTCACACGCGGCGCTCTGGCTGGCACAAGTGCCAGCCAGAGCGCGGAAACGAAAAGTCTGTATCAAAATTAGCGCGGTGTTGCCACTAGCGCGGTGTTACCACTAGCGCGGTGTTGCCACTTCACAGCAAACATATGTTGGCTGGAACGGCCCCATTGGCACTAGCTTCTCTCCAGGCCTCTAAGGCTTCATCATAATACGGAAAATCAAAATTGCCAAGAGAAGGGGTAAGAATTTTGCGAATCAATGGACTGGTGCTATTTACTGAGGAAAGAAAGGCTGGAAGAGCAACATATGATACTTTTCTGATGCCGATGCCCCCGAAGCGGATAGGAAGTGATGCTTGGCACCACGCCCTATCTGTAAGAGAACAATTAAAAATATGGGTCAAAATTTTAAGGATGGCTGCGTCGAAAGAGGCCAAAATATCGGTAAATTTCCAGACTGGAGAACACCTTAAAAAGTAGGTAAATTTTGGTACAAACAAACAAAATTTGATTATTTGAAAAGCCATATGAATATTAATTTTTTCTAAACGATCACAGTCACTAGAATTTTGAAATTTCAACATTTGTTCCTCTAGGAAAAGTGGAATTGACTCCTCCAAAATAGGAGCTCCTAAAAGACGCAGTGTATACTTGTCTATTAATTTAATACTGGGGGCCAAACTATTAAAATTATTAACCACAGCGGCTTGAGACTCAGTCGAAAATTTGTCACAAAAAAAAAGCTCGCATTTGGAAAAATTAATCTTTAAACCAATTTTCTCCAATTCGCTTATTAGACACTAGGTCATTCCAAACCGTGGTAGGGTGGCCAGCAATGGTCCCATCGTCGAGATACCAAATATTTAATTTTGAGGTAAGGGTCGAAATTATTGGATGAATGGCCAAACTAAAAATAGCCGGCCCAAGGGGATCTCCTTGCTGACAGCCAACAGACGAGTCGATCAAATGGCCCATATAAACGAGTTGAGTAGGCGTATTGTAACATTGCCAAATAAAGGGATATATGTCGGGTACCTTGTCTAAGCACTGATCAAGCAGGGCACGGCGGTCGACCGAATTAAATGCATTCTTGATATCAACTTTGAGGACTACAGCATCGTCACAGTTTTGTATGAACCCCCTGAGGCTGTGGACAGCAGCTTCACAACCGCCTTTACAACTGAAACCTAATTGAATCGGTTTAAATTCTGTAATTAATTTGGGATATATACTTTTGCAGCAGATTTTGGCAACTATTCTACGAAAAGTGCTACCCACAGCAATTGGGCGAATTTTTTCATCCATCTTTTTTCTTTAGAGCACAGAGATTAGCTCCGTAGAGTACATTTAAAACTTCCGAGTTCACTTGCCCCGAAAGCATTAGGTTTACGAGATCTGTCAGGTCGCTCAGAAGTGTTTTACAGCATCCGCAGTGGAACTACAGATTAGGTCTTTGAAATGTTGCGGAGAAAAACCGTCCAAGCCACCTGCCGAACCGTTTCTGAATGACATTATGGCTGACAATACTATTTTGCTTTCAGCAACTATACCAGAACCAGTTGGTGTAGGTAGATTAGGAGCTAGAGAGGTACACGGATGTTTTTCTTTTAAGGCAGTCAAGGTGTCTGGCGAATTTGTAGCCCGCACATCCGATGAAAATAGGAGATTGGACGCGCCTTTTATGTCCCCGTCACAGATTTTCGCTTCTATGATTTTGTTGACACTTAATGGATCTTGTCGTTTATATGTATTGCTCCGCTGAAAATCACCGGAGGAACAAATGTTAAAACTTTTTTCGACGCAGTTTTGTTTTATAGTTTTCGTAAGAGAATATTTTTTAGAATGAAAATTTGCGTGGAAAATTTCGTATGTGAAGACAAAAAGATTTTTCCATGCGTCTTTAGAATTTTCTTTAGTAACCCGTTTTAATACTTCGGAAAGTTTTAGGGCGACGCTCACACGGGCGCCTTTTGGGATTCTTTTTACTACAGGGGTGGATGATTTTAAGCGATAAAGGAGAGAACACAGATCCTCGGCTTGCAATGACTGACCTGTATGCGAGAAAGGGGGAGGAACCTGTACGTTGCTATTTGACGACTGGTTATGGCATTTACTTACATGTATGCTTAGTCCTCTCGAACCCTTAAAGAATTTTGGTTGCGGACAGAGCAAACATTGCGCCTGATTAGAATCATTTTGACTGGGAAACACGCTCCCAGAGGAAGGGCCAGCAGACTGCGACATAGAGACTAAATTATTGAAATTACTTAATAAATAAAAGTATAAAAGTAAAAACAATTAGAAGTACAATAATAATAATAGTAAATATCTTAAATAAGTAGCATAAAGACTATAAATAATAACGCGGTTTAACTACACTTAAAATAAAAACTGATTGGACACGTTGCAATTCTATGTTGGACACAGTAAACACTAAACACTCACTGCCTTATTCATAAACGTTAATTAAATTTAAGCAACACTTTAAATAATATTTAACAAGAAATTGTATTCATAAACACTATTTAGAGTTAATCATCTACTTAATCTGTTGCTTAAATTGCTGTCAGATTAAACAACCTCACACCCTTATTTAAGAGGTTAAATAGCAAAATGGCGGCCTGGCAAACAGATGTTGTGGCGAGAATGGTAGGCAATGGCAGGTAGACACTCATTGTACGATTGTGCGTTTTTTTGTTACAAAGAGTCTTTTTGATTTTACTGATTTTACGATGGCCTATTTATTTGATTTTGGTGAAGATATATGTACACTACGAATAATAATAGTTTTTATTATTCGTATTGTGTACATGACTTCGAGCGGGATATGTTGGATGTACATTAATTTAATCGCCATAGGGTGAAAGTTTATAAGCAAAGGTTGGGTCCCAGGCCATGGTTGTATAATATTATGATGACGATGCAGAATTTAGAAAAGTACAGATTTTTCAAATAAAATATGTATGTCGGAAAATATAATCTAAGATCTTGTGAAGGAGGAAATTGTTGTTGAATCCAGTTCAAAGATCGGTTTCTTTTAATTATTATGTCCATGTTTAATATAATTTTCAACTACTTTTTTACTTTGAAACCTGTGATGAAAGTTGAAACCAATGATATTGTATAAAAAAACTCAAAGCAGATATGCACACTGACACTGACAGAACAGAACTTTTTTTTAAATGGCTTCACTATTTGACGTCCTCATGCATACAGCCAGATTCCTACCATTTCTACCAAAAAATTGCTATAGTAAAAAAAGTTAAGTGATATTTAGCTAAGCAACTTTTAAATAACGTTTATGAATACAAAATTTTTAATCATTTCTTAGGGCTTAATCAACTAATTAGTTAAGTCATGCTTAAGTCGTTGATTAACAACTTTTTATGAATAACGCTGTCAATGGTAATGTTACGTCGAGTAGGTATGCTTCTTGCTTCAAACGCGTGAACTGGATGGAGGAGAAGTGCTGCCGGTTCCGGTACCGGAGCGGCCTATCCGCTGCTAATACGTCTCGTGGATCGCGGACTACATCTTCTTTTTTTATTATTTGATTGGGATATCTATATTGAAAGAGTGTGAAAACTCTGCGCCGTCTTTCGAACTATCTTGTCGTAGGGTGTGACCGTGTGGAACAGCAAAATGCTTCTTCGGAATATTTTTAGATATTTAGATATTATGCACTATTTTGCAAGGCTTGAAATCTCTGGTCACTCGTCAATACTTACGGTTATACCAGCTTGGACTGCTGTAAATTATTTCTGATCCTAGAAATAGTGCTAAAACAGTTATATTTTATTGCTTATTGCAATGAGTTTCTAAAATACGTTAGTAACATACAATATCATTGGCTTATTGCTTTACTTGTATAAATTTTTCTAATTATTTTCCAAACAAATTGCAGAGAAAATTTTAGGGTGACATGTCATGAATGTCCCGTGAATGTTCTTTATATTACTTATTTATAATTTATATCAATTCCCAATATTT